>OU452227.1:1849774-2169907 GCA_911728455.2 Marthasterias glacialis | reverse complement strand
TTATGTAATCTACAGCAGTGCTAGTGGTCTCCAGACTTTTAGGCCTGCAACTCAATCAAAATTTTAATTGACTGCGACCCACCCGCCGGCCACCGGCCAATTGAACCCTGTTGCAGAGGACCAGAGGCACTGTCATAAAAACAGGCTCATCTTAAAGAGGGGTAGATTATTGAAACAGTTCGTTTTTATTTTATGAGTAATTGATTTTAACGGTTAAAGGGCCCATGAAACATAATCTTTTTAATGCAATTCTGTGGAAATGCACCTTTATGTTCCATTTAACCTCATTTTCAATTTTCATTTTGCCATTTGCAAGGGTATTGTGGTGCCTTTTTGGTTTTTATGCTAATGTAAATTTCCATATTCATTGAGCAAAAGTGTGATGTCATATCAGGCAGAAAGCTCAATGTTGCAATTACTTTAAATTCACAAAAAGTTGACAGAATTTAGGATTATTTTGCTGCTGTAAACTTTCTTTTCTTTAATGATTTATTGTTGTGTCAGTTCATGACAATGAGCAAACTTTTCTCACAAAAGCTTTAAAAAAGCAAACTTTGGGGTTCACAATTTCATGAATTTCAACAAAAAACCACAGCAACTCCCTGAAATGACATCATGGCAACAGCGCCCTCAGTTGTCCGGTAAAGCATGGACAATTTCAAATGTTTAAAGAATGCACTTTTCAATAAAATTAACCCAAAAGTGATGTTAATCAGTTTTCACACACTTAAGGGGATGAGAAAGTGGCACAAAATAAGTTCCTAAGAAATATTCACTGTAGGGGCCCTTTAAATTTACTTCTAACAAAGTTTGCCGAACTATCTGAATGTTTTCGTGACCTACAGTTAGTGATACATTGATCTACATGTACATTTTATATACTGCATGATTATGTGCAAGGTTGAGGTTCATACAGATGCAACTTCCATGTATTTCTAAAACCATTCCTAGTTAAATTGGAAAATCTTTACTGGGAATAAAAACAAAATCCCGAAAGCAGCAGTGCTGTAGGAGACATTCTGCCCAGTGTTTTGATCAAGAGTGAATCAAAATGGTTCCGAGCAGATACAAAAAAATCCTCTACAAAGAACTGTGTTTATTGCAATCTCATGTGTCAATGCTTGGGAACTATTTTTGGTATTTGTACAACCTTTGACAGTACTGTGTATGTACTTGTTCTGATGTGGTTCTATTTTAGAGCTCTTTAGCTGAGTTTTGTTTACTTTTTTCGATGGAGGGGTTGGGGGAAGCTTTTTGGATTAGCAAGTAAAAACCGTACACTGTAGGCTCGCTAAATTGGATGGCATGTACATGAAGAAGATCTTATGGGAATGTCGCGGAGAGTTACTTAGTGAGATCTGGACATTGTTTTGCAGTTTTCGTTTTGCTGTTCATGCCATTGACATCTTAATAAATTTAACCGGCAGCCAGAACGGTCAAGTGTTACCGATTCAGGACTTAAATCGAATCACATTGCTTTGTTGCCCTCGGGCAATTCAATATTATCACACCAAGCGATTTTTCAGATGATTTCAGAGCTTCATTTATTAAGTGAGATGGGTCAGAACACAGCTTGCATAATTTATTATTTTTTTGTTTCATTATTTTTGTGGTTTTTCTGCATTAAGGTCTTGTCTTGGCTTGTTGAAGTTAGACAGGGCAGATAGGTTGCCATGGTATTTTGGAATTAAGATATGATAAAGTGGTGATGGAGCTTAGAAGATCCTGAGAATGATGATGAAAGAAGTTGGAAGATGAAAGCTCAGGGTTGCCACGCGGAGATAATTTGGCAGAATTTCCTAAAACATTCATTATTCATACTGTATACAAGTGATTCTGAAACTAAATAAAAGATGTTCTGCCATGCATGACATATTCAATGCAATAAGATTCAATAAAACATTTATTCCAAACTCTCTCAGTACATGTGAAATAAACAAACATACAATGAACACAATAAAATAGAAAGAGGACTACGGATGCTGATTATGATTTGCATCGTATTTTTACAATGTCTTTTTAAAAAAATATTAAGTGAAAAACCACAAGGGAAACCAACTGGTTAAATTTAGTTCAATTTTTGGGTGAACAAAGAAAAATTGACTAGAGCAGGATTTGAACCTGTGACCTTCAGATTAATGTGCAGGCGCTCTACCAACTGAGCTATCCAGCCCTATGTTGGCTATCTCCCTATTTTGCCAATATCTTTGTTCAGGGGTGCCAGTCAGAAGCCATACAACCCGAAACTGCCGTATAACCAGGGATCAATCACACCTGAATTTACAACCAGGGAAGCTTGGATGGCAGCTGGTTAGAAACTCCCAGGAATCTCCTGGGAATTTCATTTCCCAGGAATCAGCTGCAGATGTAGTGTGAAGGCAGGTTTATATAGTCGGTCGTGCGATGGTCATGCAATGGTAAAATTGACGTGCGACGCAGTTTATAAGCGATGCTGACGCCTCAGTGACCATGGACTGCAATGAAAAGGCTGAGCGTCCAGCGATTATAGCGTCCCACGATTGTCGTCACCCACATGACCAGCTACAAACCAGCCTTGAAAAGAGCTACATTGCATAATATTAGAACAGCAGAGGTATTTATTTTTTATTTATTTGTGCCTTCTTTTAATCACTACACACATAGATATCCAGATTCTTGGTATCGAGACATCACTAGCGACCAGAAATTCTACTCGCTCTCAGCAGAGTCATCTGGGAAAATTGTGGGTCTGATTGTTGCCGAGGTCAAGACGAGGTCAAGATGCCACAGAGAGGTAACTTGCTTGACTAACGGAGAAGGTCCTTGGGCTTCCTCCATCTGTTGAGAACTTCCTTTTGAGAGAATATCAATAACCTGTTTTGTACCTTTTTGTCGTGTGTTTTGTTCACGAAATCCTGTTTTGTAAAAAAAGAATGTGAATGTGTGTAGGTCAATACTTAACAATGGTTTGAACATCGATGCGCACAAAATCCAATAGCAGCGCTGTGAAATTGAACCCTGAGCCTAATTTCATAGAACAATTTAAGCACACAAAGTAGCTAAGCACAAGAAAAGTACATGTATGCCTACCAGAACAAGGTTACCAGTGTGGGTTAATTTTGAGACCAGTGTAGACATCTGAACTCACTCTGCACAGGTGGGATAGATGATGGATAGATAGAGGTTGCTTGGACCAAACATAAAGACAAGAACAAAAAAATATGAAGAATCACTCCTTCGGTCACATTTCACTCTAAATGTGATGTCGACTGGGTTCACTTTCGCCTATGTAGTAAAGGGAAATACATTTTCAAGGCTTGGGTAGATGTTGTCATGTTGTGTGGACAAAACCACTATAAGCACTGATAAGTAATAATAACTAGTTCTTGTAGCTCATTTCACAATAACGTCTCAACGCGCTTTCCATTAGTGCCCTGGTCAGTGGGCCAATAACATTCCTGTAATCTTTCTCAACTCCCTGGGTAGTATACAGCCCGAGCTGCCGTGGCGCTCCGGAGGCTTTTTTCAAACACAATATCAACCTCTACCCTCGCAGGTACCCATTTATACCCCTGGGTGAAGAGAAGCAATTATACATGTAGTAAAGCATCTTGCTCAAGGACACAAGTGTCACGACCGGGACTCGAACCCACACCCCGATGGCTTAACCACCAGAACTTGAGTCCAGTGCACTAAACCGCTCGGCCACGACACGCTACAAGTAGACAGTTGAATTTCCCAATATGAACAGAATGTCCTGCTACCCGGTTGTCATTGATTCTCACAACAACAGCAACCCCCACATAGTAGAAATCACATCCAGGCGAAAATTGCTAATCAAGTTATAGAAGTTTAACTTCATAATGTGGATTTTAAAATGTATTTTACAGTTGCTAATATTGATAACTTCCACCGATCTGAACCAAAGCTCAAGGTTGTAATCCTATTGATTAGTCATTAACATCTGCATCAAAATTATCGTTCATTTTCATTTCATTTATTAATTTTTCAAGTAAAAAATAATAAATAACAACAGTACAAAGGTATACATGTAGGTCTGAGAGGTTAAAAAAATATACATATATATATATATATATATATAAAAATATAAAAATACAAATAGAGATAGAAACTGAATGAAAAAAAGAAAAGAAAAGATAATATACATTTTAAAAGCAGAACAGTGTCACACCAAAGTAAACTCAATTATTATGTGGATTGTTTTCCTAGACATGCGAGATGCCACAAAACCAGCAACATTCCACAAACCACAACACAAGGCACTAGAAAAACAAACAAACAAACAAACAAACAAACAGCATGCAAACAAACAAATCATTAAAGTTGTACAGTGTGCACCCTACTGAATGGGGAGAAAACAACATCGGCCCCATGAAAATATTCTATATTATAACACCTCTTACCTACATACATGTAGATTCTGCCTTTTGATTGGTTTAGATCGCGTCACATGATTTGTCTCAGTTTTACTAGAAAATCGTGTGAACGCCACGCGCTATGTCTGTGCCAACGTACTATCCCATAGCAGCCAATGTACTCTACCCATAGCAACAGTGGTTTCTTGGCACCTAGATGTCTAGGCACAATACATGTATGGGTTATTATAAAAAAAATATTTACTGCTTTTACTCATGCTATTGGTGAAAACTACGACTCCCTAGGTGATCCTCGGAGCTTTCTATTTTCCCTCGGCTTCGCCTTGAGATAGTAGAACTATACCGCAAGAAGCAGTCAATATTTGTAGACTAGACAGATTTGTAAACCAAATAAAGGGGTACAGTGTAAAAACTTTGCACAATTGTGACCTGGGAGTTGTCGACTTCCAACTTGAAGTATTTTGGATGACCTAGGCTCTGAAAAAAAGGTCCTATTTGCTGAGAGATGTGAGGCCATTTTTCAAGATTGATTCTGGGAGTGGGACGTTTTGAAGTTTACACAAGTGCAGGGGTGTTTTTATTTGGACAGAGAACTTGACGGGCCTTGGGACAACCCATGTCAAATTGAGCAGAGCGTGGAAGTTTAGGACTGAGGAATAATTGAATATTTTTCTGTTTACTGTAAAAAGCCGTGAGACTTCTAAGTATTCTAAATGTATTTTTTAATGTTAAGCATTTTGCACTGGATGCTAAGGGAGTTTATTTAGTGGAGTGGACTCTTCAGTACTGTAGGTCTTTTCACACTACGAAAAATCTCAGTGTCGGACACGGGTCCGATCCTCATTAGTTTGAGTGACTTTTTCACACTACAACATTACGATCCGGCGTTGACCCTTCCAGAGCGCTCAACCGTGTCGAAACCAATCCTGGTTGGGAGGTGGGTTAGAGCTCTCAATCCTTGTCGAAAATTCAAATGTGTCAAAAGCCGTAGTGTGAACACTCCGGGTTTTTTAAATTTTTTTTTTTATCTGTGTTGAGTGCGTTGCGCCATCCAGCAGGCAGCAGACATGTCGTGTTGCAATGCAGTATGGGAGTTTTTCGCTTGGGTCCGTGTATAGGACCCTGGCAGTGTGAAACGATCAGACAATACAAGGGTCGAAAGTTAAAACGAGTAACCCACAAGCTGATTTTGCGCAGAGCTTGTGTGAAAGCAGAGCGGATTTTAAGCGTGTTGAAATTTTACTGAGTTAGCTTTGAGTTGACCCGTGTAGATTTCGACACGAGTCGGACATTGATAGTGTGAAAAGGCCTCATGTTTCTAACTGTTCAATCCTTACTCCCTCGTTATGTTTGTGACCTCAATCCTCCCGTATCCTTCAGGCCTTGATCTTAAAAAAAACGGGGGAAGGCCTTTGCTGGCCAAATCAGAGAAATTGTACATGGGCATGCTGGCCAAGTTGGTAGTGACAGTGCATTTTTTCTGAGGGGCATGCTGGCCAACTCGACAGGGCATGAGGCCAATGGCCTCGGTGGCCTCGGTTAAGATCAAGGCCTGATCCTCCTCTCCTACATCTCTCCACACTAAATTGTTTAGACTTAATAGATAAGATTTTAATGCCTGACCCAGAGATGAGCAATTGTTATTTGGGATTACAGCCTTCAGGCCTTCTGAATCCTTCATTTCGGCAAAAAGGAAGGATTTGGGAGGGTATGGGTTTTAATGAGATTAGTAATGCTCTGTATTTCTGTAGCCATTGGTCGATGTGCTTGGCTCTGTTCTGAGCCATGGTTGGGATTCGAACCCATGGTCATCTGCATTCTAGAGCAGTTACATGTACATGTACATGTACATGTACATGCAGTATTAACCACTATGTAGATCAAGGGAGTCCACAGCAAAGAATACACTGTGCTTATCATGCATTGTCTAAAGGCAAAACAAAATCAATTTTTTTCAAAAACGCAGCTGTGCGATTAAACAATTTTAAAACACGGTACAAAGTCTTTTTGACAAACTACAGCTGCATGCTTGGTTGATCTTTATCCTCCATGCAATATTTACATTCAGCCACATCAATGTGTAGATACTTAATACCAATTCAGTGTAACTCCATTTTGAAGGAAGTTTTGACTGTTCTGATCATTTGGTGCTCCATATGCGGCATGGTGTACCACCTCCCCCATTGTGTCTTCATTGTGTTCTGGGAAACTCAGGAAATATTTCCGTTCTGATCATTTGGTGCTCCATATGTGGCATGGTGTACCACCTCCCCCATTGTGTCTTCATTGTGTTCTGGGAAACTCAGGAAATCTTTCTGTTCTGATCATTTGGTGCTCCATATGTGGCATGGTGTACCACCTCCCCCATTGTGTCTTCATTGTGTTCTGGGAATCTCAGGAAATATTTCTGTTTTGATCATTTGGTGCTCCATGTTTGCCATGGTGTACTCCCTCTCATCTCCCATTGTGTCTTCATTGTGTTCTGGGAAACTCAGGAAATATTTCCGTTCTGATCATTTGGTGCTCCATATTTGCCATGGTGTACCACCCTCCCATTGTGTCTTTATTGTATTCTGGGAATCTCAGGAAATATTTCCGTTGTGATCATTTGGTACTCCATATTTGGCATGGTGTACCACCCTCCCATTGTGTCTCCATTGTGTTCTGGGAATCTCAGAAATTCTTTCTGGAAGAGGATTTTTTTTTGGTACTTCAGTACAAGATGGGAAGAATGTGTTAGAGTATAGCAACAATTTCGGGGACTCCCTCTGCCACATGTCGGGCAATGTATAGTTTGATGTTATTAAAAAATGATTGAGTTAAAGTATGTTTTGCAAATCAATGGAAGGCATCTCTGTACATTTACCATCAAGGGTTTGTTGTTATTTCACATAATTCCCAGAAGAGTGAACCCCCCTTTCAAAGTTCACTTCCATCATTTCCAGTTTCCATACATTTTGTTTTGACAATCGATGTGAAACACCTTTACCAGATGACATCCTCTCATAAAGTAGTGCCGGTTGGAGACGGGCCCCAAGTTCAAATTCAATGTTGTGATGTACTCATTTCCCAGTAGCTGGGTTGCAATAGACGCCATCTTTGACAATTTCTGTTTTGGCCTGAAGCTGCATCAAGCGCTGTAAGTTTCAACGCAGATTGAGTTGCTTACCAACCAATCATGGAAGGAGTGTTTAAAATGCATGCATGCTGCATGCAGTACTTAATGCATAACGCACATTTGTGCGCTAAAAAATGTGCAGTCATCATTGTCATCAAAGATGGTTGATTTTTCCCATTGTTGACGTCATGTGCAACCCATCTACATTGTACATGTATAGATGTAGATGGAGTCCTTTATGCAAATGGAAAGAAATTTATGAGTCTCTACCCTCAAATTAAAATGGTGTAAAATGCTAATTGTATTTAATAATAACCCTTCCAGTGCGGAATTTGTCAACAACCAAAAACATTAAAATGTTGACATCACACTTCAAATACTGGGTCTGTACGGAGAATTTTTAGTTCATTCCTGACTGTGCATGATATTCAATCAAAACAGCATTGAATTTGACCTTTTCCGACTGACGAAAAACTCCTCCTTGGAGTGTGCGGACCCATTTGTTGTTGACATCCAATGATGTCATGTTTCAAATTTTGCTCTGAGAAAGAGTATCAGATACATTGCATTTTGCACAGTTTGGACGTGAGGTTAGAGACTTATGATTTTCTGTCCACTTTCCTAGGAAGTCTATTCATTGGAAAATTAGTGCATCAAAAAACCTTGACCTTGGAACCCCGCTCTAATGTCTAAAGGTATTGTATGAGATCATCGTAGAAAAGAGGATTAGTGTTAGTGTAGGAACTCTCTATTTGTAAAGTTACACTAGTGCCAATCCTGCCTGTGAAGTATTTCTGTCTAAAGTACTGTCCAAGTTGTGAATAATAATAATATTATTTGTGTTTTTTTTACCCGTACACCGATTTGTGTTAAGCACTGTATACTTAGTACTTTCCCACATGCTGTGAACAAAATCCACAGGCATAATCCTCGTGTGGGATTCAAACCCACGACTCCCGCCATTCTAGAGCAGATGTGAGCAATAATAAAAATAATAATTGGCAGTTCTTAGATTGCCTTATCACACCCGAGGCCTTCTCAAAGCGCTCATTACCTTTTTTCCTAAGGTATGTGGAGCTATGTTGGAATTAGATGACACATTAGTAATGGTTTACAAGGTACAATCTACTGCCAACCATACCAGCAAAACACTGGGGCAAACCCCTTCTTCAATGTAAAACAACAAGTGTATCGGGTATTAGGTGCATTACACAACACAAGGACCCTACGGCTTTATGTCCCATCTGAAGGACGCAGTAATAATGGTTAAGTGTCTTGCTTAAAGACACAAGTGTCAAGACCGGGATTCAAACCCACACTCTGCTGATAAGACTTGTAAGAAATAATAGAGCTTGAGTTAATTGCGCTTGACCACTCAGCCACGATGTGGAGTCACCATTGTTAATTTTGATTGCTAATCAAAATAAGCCTACACTGTCGAAAATGTACAAAAAAATCCCTCTCAAAACATAAAAAACAAAAATGGGGGGAGGGTGGTGGTTGTTGTTTTCACTGAAACCTTGCCTCTTGTGCATTGCAAACCAGATGATGTGAATAAATTTACTCTTCCAAAAACCAATGAGACATACATTACATACCCCTTTAATTGTTTAATCTTCATAAAGGTTAACGTTTTCAAAGGTCGATGATAAGCTGAATTTTTCTCTCCCGTGAAGTCGAAAGAGGAATCTAGTGACAGATGGTTTTTCGGATAATCTAAACAATCAACTCTTGCTGTGTGCTTAAATGTTAAGATCATTTTAGATGGAGGCCCAATGTTTACCTTTGGTATATGACACATGTAAAATATACTACAGCAGGCGTTGCGCTTTATTTGGCGTCTTTTTACGGAGATACTGTTTTTTTATTTGCCCCCAGAAAAATTTAGTTAGTTGCCCAGATATTAACACGATTAAAGAAACGCGTATTGTCATAACATTTCCGATGCTCCATACCAAAATTCAAAAGTGGGTTTATTTGCTCGTCAAATAGATGAAAATAAAAGCTTTCAAAATATCACCTAATTTAGACATTTCTCAACAAACACGTACGACATCACATCATGATTGATATTGTGGCTGATGTTTTGTTTGTCCTTACTTTTAATTGGCCTACCGTTTCACAATATCTGAAAAGTGCCTGATTTTGGTGGGGGATCTCACATTTACTTATGGCAGCAACCACAATGGGTTTATCGGTAAAATGAAGTTGCATTCGCACACTCAAAAGAAAATTTAAACCTCTTTTTCGGAATTCACATCTGAAAAAATAAAATAGAATAAATAAATGAACACTTGAAATAGATTGTTTGCACACTTTTGCCTCATGAGGAAGCGGTTTTTACCAGCTCGCAATAGTTTGTACTAGACAGTGTATGCCAGGCTAGTTTTATGCTTTAAAAGCCATGCAGTGCTCCTATCGTCAGCAATTATTGGTTATTACTTTTAATTGATTGCTTCATAAAATAACTGACTGTTAAAAATGTGGTGGTAGCCGCTGCTAAAATGTATAGGATTTGAACTGCCACTACCGCGCAATCTCGGTGGTTTAGTTGGTAAGACGTCTGCAAAGGTTGTGGGTTCGAATCCCACCCAAGGAATATGCCTGTGGATTTTGTTCACAGGACTGGGGAAAGTACTGAGTAAACAGTGCTTAACACACATCGACGTGTAAGATAACAAAAATATTCTTTATCCCCGATGCAAATTGATCGACTATTAAAATACTCCTGTTCTCTTACCTGAAACTGGATCAAATTTTATCCCCACAGAAAAACTCCCTCTTATTACATGTATTACAGTATTAGCTCACTTCCAAGTGAATTTCACCAGAACCAGGCCTTGATCTTAACAGAGGCCACCGAGGCCATTGGCCTCATGCCCTGTCGAGTTGGCCAGCATGCCCTTCAGAAAAATTGCACTGTCACTACCAACTTGGCCAGCATGCCCTTGTACAATTTCTCTGATTTGGTCAGTAAAAGCCTGCCCCCGTTTTTCTTAAGATCGAGGCCAGCAGAACATGATGACAGGAAACAAAATAAAGGTACCACTTTGCATCTGTCACGTTAGCAGTATTTCTAGCTTTTTTTAAGAACCTATGAATGGACATGCCGCGTTATACTGAAAATAGTTTTGAGTTGATTCATTTAAATGCTTTTAGTTGTTCTTGTTGTCTTTCTTGTTTTTAAATCAACCTCAAATTTTGATAAAAAAAGGACAGAAAAAATCCCTGCTTTTTCCGACCATTTTTTGAATGAAATTGGAGAGTTTTAACAAAATTCATAATTCTAATCAATTCAAAATGTGTTGACTATAAGCCTGTATATATTCCAGTCACATGTTGAAACACTTTTGGGTGGTTTCAGGTGCTTAAAAAGGGAAAAGAAATGTACAATTATTTGAAAAATTGCCAAGGTGACGGTAGATAGGTCATGTGGAACACTTTACTGTGTTTCCTGTCGTATACTGTAGGATTTTGTACTACAAACATATTTCTTTGAATTTTGTACGACAACATCTATTTGGGGGAAGTCCCGTTGAAAATGGCTGTTTACATGTACATGAAATACGTGTCATGTAAAAGATTTTTCGTGATCAAGACTTTGCCTAGGATCTGCCATAAATTTGTTTTTGCACTTGTACTCTGGCCTGGGAAGCCTGCATTTATTAATGATATTGTACAGTGAAAGATGCTAAGGGGGTGGGGTGGGGTGGGAGTATGTAGAATAAGATTAATCAGTAGATTAATCAGGTTTTTAGATACAGACTGTCTAGACCCAACCGCATTTCCTACAAAAAAAAAATAGTTGCCAATTAAATTGTGAATACACGTGCCTAAGGTTCCTGTGTGTATACATACATGTACGCATGTATTAGAAAGCGTGGGTCGATGCAACTGAAAAGATTTATTTGGCCCTGAAACGTGAGAATGGTGAAGAAAATTTGACAAAAAGTTGGAACTGAAAAATAATTATTTTGTTTAGTTTTTGGTGTTGTGAATTGAAAAGTCATACAAAAGTACGCTATTTAAATCTGGATCACATACAGTACATGTATACAGAATTAATGTCATGCTCCATGTTTGTTCAATGTGATTTTGGGATCCCTGTTATTTTGGGGATATGAAAAAATATATTGAGTTTGTTCTTTTAAATGATCTCTTTAATCTTTTTAATAATTGCGGTACCCACTGCTAAATATAGGATTCGAACTGCCTCTAGCTACCGGGCAATCTCGGTGGTCTTGTTGGTAAGACATCTGCTCTAGAATGGCGGGGGTCGTGGGTTTGAATCCCACTCGAGGAATATGCCTGTGGATTTTTTTTTAAAGGACTGGTATGGGGACAGTACTGAGTAAACAGTGCCTAACACACATCGGTGTACGGATAAAGCACAAATAATATTTAATGTTGTTCTTGTTGGTTTGGTTATTGAAAATAATTCAAAAATTTGCAGCCTAACGTTTTAATTGCATACAAAAAAATTCATAACACACTACATCATCTGTAGAATTTCATGTAGTTTCAACTCCCTGTAATTTAACAGATTAATTCTATTATTTATTTTAAATGTGAATGCGATTTCGAAGTTGATAACAATAGATTAAAAAATCCGCTAAACTGAACTGGATGGCATTGGTTACATACCAACCGACCGATTATAACCTCAACAGGGTCATAGTCTACATTTTAAAGGAACAGTGGAATCCAGTTCATCTGATCATTCAAACCATCTTGTTTTGAAGACAGATGTCATAAAAGTGATGCCACAGAATTGGCTTTGGAATTGAGCAACTTTATTCCCATACTCCACTTTTCAATAAATAACAAACATGTAAGTGGATGGCACGCTGGTGGCTTCAGAAGAATGAATTTAGTCCTGAGAAGTCCCCTCGATCCTCTAAGCTAAAGAAGTAGTCCAGGCTAAAGCAGGACAGTTCTTTTCAGAACCTAGAAGCCCCCCCCCCCCCTCCAGTATTCCGAAATCTACTCCGCAGTAGTAGAATAACAGTAAGTTGACAGGCTCTAACAAGAAAAATCTACAAAGTAAAGTACATGTAGAAACAATCACAAGGTAAACAGCCATGCAACTTTTCGGCAGATCAACTGATTTCCTCTTTTTTCACTTTTAGTGTCACAGCAAAATGAAAAAAAACTGTACAAAGTCATATGTGTGTTTGGCTGTTTCCTTGTTTTTTTTTGCTAATTCAAAGTGGCATGCATGGGTGTTACTTCAAACCAAATATATATATTGATACCTCAGCATGCAGTTGCCTTGAACCTTGAGAGTGAATTTCTTTCAATCCTTGTTTTGAAGAATCTGTCATCGAAAATGAATTTTTCAAAGTTACTGCTTTTTGTTATTGAAAGATAAATGCACTCCAGTCCTCTCACAGGGCTTGAATTTGGGAGAAAAAATCCACAAGACCACAGGGCTTGTAGCTGAAAATTTTGGCTGGACCAGAATTTTTGATTACAAGACCAGAATCAAAGTGAGAAAAGACCAGAATCAAAATCAGAACACAGTTTCAACACACTGTTTTTATTTGAACAAACACTAAGAGAAGATTGTATCTCTTTTGTATTGTAGGTAACTAAACTTTGATACTCAGCAGAGGTGAAAGATATTTATCAGACTCAAACTCAACATTTGTACGTCATTTTTTTGTAAAACAAAGATACTGAAGTGAAAAAACACAAGACCAACGGACTTGTCCAGTCATGAGTTTACTGGCCCGATGCTAAATTCACTGGCCTCGGGCCTGCGGTCCAGTGTTAATTTCGAGCCCTGCTTGATTTTAAGAATAAAAAGAGAGAGAGAGAGAGAGATAAAATAAGGACACAGCAAGGACATTTTCTTCTTGGTAGGAATGGAATCCAATGTGCCTGGGGTGAGGGTGGGGTGGGGGAATGGGGGGGGGGGGGGCAGGGGTGTATGGAAGCCGGTTCGCACACTCGCTGGCTACCTACATGTATGTTTTCCACTGTTCAAGAAAGACTTGTACGCCCAACACAGAACCACACTGTTATCAGTAATGTCAAAAGCAAACAACAGTTAGTGATTTTTAGTCAAGATAATTTAGTGCTTTATTTGCCAACTGGGGTTAAAAATGTCGACTGAAAAAAAGTTATTGGGGCAGGTGTCACCTCACCTACACCCACTGGTCACTACACTGCTGCACATTATTGGTTTTTGGAATAGTACATCAATTCAATTTCTTCAGTGTTCAAAGATGTTGACATGATAGGGAGACTTCCAACATGTTTAAGGATACATGTAGATGGCTCAGTTGACAGAGCACCGGCATGTAAATCCGGAGGTTGCAGGTTCAAGTCTTGTTCAACTCAATTTTGTCTTTGTCCACCAGAAATTGATTTTATATTTTATACCCAGTCAATTTCCCTTGTAGTTTTTGATAAGTTTCTTTACTGTTATGAAGTTTTGTCTTTTCTTCTCATTTTTCCTCAGATATCCCCCATATTTGTGTCTCATTCACTAATTAATCACTTTTGTCTCCTCCTTCCCACCTTTGGTTTTGTCTTTTGTGTTTTTACCCTCCCTGAGTTCAAATTAGCCCCTCCCCCCAATCACCCCCTTGTCTCCTTTTTCAATGTTATACCCTTGCTTTTTCTGACTACGTTCTGCTTCTCTCCTTTAATTTCTTTCCACCTGACTGCTTTTTTTACATTAGTATACTTATTTTTGTGTGTTGTGTTGTCATTTAGCCTTTCAGAAAAACTCTGCTTGTGTTGAAACGTAAGGGCACTAACAATCTTTAAAAAAAAAAAAAAAATGCACGATTTCCAGCCATCCATTGAGCACAGCGTATTTGGTCAAAAAAGAAACTCAAAGTCAAACGTTGTGTGGCTTTATTTGATTATTTATTATCAATTGAGACAATGCAGGATTGAGTTCTATATTTAGGGTCTATTTATCGTGAAGTGGCTGTATACGGTTGACTTGAGGGTTTAACGATATTAGGACGGCTTTATTATGCAGCATCGTAACGAGTAATTGAAAACATGAAGCCATATTTATGTTCCTGTACATTTAACAGCGTAACTAAGGGGGGGGGGCCACAGGGGGCATTTGCCCCCCCCCCCCACTTGATGTCCGTGCCCCCTGGGTGCCCCCCCCCCTTTTGAAATCTGGACTTTTGAGATTAAAAATTACCAGAATAAAATGTTACATTGTATGAGCATTTACGTAGTAATTCCAATATTTTTAGAACTATTTTTTAATTATTTACACACATGTATTTTGTTTTACGTCAGCACATCAGAAAACACTGAAAAGGGGCTTGTTTGAAAAAATACAAACTGAAACTACAGTTTTAATTGGCCAAAAGTGCCACCCTAAAATTATACCCTAGTTACGGCGCTGCCGATGAGCCTTCAGAACAACCAATGTTTGATTTTTTTTTTTTTTTTTTTTTTAATTATTGGTGACTTCGTCAAAGGAAAGAGCTGAAAGTCAAAACTAAAATTTCAAGGAAAAAGGAAAAGAGGAAAAATAAATATAACAGTGAAAAAGTACCTGACACCCTATTTCAATAAGCTACATGTACCGGGCAATCTCGGTAGTCTAGTTGGTAAGAAATCTGCTCCAGAATGACATGTGTCATCGGTTTGAATCCCACCCGACATGCCCGAGGAATACGCCTGTGTTTTTTTTTTTCACAGAACTCGGGAAAGTACTGACATGACTGAGTATACAGTGCTTAACATTGGTGTATGGGTTAAAAAACACAAATAACCCTCTGTCAATTCATCTGTTCCGTTCCTTCTCCATTGGTCAACCTTGCCTCTGTAGTTCACCTCGTTCCAGGGGTAGATAAAAACATTGTACATGTTTTGCGCGCTTCACTCTTTTGCATGCCAGATTTCCATGTTCATGTTTAGTCCTTCAAAACTATAGCCGGAAGCCAGGAAAAGCAATTCAAATGTCCTGAGCTACATGTAGGAGAGAAGTGATCTGAAATATCTGCTTCATTTGAGGCCTCACTCTGTCCTTCAGAGTTGGTGGGTCACAACAGCTTTGAAAAAATTAAATATAGTTTACATGTATATTAAACCCCATTGGTCTGGTAGAAATTCCTTGAAACAAAAGCCCTAAGTCAAAAAAACCCTGCCCCATTTAAGCATATTTTTAGGGTTTTGGTGGGAGCTTAGTTCGGTGGGTGGGAGGTAAGAACAATAGACCAATCCATTAAGCCCCGCCCCTTTACGTGTTGACCAATCACTGCCTTGGCTACACCACCGAAGGTCCGAGGAAAGTTTGGCAGTGTTGCATTGAAGAGATGCACATTGTGCTGCCCACTTGTACAGTGGTGATGTAGCCAATGCTGTGATTGGTCAGCATGTTTAGAGGGCGGGGCTTAATGGATCGGTCCATTCTTTTGGAGCTGTGTGATTGATATTAAACAAAAATGGCTATTACCCCCCTCCCCCCCCAAAAAAAAAAAAACAAAAAAAAAAACACACACACACAAAAAAAACCACACAAAAAACAAAACACAATAGTTCTTAAAAATTGTTATCTTGTAGTCTCCAAAACAAATTAAACATAATAAACAGTCATTTTAAAAGCGATGCTGTCAGTAGAAATAGACCCCATGATACCACGAGCTCAAATAGCACCCTTACTGAGGTCAAAGGAGGACTTATTGGTAGTTGTGTGTGGCGCATACTCACATTTGTCAAATTTGATGGGCATTTCCGTTTTGTGACCTCTCTGCAATGGCGGCTATATGCAAAGAGTCTATTCAGAATAATTTGTATCCACTATAAAAATTATGTACAAAGAAAAGGTCACGTAAAGCAGTCACAAATCAAAATAAGTTAAAACTAAGTCAAATTAAGTACTCAAGAGTTCCAAATGCTCTGGCCAATAGATCTTTATCATGGTGCGGCCATCTTTATTTTCTCCCATTCAAACCAATGTAACCAAACCGAGGCTGGAAGGGCAAATAGTCGGGTTCCTTTTTGTACAATGAATATTAGCATATATTACTGTTATTGGGTACAGGGAACATGACCAAGATGGTTGCAGCATGATAAAGGTCTATTACTCTAAACGAAGGATAAGTTAATGCCATGTATTTTTTGACCTTCCAGAAAGATGGATAACTGACATATTTGAAGTTATACGTGTAATTAACCTTATTGTGTTACGTAATCCGTTGCTTTCCCTTGCGGAAAGCTATTTATTTTTTTGTACAGGAGGGAAATCACAATGCATCAAGGATAATGAGGCTATTTCCCATTTTTATCAAGCCCATTAGCTGGCACAGCCAGTTTCCCTTGTGGTCTATTACTTGATGTAATAAATAAATACATACATAGTTTTTTTAAAAACATATGTATTGTATGGTCCATGGAAAGCTCTCAGGTACAGTGGAGATGTTTTTTTTTTATTTCGAGAACTGTAAAAGTACTGCCAACACACATGTACTCAGTTAAAATAATGCCTACATATTGTTATCTGTTTTTTGCCTAAATCATATACAGAAGCTCTATGAAACTTTTTGTCAGCTTTGCTTTAAGGGTCTGTATACGTGTGGTAATGACTCTGAAAATTTATGGCAATAATAACTTACTTGGTAAGAAGTACAGCAGCTTAGGATAGTAAAATGCATTTTGAGAAACGTTTCTTTTCGAAGTACTGCAGTTATGGAAAAATATATCACTTCTTATCCCCAAAAATTTGAATCTGAGAAGCGTTATGGCCGTAACGCTTCTCAGAATGTGTATTCCAATGACGGATACTTCTTCTGCGTGAACACAACCGCTCCAGATTTTTTGCGATATCTCAAAAACGATGCCACCTTTTGAACTGAAACTTACACAGGTTAGTTTATGGTTTTTATCTACAATTGTATAGCATTAAGGCAAATGTACGGTTCCAAAAGCCAAAGGTGTACTTTTCCTTTAAACGATTAAAGGACACATTAAATCCATCTGAAATTTCATTCTTCATGGAATCAAGTGTTCATTTATTTATTTGTTTTTTTTTCGTTTTAGGATTTCAACATACTATCTTCCACATTCCCCAACTCAACTCAAGTGGCATATATACTCAGTCTCGGTGTGGTAAAGGAATACAGACGGCGAGGAATAGGTAAGTTGACTTCTCTGTCTTTGTGATGATTGGAGCTGAATCATTTAATGATGAAACAATGGCTATTGCCAGGGGCTTGAGGGCTTGTGGCGGGGGGTGGGGGGGTGTAATTCAGCAGCGGTGGAGTATTTGTAATAATGTAGAGGAGGGAAGGGGCGGTAAAGTCATGATACATCGCTTCAATGAGCCACAATAAAATCGTTCCTTCAATCATTTGCAAAAAATTGTTAATGGCCTCCCGTTTCATCCCTAGTCAGAGTCTTTCTCAAAGGCTACAAATTTGAGAATTTTTAGGCTTTAAGAAAGGCTATAGCTAATGATGTAGATGGTTGGAGTTTATCTGACAGGTAAACTGGCAACTGAACGACATAGCCAAAGACACTCAAGTTGGAAGTTGCTGAAGATCCTTGTCTTTCCAAGACCATTTTCCATGTCATCTATCTGGTTCCCTATTTGCTACGTTCTTAAATACAGCCTATTTATCCTACTTCGATGTACTTGTAATAAAAGGGGAACTGACAATTTTTTTTACTTCCAGTGCCAGTTTGGTAGAATGGATTTGTTTTAGAGATATTTGAGGTGATTTCAGTTTAGAAAAGTTGTAATACATCTAGCCCCTATGTTAACCTTTTAAATTTGGTAATGTGCAATTTAATGTTTTTTTCCCTGGAGTGTACACTGGACATCTTATTGATCAATTACTGTACAATGTACATCAGAAACTGGGTTAATTTATCCACTGTAAAAGAATTATTTCTCTCACGAACTGAAAACTAGTCCCACTCCTTAAGATTTCTAGAAGCTGACTGGAATGATGGTTTGCTCTTTGTTTCTTGGATCCATTTTATCCTAGCAAAATTTCTATCCCATGATATTCTACCAGGGTTTCGGTGGGAACAGGTTGGTCGTTTCACTAGTCCGCCATTTTTTTTTTTAGAAAGAGTTTTGCCTGGTCTTCGGTTGTTTTTCTAGCATTTGGTCAGCAGACGCCACTGGTAACAGCTACGGGAGAACTCTGTTCTCCTCGTATCAATTGTGCAAACTAATTTAGTCATGCAGATGATGCACTTGTTATTTACCTCTCGAGGGATGATTCTTGGTTGTTTTCTCGTCGTGTGTCCGTTCTCTTCAACCTCTTGGGAGAAATCTTCAGAGTGCTCTCCGAGATGGAGAGATGCACTCTGATGTCATTAATCCTTAGTATCCTGTTGCTGAGTGCTTGATGCTAAGGCTTTATATCTTGCACCTGATCTGACTCTGAAGTCAAATCTAAGCCTCGTCCTCTCCAATTCCTCCCCCCCCCCCCCTTGACGTACTAAACACATATCCAGTGCATATAAGGATTGAGTTTTTCATCATTGTTGATTGAACATCAGGCCTGATATTGTTGAAAGTACAGGGCATTTTCCCGTGGTAAGACACCTCTTTTCATGAGGGTAAATATAATTTCTACTGAAAAATTTCAAGGGGCATTGATCAAGGGCAAGGACCACAGGTGCATGAAGTTGATTGCCCCTCGCCCCCCCCCCCCCCCCCCCATCAATCAATCACCTACATGAAGTACCAGCAGGCCTCGATCTTAAGAAAAACGGGGGCAGACCTTTGCTAGCCAAACCAGAGAAATTGTACAAGGGCATGCTGGCCAAGGTGGTAGTGACAGTGCAATTTTTCTGAAGGGCATGCTGGCCAAGTCGACAAGGCATGAGGCCAATGGCCTCGGTGGCCTCGGTTAAGATCAAGGCCTGTATCAGGCATGTCAGGTCTGGTGTACAACTCATCTACAAGTTACTGTGTCTCCTCCTCCTCCATGAGAACATCTAGGTTCTGTAGTTTATAGAATGTGGGTTCGAATCCCGACCTGGCCAGTTGCGACACTTGTGTCCTTAATTTCTTTGTCCTTCGGATGGGACGTTAAGCCGTAGGTCCCGTGCACTACGATGGGTAGTGCACATAAAAGAACCCAGAACACTTATCGTAAAAGAGTAGGGGTTTAACCCCAGTGTTTCTGGTTCAGATAAAAAGCATCCTTATCCACAGGTTTTCTCGGGCTTCAGAGCTACAGTGATTAAGATCGCTTTTGAGGTATCCTTAGTTTCATTACCAGAAAATCATAACAAGAATACTACTACTACTACTGCTAATAATAATAATAACACTTCCGTCTGAGTCTGAGGGGATACGAATCATTTGATATTTTTTGCCGGAGTGAGTTTATACATTTAGTTAATGTAATTGTTGATTGTAATTTTCAGCTATGTTGCATTATGTAGGCAACCTTGATTAAGTTATTGCACTCTGCATTGTATCAGGTTTTTTTCTTCGTTTCCTCTTCTTTGCTTATGAAATCATAAGAATCTTTGTGCCTGTTACTTATTGACATGTAATTAAAATGTAACTTACATGTATTGTTAAATTGGTAAATGAATTATTTGGAATTACAACCCATGGAACTACATGATTTGCACACATAAAACCTTTGTGTTAAGGAAATAAGACTGTAAACTTGTGAATAAAAACAACAGGGCCCTTATTTCCAGCGGCGGAGCCAGGATTTTTTCTCTCGAGGAGCACAAGGGGGAGGGGCATTGCTTTTCAGTCGGGTGGGGGGGAGTGGGGATGGGGTTGGGGGCAGGTACACTCTTAAAATTCTCGATTGAAATTTAGTCTATTAGATTAAAACTAGGGACAAACTGCAAAAGATTTGTCCCTGGCCTGAATCGAAAAGAGTGATTTTCAATCTATGCTTTTTTTTAGGGGGGGGGGGGCACTTGGGGGCACTGGAAATTTTTTTTTTTGGGGGGGGGGGGGGGCACGTGCCCCCCCCCCCCCCCAGGCGCCCCCCTTGGCTACTTATTTCTCAGACTCCTTTTAACTTTTCTGAAACTGAAGCTCCCTTTTCAAAGTTGAAAAAAAATTCCAGACCTATAAGCAGATGTAGAGTACACTGATTTGATTTAGATAGACTCACATCTTGGGGAAGTCCTTGAACAAAGCAATGTCACAAGCTAGCGTTCATACTTCACACGAAAGCAAATGCGAAGCGAATTTTGGTGCCACAACAATTCAGTAAGCGCTTTTTTTTCTTCAGTTTTTGATGCAAGAAAATTCGCTTCGCTTTTGCAATTCGCATTAAAGTACGAACCAGGCTTTACACTGTAGCCATGGAAAGGTACAGACCAGTGCAGTACCAGCACATTTCACCATTGGCTTAAAAACAAAATCCTGGCAAAATCGTTGAAATATTAACAGCCCTGTCATGCTTTACCATGAAATAAGGCTTCATAATTTTGTTTAAAGCAAGGACTGACAAGTACATACATGCAGCTTTCACTCACATTGCCACAATATTTTTTGATGGCAGTCTATTAAATTCATAGCAAAAGTTTCTAGAGTGATTTGGTTCCGCTTTTGGGCAGTCTCCAAGCTTTTGTTTGTAACTGTATTTTATTGTTGATAAAATTGTATAAAATTGTATTGTTTGTCTGTGTCCATGTTTAACACCTGAATGAATAAATTAATTAAATATCAGCAAATGTGTCTAGACGTTCTGTGAAAAATTGAAAGTGACCTTGGTGGGCCATTGTACACTAACGAATTAGATTACTAAAATTAGTGTCTACATGTATGAGTGCAGTGGCGGGAGTATTTTTTTCCAGTTGACAGATGGAATGTTCCAGTCGACGACGTGAAGCTGAGTTGAGTGGAACATTCATTCTCCCACTGATTGAAAATATTCTCCCGGTTGCACGAATTGAAAACATTCCTTTTTTTTTTGTTTTACATGTATGTAACATCCAAGTAGATCTGTTGTCATTTGATTGGAGGATAAAACTATGATAGTTTAACCAAGATGTACAAGATTGTATTTTGGCATCCAGAATGAGGGTGTTTTGTGCTGGTGTGCATACCGCATGGTGTGGTCTTGCCTGCTGTACGCCTGTAGATCCAGAAGGAATGGAGGATTATGCATGGTTTTATGACGAATGAAGGGATGATAATTCTCCGGATTTTTTCGGACTTCTGGATTTTACAAAACTATTGTCATGGAGATTTAAAAATATAAAAAAAAAAAAAAAAAAAGGCAGGTATGCAACTTTTCAGCTGATCAGCTGATGTCCTGGTTTTTGGTTTCTCAGCTGATACCATTATTTGAAAAACGCAGTACAAATTGTTGTTGTGCCCGCATCCTTTCCTTGTTTTTTTGACAAATTACAGTTGCATGCCTGTATTCACATTCAGTCCCTGGCATTGCCTTAACACAGTGACTGTATTTTGACTGCACCAAGGCGCAACATTAGCCTCGTCTACATTTAAGCACAGAATGCTGCCATTTAATCATGTTGGTACGGGTTATGGCGTGGTCGGTAGCCACCGAACCCTCCACCAGTGTTTCGTGGATTTTTCATTTTCATCCACCCTTCATCCCTTTGTGTAGCCTAGTGGGAAAATGAATGCTGCATGACCTACAGTGACAATCCTGCCAATTAAATGACAAGGATCTACTCAGGCGTAAAATAATATATTAATAATCCCTTGACAGTGATTGTAAAAGCAAAAAAAACCTCTGAAATTAAGAGACTGCAGAATTCTTGTAAAAAACTGATGACATCATTAGTGTAGTGTAATTCTCACTGTTATCACTTCACCATCCATCTGATTATTTGGCGATTATTTATACAGTACTACTTTACCACTGTGGATAAAGACTCTGAACTCTGCTAATTATGCGGTCGATGTGCGTTCACCGAACCGCATTATTACTGGTTATTAATTGTATAAATCTTCACTATGTATGTAGGTCACTCACTATCTCACGACATGACAACAAAACATAGTCACAGTGGTTAAAAAACAGCTTGTCTGCCTGTACTGCAGGTCATGCAGGTGGAGGGTTGGAAGAGGGAGGGGGGGTGGGGGTGGAGTCTGTGATCGGTGTATGGAGGTCACCTACGCACACGACGTTGCTTTTTTATTTGCTGTACAGATAATTGCTTTTTTACTCACACTTGACGACAAATAAATTAACCTATAGTCCATTAGGCATCCGTATGATGCTTGTGTGTAGTGTAACCCATCACATTCCTTTTCTGCGGATGACAACCTCTTGGTAGGCCTATAGCACATGTACGTGTTATGTACGAGTTGTTTATCAAATTCGGTACCCATACTCTAAAAATTTCAAGAGCAGACCTTATCTTTTATACTATGCTGTTACTTGAAGTATACAAGAATATGTTTTTATATGCATGTACAGTTCCACTGATGCATGTGTAAATGAATGCACCCTGGTCCAACATGTCCAGTGGTCATGCGCTATACATGTACATACATGTACAGTGTGCAAAATTTGTATGCAAGCGTGTTTGCTTGTTACAAATATTTCAACTCAATTTATTGTCTTTTATGGAAAACTAATTAATGTGTGTACACAAAAACAGTTCAGCTGTGAAACGCTGGGTACATTTACAACGTACACAAAAAAGATATATTCATCCATTATAAATGTACATGTACATGTATATGTACAATGTACATGTACCGTTCAGCGTGTCAAGAAACAAATGACCCCTACAATTCAGTGTGATTATTTTCTTCCTTTCTGGAATGAAATTCTTCTCTCTGAGGTCCTCCCTTCGACCTTTCTAGCGAAGAATCCACTTCTTGGTGCAGGCATCAAGTGAAGTGAACATTGCTTTGCCACAGGAGAAGAACGTGTACATTTACATGTGCAGAGACATTGCTATAGACCTTTATCATGGTGCGGCCATCTTGATTTTTTCCCATTCAAACCAACGTAACCAAACCGAGGCTGAAAGGGCAAAGAGTCTGGTTCCTTTTTGTACAATGAATATTAGCATATATATTATTGTTATTGGATACAGGGAACATGACCAAGATGGTTGCAGCATGATAGAGGTCTATAGCTAATACTATTGGTTTGTTGTTCACCTGACACTGTAATATGTAACTTATGCACAGGTTCATCATTTCTTGGTTACATGGACATCAAGTCAAGTGTAACAGTGGGCAATTTGCAAAGACAGTACTTCAATCCTCAGCTCGCAAGTTTCACGCAATTGTAAAGCTATTAATGCAAGCACTGCACGCATTTGTAATTGCACCAACTGACTAGATAATGTGAATACAGTGATTAATTCACAAAAGAGGAGACATGCTTTTGATTTTTTTCAATGTAAAGATTAAAATACATTCAGAATACATGTATATTCACTATTTTGACCTGAAGTAAATAATTTTCTTCTGTCTGTGAGGGGGTGTCGTGTGAGATCATTGTTTACACTCGAACGCACCTATAATTCCACCACATCCCCCAGTGTTTACGCTTAAAAGAAAAACATACTACATTTATGCATAATGTAAATTGAAGACCGACTCTTTATGCCAGCACATTTGGTCACAACAACCTCAGCCATGAATTCATGATGATCCGGAAGTGATGTGTTTACACTGTATGTGTATGTGTGCATGTACTATACCTCATAGGTCGCACCAGGAACGTACGTATCGTGCTTTTCAGCCAAAATTCTGTGTTTGGAGAAAGTCGCTGTTGAAGTTGAGCTATTTTTCAGACTGTTGTTTAGCAGACTGCGTATCGGTACTATTTCTTGCGTTTTTGTACTAAATTAAAGCTGACTTCTTTATTCCAACAGAATTGACAAAGTGTCTTCAATCAAGCAACTGTTTTGATGAGTTATTCATTCTTGAACACATCACGTCACTTTGTGAAAAAGAAAAAACGAGAAGTGCACGTAGAGTGCTGTGTACAAAGCAATTGAGATCGTCGCTTTGTGAAAACGCATAGGTCAAAGGATTCGTCTTTTGGTGAAACAGCAGAAGTCAAACTGCGCATGTTTGACACCTTGCCAGTGCTATGTATTTCAATGGAGTGGCGTACCGCGATATGTCGCTTTGTGGAAAAACAAAATGGCAAATCTGGTGAAATGTCGCTATCGCTAATTAGTATAATTTCTAAACTATTGTGTGTTAGGTCATGAAACTTGCTGAAAATAATAACAGAGATGAGCATGTCAATAGTTTGTAAAAAACATTTGCCAAATTTTGTGATTTTTGACCGATATGAGAGTTAATGTCGTCGACTGACGACATGTACATATGGACACTGTATGGATGAGTTGCCAACATTGGTTGAATACCAGACATTGCATTGTGAAAAAGTTTAGATTTTTGTTTTATTTAAATTCTGGCAGTGGGGACGGTTAGAGAAAAAATTGAAGGGTATGGTAATTTTGGGAATGCGGGCTTGAAGGCTTTGCATAATGGGTGATTAGAAATGTTGAGATTTTTTTTTTGTGTTGGAGAATTTCAGCTTACGCTGAGATCTAACGTCTTGCTTGAAGAAGTGATCGACACTAGAAGAGCAAGACATTTGGACAGGTCTTCCCCCTTAGAGCAATGAGGAGATTACATGTAATTTTTGATTCCATCTGCATAGGTAAATATTGTGTCATTCATTTGTAACACTTCCTGAACAGCCGTTGATATTTTTTTCTTGTCAAAACTCCAAACTTGACAACTGACAGTTCTACTCCTTCCGACAACTCAGTTGCCATGACAATGCTAGATATCCCACAGCATCTTAGGTACAGACAAAAAAAAAAGATCACGCTGTGTGGAGCTGTGACACAAGAGAGTGCAGTGTGAAGACCCTGAACAACAGAGTATGCTTGGTGCTAGGCCGAAGACGGAATATTATTTCTGCCCCTTGGCCAAAACGGAAAAATAATCTTAGGAGTATCGCGTGCGCTGTCATGATGAACCTGAATTGTCGTAAGGAGATCCCCATATGGGTCTGCCTGTACGAGTCTTTCAATTTATTGTGAAATCAATGCATGCAAGAAGACACATAAACATGTAACAATTATTCTGTCTCAGACGTTGACGATGAAAGACGCTCTGTAATCCAAGATGATTTCTTTAGATAAGATGGTGCAGAATTTTTTTGTGTAATCATATAATTATCAATGAGGGCAAAGAGAAGGTTACTTTGTCTTCTTAACTGGTCTCGAAGTACCCACTGGACCACTGGCAAGAGGGACAGTAATTTCAGCATTGATCTATTTAACACGCTACCGAACAAGACCTTCAAAGGCAGGGTATGACTTGGGTACTTACTCCACAAATGAATGACCATAAAAGCTTACTTGGTAGGAATCACTGGAGAGCTGTTGATAGTATAAACCACGGTGAGAAACGATTCCCTTTGAAGTAATGTGGTTTTAGAGAAAGAGATCATTTTCCGCCCGAAAATTTAAATATTGAGAAACGATTCTTGCACGAATCTCGTCTTACATGTATGTAATGAAAAACGTGCAGTTTCACTTCAGCATTTTCGGAACATTCTGTGTGGAAATAACCGCTCAAAATTTTCGCAGATATCACAAAAACACTACCACCTTTTGAAAAAGAATCTTCGCCTTCAATATGTTTAAGTGTAGTATTTTTCCAAACACATACTTTTGAAGATTTAGAAATGTCATTGCAAACCTGCCCTTTAAAATTTTTGGCAACTAAAGACAGATTTTAGGTCTGGTAAAAGTTATTTCTGGTCAAGTGAAAATCCTGAGCCGCAAGACCCATGATCTATCTAGTGGAGATTTTTTTGAAATTATGAGCCCCGTGCAAGTCTAGACAAACCTGATTTTTCTGTCTTCAAAATATTAATATTTGATGGCCTGAAACTGCAGGAAATGAGAGACTGTTGTTTGTAAATGAATAAAGGAATATAAGAGTGGTGACGATGTCTTAAATGGCATTTTAAGACCCGCAGGGTCGTGGCCATGCGATAAAGGACCGAGCCAAAGGCCAGATCCTTTATCGCATGGCTGCGAGTCACTACTCTTTTGTTCCCATTTATAAATACCCCCTTTGTTAAAAAAGCATTGTGGGAGAATTGGTAATTGAACTTGGTATGTTTTGTAAAAAAATTCACTTCCTTTCGTTGGGTACCAATTAGCGAAGGGTCAAATTGCAAGCGATGCTTAACGGTTGTGCTTACGCGTGCGTACTAATAGATTTTTACATTGAGTACCGGTATGCATTAATTGCGTCACGCGTAAATTAGCGCCTGCGTAAGCTTGCGTGCCATCACGCGTATGGCTGTGAGTGCTGGCTAACCATGTTTAAACTCTTCTTACCATGTCTCTACGTTTTAAACACGGCAGCGTGATCTCCTCTCGACTAGACAGGACAATTTTTGAATTCACCTTTAAAGTGAACATTGTGTAAGGACGAATCTTTATAAAAGATGATCTGATAATCCTTGAAAACTGGAGCAGTAATTGTACATGAGGGTATAATATAAATGTGCTGCGATGCTTCATTACAAATACAAGTACATGTGTGCAATAACATGCAATGGGAAAAAAATCAACAAAAAAAACCCAGTAAAATGTTGTTGTTTTTAGATTGTTTTTTCTTTTTTCTTCCTGCATGAGCACAGGTGATTGTCACGGTCGTTATTTTAAACAATGTTTTTATTTGTCTTGGACTGTGTTTTGTTTCGCTATGATTACTTTTCTTTTTTGATTGTGTAGATTCCAATTACACTGTATTTGTTGAAATGTTTTGGATTTTGTTGTTGCAGTTGTTTGTTGCTACTGCAGTTGTTGTCACTGCTGCTGCTGCTGTTGTTGTAGTTGTTGCAGTTGTTTTTTATTTTTTATTTTTTGGGGGGTGTTGGTCACAATATGCCCTTTTTATGTCCTTTTCTTGCTAGGAAGCCCCATGTTAAAATGTTGTCCCTAATTATGATGTTGTTTTAGTTTTCTTGTCTCAAGTTTTAGGCCTACTCGCCAATAAACATGATAAACATTTTCTTACCTGTCTGCCTGTACATTTTTTTATCATCAATATTTTATGCACAAAATGTTATAATTCAACCTGTGCCCCAAGTTAAAATGTTGTCCCTAATTATGATGTTGTTTTAGTTTTCTTGTCTCAAGCTTTACTCGCCAATAAACATTTTCTTACTTGTCGATTTTTTTATTATCAATATTTTACGCACAAAATAATATAATTCAACCTGTGTAGTGTTCCTGGTGCATTATTAAACCAATAATCCCTTTTGAGTTAAATCAGAAAAGCTCAAAGACTATTTAACCGGAAGGCGATTTTAGAAAGAATTAATATCAACAAGATTCAGCTACACTAAAGCTCCCGTGGATGTCCATGACAGTACATGTACGTGTTGAACGATATCACAGCTGCCACCACGCAAGCACGAGAGAGTAGGTTCTCCCATCTAATCTGTGTTTACAGACGATCTATCCGCAGGTGATTAACACCGTGCAGTGCACTCATAATATGGTCAGGGTCTGTCATGTGATGTCAGGTTCAGTTAATAACATGAAAGCGGGTGATTACAGCATCCATACCACTCTGTCTTCATCCCGCATGTACATGTAAGTGTGGTTGAGAAATACGGACATGTACCATCTGACCATGTACAGGCTGAGCAACATGTGCGGTAGATCTTTATCTCGGCACATCCATCTTGGGTATTCTAGTCGAGGTAACCAAGCCGAGACTGGAAGGAAAACGATATGACAAGTGCTACAAGCTGGTCTTATGTAACAAATATTGTTTTATTATTATTTAATTTTGATTGCTGTGCTAGAGATTTAAGATTGTGCTTGTTAAATAGATGTAATAATTGCATCAGGAATAAAGAGTAGTATTCTTTGTTCATACTATTTTAAACATACTGCTAAGCATTTACCAGCAGTCTGGGTGCTACACTACAGGAAGGATTCACTTTCTCCAGATGTAAACCCAATTTGTACTGTATTTCTTTTTTTTTTCGTCTTTCTTTCAATCAATCCAATCAATCAATCAAAATTTATAAAGCGGCTAAATCAAAGGTTTTCTCAAAGACGCTGAGGCACAGAAGTTAAAGTCATTAATGGTAGGCTTCCTGAAACAAACAGGCTTTCAGAAGTGTCTGAAATGTGTCGAGAGATGTTGTGTCCCTGATGTGGTTTTTGGAAGTTTATTCCACTGAGTTTGGGACCACAGACTGAGGAGGTGACTGGTTCTTGGCACAGCAAAGTATGGTAAACAGGAGCTATATGATCGAAGTTGTCTCTGTCCAGCACGAACTTGAAGCACATATCCATGATGTAATCGGAGGGGCTTGATTATGACGACAGGCTTTGAACGTGAGAATGATCACCTTGAAGTCAATTCTTTGTTGAATTAGGAGCCTGCGTAGTTTGATGGGTTCTTGGGTGATGGAGTCCAACTTACGTTTGTTGATGATGAGTCTAGCAGACTGATGAATCTAGTCTTTGTTTTGAAGTCTTTTACATGTCATTAATCTTTGTATTCCTTTTTGTTTAAACCTGTAGGGAACCTGACAGTAGAAAGCCACACTTTGATAAAGGCTTTTGGGCAAGTACATGTACAGTGTTCTGTATGCTCAAGTTGCCCCCGTTAGATCTGGGATTAACTTTCTTGCTCAAGTTTATACGAATTCCTGTTTGAAATATTTCTGAGTTGGTTACTGGTGACCTTGGCTGGGAATTGAGCCAACCCATTTGCATTGTTAAAACTTTTTTTGTTGTTTTACATACATGACGTATGAAGCAATAAAGCCATTTTCCACAAGGGAAACTGACTGGGTAAATTTTAAATCATTTTTCGACTGAACAAAGAAAATCTGACTGGAGCGGGATTTGAACCTGCGACCACCGACTTAATATACCGACGCTCTACCAGCTGAACTATCCAGCCCTAATGTTGGCGGTCTCCCTATTTGGTCAATATCTTTGTTCGGGGGGGTGCCAGTCAGAAGCCATTCAACTCGTTACTGCCGTGTAGCCAGGGATCACACCCCATAATATACGATACAACCACAGAGCTAGCTCTATGGACATTACCTGGGAAGCGGCAGCACGGGGATCTACCTTAAGGGTGATGCGGTTTCTTATTTTAAGTATCAAGCAATAAATAAACCACAAGGGAAACTGACTGCGTAAATTGTAGTTCAATGTATGGGTCAGCAAAGAAAAATTGACTGGAGTGGGATCTGAACCTATGACCATCGGCTATACGTACCGACGCTCTATCAACTGAGCTATCCAGCCCTTTTTTTAACTCTTACATTGACCCCTTGCAGTTGCACCAACTTCACAAACGGATGCTGTCTGCCACACTCGCCATTTGGGGAGCCAAATTGCACGTAAAAATGAAACAGCAAGTGTGTGTAAATGGCGCCTCGCCTAAAATGTACAATACACTAAACACAATGGGGACATTGACTTCCTAAATGGCACAACCAAAGCGATTGTGATGATGACGTCGGGTGAATTGGGTCAATATCTGTACATTTAAACATGAGGAAAGATTTTTGTATGATGCGTACTCTGTTATGCTTTGTATGTCTGAGTTCACGCATGGAACTGAACTACCCAACAAGTTTGTTATGCTCAATGTTAAACCAGAGTTTTCCCTCTTCTTTCCACTTGACTGCTTCTGTTACTCCAGTACTTGTGTGTGTTTTGTGTTGTCATTTAGACTTTGAGAAAGACTCTGCTGGGGTCGAAACGTGAGGCCATTAACAATTTTTGCAATGTGATATCTTATTAGTAGGCCCATACTATGAAGATTGATGGGGGCGGTGTTTACATTACAAAATAATCAAAGTTGATGGTTTGGGTGGGCATATCAAGTAGTTGAGAATGTATACATCATTGTACGCTTTTCCTTTTTATCGGTTAATGACCGGGTTGTGTGTTTGTCTTCATGCGACAAGTATCTTAACTACATCTATTATTGGTTCCATAAACTTGACATGTACTGTCTAAATCCATCAAAATCCAACAGCGAGGAGAGACACTAGGTTGCAGCGGGAATACCAGGTGAATTTCCATTGTCTGTGTATTTCTGAGCATGCGCACTTTGCGGAGAACATTCAGTGGCATAGCTGGGATTTTTTCACTAGGGAGGCACGGGGTGGGGGGCATTGCTTTTCAGTGGGGAGGCCCAGGTACATGTACCATGTTTTTTTAATGAATTACATATATCTACATTTTTTATGGGGGGGGGCACTGGAAATTTGTGGGGGGCACGTGCCCCCCCCCCAGACCCCCCCCTCCCCTCGGCTACGCCACTGAGAACAATGAAGCAACCTGTTAAGTCTGCTGCCACCCAGTGTTACCAAAAGTCTCCCATTGAAATTAAAGTCAAGTCACAAGTGTTTACAATACCACCGTCTTCTTCTAATCTTTCCTCGCAGCAACTGCTCTTCTTGACCGCCTCATCTCATACCTAACCACCAGCGAGCGCTCTAACTGCAAAGCCGTCTACCTCCACGTCTTGGCAACCAACATCACTGCCATTCGATTCTATGAGAAACATAACTTCAGGAAGCATGAGTACCTGCCGTATTACTACGCCATCCGGGGCCAGCCTAAGGACGGTCTGTCTTACGTCTTGTACGTCAATGGGGGTCAGCCGCCATGGACGCTGATATATCCTTTTAATGTTGAGAGAGTTTTTAGTTGTTTAAAGATAAACCAAAAGAGCATAAAAGCTCAGTTCATACTTCATGCGAAAGCAAATGCGAACGCGAAGCGCTTTTCAATTGTGATGCAAGAAATTTCGCTTCGTTTTTGCAATTCGCGTGAAGTATGAAGCAGGCTTTGTGCATAGGTTATTCCAGAGATTTTGTTAATGTGTTGGAGGTTGGAGGTGGGAGGAGGGAGGGGTGACGAGGGAGATGGTGGGTAAGAAGGGAGAAGGACTTATAAAGACCAATTGATTTTTTTTCTTCGCTGAGCGGGGTGGGGGGCAGGGGTGGGGGGTGGATGGTGCACTCACTCTAGATCCGCCAGTTATCAAACTTTCTCAATTTTCAGACGGCAGTGCTTCATCAAAAACACTATAAAGCAAACTGGGAAAGTTTCTTGATTGTGTTTTTGAGGTTGCAGCAAACGAAGATTTCGAAGCAATTTTAATATACCCTTGAAATGTGCAAACTTCATTATGTTTGTGGTTGTGTGGCTATCATCAACAAACGTGATAACTCCATTTTTAAAAATACTTTGGGTCCTTATCAGTGATGTCAAAATTCTCTACATCTTTAAGCTGGTGAGCTGGTGAAGTACATGTAGTAAAGCCTTTGTTATTTGTCTTTTTTTTTTAAATCTTTTATTTTATAGAGGGAGGCTTGTCTTGTTTGTCACTATCTGTCTGAGCTACATGTACATGTATGTAACCCTCTGATAGTAAAACTTGAGGCAAATCAACCCCTCTGCCCCCATTAAGCAAAGAGTCCTCAGAACACGTGTACCTGTGTAAAGAAGACGATAAAGATGTCCAGTTGTAGATGTGGGAGGAAACCCTTTATAAGGAAAGACCACATAATCAGGGAGTGACTGGACTGGAAACCCCTATCCTCATGGCAGGGCAGGGCAAGATATCACAGAGCCAACCTGATCCCCAGGGGATTATGTATGCTACAATCAAGTGACTTTTATTCCTGGATTTTGTGGGGAATTTCAGAGACAAGATTGCCTTTTCTTCAGGTTATTGATGATTGTCAGCTGAGAGCTAGGAAACAATACCAAAATGGAAAAAATACAACAGTCAAAGTTAGATGTTAATTTTTTTTTTTGCATTGGGGATAATTCTGCTCTAGAATGGCGGGGGTCGTTGGTTTGAATCCCACCCGAGAAATATGCCTGTGAGGTTTTTTCACAGAACTCGGGAAATAACTGAGTATACAGTGCTTAACACACATCGGTGTATGGGCAAAAACACAAATAATAGTCAAGTTGTTTTAGTATTGAGAAGTATCCATCTGATCAATGTAAAAAATGATCTTGCAGTTTCTGCTAAAAACTCCTTATTTTAACATACTGAATCTGATTGATAAATCATATTTCCAATTTTGTCATTATCTTTCCTTAATGACTTTCTCACGGATTATATGAAGCAGTTTGGATCTTACCTATCCAAGATCCAGCCATGCAAGCTACCCAGCGCGATGGCCAGTCACACAAGGAGCTGGTTTGCTGGTCGACGCAACTGGCTACCCAGCGTCAACATGAACATTGTGTCAAGAATCAGGGGTCAAATGTCAAGCGACCCCGAGTCCGGGAACGCGACAACGGACAGCGACGAGTTCGGAGAGGAGTCAGCACCGCCTCGTCCGACCTCGGGGGCGGTCGCTGCCAGCGCCATGAATGTCGAGACTGCCTCCATGGCGGAATCCGTAACGGATCTTGGGTGCGTCGGGCGCGGCCGTGGGTGGCTGCCCGGCATGCCCAAAATGCCCAATGTACCCAAAATGCCCAATGTCAACGTGCCAAACTTATTTTCCCGCTTCAAGGCGCAGACTGCGGAAGGCACGGATGATCACGGGAAGGAAGACAGAGTGAATAAGCGAGATCATGTCTTATAAATTCTCATTGACTCCACTGAGTGCTTCATGTATGCAATATTCTCACAAAGCGCCAGTATTTAACCTTTTTAAAAAAAAATAACGAGATTAGAGGGCGAGTTAACATTATCACAAATATCTACTACAGAGTTTTAAATCATACTTTGACACCATCTTGGTTTTTTTTATCTCTATATGATTACATTGCGTATAACCACATTGAGGCTGGAAGGAAAATAGGCTGGTCACGTTATGTGAGTCTGTGTGCTAGACCCACTTAAGTATTACGCGCTTGTGCAACATTACATCTTCTCGAAGTCGGAGGTACATGTATGTAATGTATCAACGGCGAGAGTGATTGAAATGAACACACGTATTTCTGCTCAGTGTTTCATATCGGAGCGAAAAGGGAAGAACAAGCAAGATTCAAGATGTGAAGATGGACAACACTGTGCAAGGGCAGACAATCACCCGGAAATGACGAACCGAGGGCCCTATCGATGCAGCCAAATTAACCAACACCTTCTCCAAAGGTTTCTTATTCGATCATTACATTAACCTGAATCATGCCTGCTGGGCCAGTGTCATTCCCTACCTTCACACCTTACGAGAGAGTGTTAAGGCTTTAGGTTTAAGCTCAACTAGTCAACCTCCCAACCTTAACGCCCCCCCTTTAAAAATAAACAAAAAAAAACAAAATAGCGCCCATGAAATGTTTTTCTTGTACAACTTACAAGGATGTAGTAATAGTGGCATTCAGTGAAACATATCAGCAGGGGATATTGTACAAATTACCTCATGAAATTTGACCTATTAAAAAGCCATTTTATACTTGTACACCAAATGTGCTAAACTAATACTATGGTAAAGATGGTGTGTAGTCCCCTGACTTGTGTGAAGTAACACTGCAGTATGGTAATCCTAATGATCTGCAGCTCACTTTAAAGGAATCGTGCCAGACTACCCCATCCATGTGCCATGTAAAAGTCTGTATTAATGAATAAGGAATCAGCCAAAAATGTAAAATGTGTATGGTACTATCCCCTTTATATGTTTTGTAAGAAATTCATTTTTAAATAATGCTCTGCGGGAACAACCAGGCCTCGCTCATGATGTGACGTCACTGGTGGAACAAGAAACGTTACCAAAACGTCTGAATTTTTAAGGCTACTCTACATGCACGTAACGGTGTGGTAGCACAAGCGATTCTTAAACCTTTCTCGTTCCACCAGTGATGTCACATGTTATCCATCTCGACCCAGGTGTGTTTTTTTGTGGGCGTTCCTAGAGAGCATTAGTTGAAAGGAAATAATTGGGAGGTCCTGACAGGTATACATTCATTTGATTTTTATTATTTGTTAAGAAGAAATTTGGACGTGGCCTAATGGTCGAGGCCAGTGTAGCACACATCCCTTACCATTGACAAGGATACGAATAGTAGCTTCGGTTTGTGGACCTTCAAAAAGTGATGTCATTATGACATGACACCCTTGGAAGCTCCGGAGATGGATTTCACTCAAAATGTGACTTTCTTCCATGAAATTCATGTTCATGAGTTCTTATCTGATCTCTGAGCTATTGGGAATGCACATGTACACAATGTGTAGGCATTGTGTTTGCATATAATGCAAATTTACAAAGAGAGTTGTGTGTGCAAAATGAGATTATTTCTATATTATGTACTTCCATAGTTTTTTTCCCCCTCATGCAAGGGGTGTTATACAAAGAGTTGGGCTCATCTCCTCGAGCGAATCCCCATTGTATTATTTTTCTCAGATGAGAGTGAGCCTGAAACTGATTATGTTTTCAGTGGTCGTTGCCGGTTGGACACGCACTGAATCAGTGTGGACGCCGCGTTTGCGGCAAACAGTAAACTGTACAAAATTTGTGTAAATAAAATTGGCTCGGTGGTTAAGAGAATCAACTCATCAATTTTTAATCGTACGTTTTTGTTTGCAATATTGATCTTCAGCATTGTGTACCGTGAACAACGTGTGCAAAGATAGAACCAGAGACGAAAAAAACTTGGGTCAGGAATGAGACGCTTTTATTTGACCACTTGCAAAAATTTCAGATGCTACTAATTGAATCTCTCTCGGTTTGTTAACCATTCGCGTCCAGGCTGACCGGATTATTTTCTCGTAATTGCTGGAATTATTTTTCTTTTAGAGCATCACTGGCCTGAAGAAACCATGACTAGACAAAGCCAAGAGAACAAGGATTCTCTTTATAGCATTTTGGTATTTATAGCATTTTGACATTTTTGTCAAATACGTTTACTTGGAAAATTGCAAAACCTCAGCTGTGAACTACGGCATAGGATTGGTTCTGAACCCGGAATTAAGTCTGGATTCCCAGTTCACTCTGACTTACCTCCACTGAGCCGAAATACAATGACTAAACAATGATAGAAGTCTCTCGATGTCTCCTAATCCTCTTCTTGGAACAAAAGGACACATTTTTGTATGGGAAATTTTTAGTTCTTTCCTTAATTTTCATGATATTTTTTCAAAACGGCGCTGAATTTGATCTTTGGACTATGAACGAAAAATACCTGTGTGAAATGTACATTTTATTGTTGACATCTAAAGATGTCACATTTCAATTTTAGCTCTGAAAGAAAGTCTAATAAAATGACGTTTTACACCATTTTAACTTGAGGTTAAAGACTTCTAATTTGGGGGGCACTTCTGTAACTCTATCTGTTGGAGAATGAGGGCATCACAAAACAAAAATTGACTTAAGAGGTCCGTTAATAAGTTTGATTCAGGTGTATGTAGATTTTGCGTCATGTACGGGGTCAGATTTTATATAGCTGAGTGAGAAAAATTAAAAACATGTTAAAGTGAGTGTCCAAGAATATGTTTTTCGACCGTAAGAATGTTTCTCATTGGCATGGACCAGCTTGATAAAGGCTGAGCTGATTTTATACCTCATTGATCAATCCAGAAACTGACATCCTGAAGAAACAAGTCCATTCTGTTCTTTGTTCAAAAATCATGTAAATTCAGAATGCTCTTAAAAGAGAAGATTTCTAAGGCCAAGACCATAAAAACAGAGGATAAAACCCCCAATAGTCAGTTTGTAGAGAAAGTCATTCTTGACCATGGTTCCTGGAATCTAGAAAACGAGTCTCAGGAGATGTTTCTCACGTGGATTTTTGTAAGCGAAGCACAATGAGCGTCTGTTCATCTAGAAAGGCATCATGTGGTCGTATAAAAGCTCAATTGTTTGTTAAATTGCTTGACTACGATTTCAACTCGATTGTAGCAAGGAATCTTCCACAAAGGTACCCTCTCTGGTGACTTCAGACTCGTATTTTTGGAAGTTTTGTGAAAAAATACACTACGATGCGGACATCCTAGCTAAGGCTCCTGTAAATTTCTTATATGTAGGATACATGTAACTTCCATGACATTGATATTTTATGTAACATTTATAACAAATAGTTACAATGATATTTGTATAATATTTCCTTCAGTTATCTTCCCAGTTCTGATTATAATCTTTATTTCCCATCATCAACGTCGTTAAAAGTATTTTATATTGTTGCATTCTGTTTTAAAAATCAACTCCTAGATTAGTTGTACTGTGTTATTTGTGAATTATTATTTATGGTGTAGAGTTCTGAGGCGTGTCCATGTACATCCAGTGCCTACCCCTATGTAGTTTAAAGGTGACTAATGCTTCAGTCATGAGTACACACCTTCCCCTTTAATCCACACTTCAAACAATGGATGACAAAGTCAATGTGTATAGATTAATTTTGTTATCCTTTTATTAATAAAAAAAAAAGAGTATGGATTGATAATCATTAAAAAACTGATTTGTTTAAATCTAGAAGCTCACTGATTATACAGTTGGTGCCAATCCTCAAGAAACTTTGCTTTTGTCTGAATTTCTCCCCCGTCCCAACCCCATCCCCACTCCCCAACCCCACCCCCACTCCCCAACCCCACCCCCACTCCCCAACCCCACCCCCATGGCAAATCCTTGCTTGAGATCATTGAAATACTCATGAAGCATGGAGTATACTCAGAGCTTTTGTGTTTGCAGTGGCGATGGGCAACAATTATCATTAGAGGATGTGAGTTGTGTACACACGATTGGAGCTGAGCGCACACCTACTATACCTACCACCATATTTCTCTGTGTTTATCTTGGTCTACCCCTAAACAAACGTTGGTTGGCAAGTCTGGCAGAGGGAGGGCTAGTAAATCCCCCGTGCCTGTATCACCTGATTGTCCACTTGGCTATGCAAAAAAATGTCACATGTATAAAATTAAAATTGTACCAGCACTATCACACGGAATGTAAAATTGATATTGTCATGTCAGAACAAGAGACACAATTTCCTACAGCTGCTCAGCAAGTGGAATTGCTTATCGTAGAAAAATCTGGCTAACCACAAACTGGTCACCACTGCAAAAAAGTCATGTCATTTTCATTGGTTGTGATGGGTCCCCTGCTAAATTTTGCTTAGCCTACTTTTTGCTTAGCAACATTTATTGCTTGAACAGCTTTGTGAAAATTGGCCAAAAGGTTAAGCCCCGCCCCCTAAACATATTGACCTATTACAGCATTGGCTACATTACAACTGTACACGTGGGCAGCACAATGTGCGTCTCTTCAATGCACGACATGAATGCGCGTGCGATAATTACGCGCACGCATGTTTACGTTTTCCAATAGGATTTTATCGTGTCGGACTTTCGGTGGCGTACCCAAGGCTGTGATTGGTTAACACGTAAGGGGGCGGGGCTTAATGGATCGGTCTTTAGTAATGCAGCCACCTCAGTGTATCATTTCAGATCTTGATTGTGGCTGCCGTTTGGCTATTGGGACCACTTTCCCCAACGTGGTAAAAGCAGGGATCTGGAAATTGGTTGCCTACACTTACTGAAAATTTAGAACTCAAATATTCACCTCCAGTATGTTTATGTATCAACGATGGATTTAAGCCAGGCATCCATGAAAACATGGGATCCAATTAAAAAGACAGACACTCCTCTGACTATAAAACACTCTGTCTCTATAGATACTGAATTTCTGCAAACTTTCCTTGGACCACAATCAGGCCTGTCCAAACTCAGTTTGTATTTTCAGAAGTTAATTTCTGTTAAATGAAGTATATCTCAAAAGACTTATATCTCAGGCTTGCAATTTTCCAGCTCATCAGCTGATGCCCCTTTTTTTTCTTCTTTAACAACAGTGCTGTGGAAAATTGATAAACACTGTGCTAGAATAAATTAAGTATGGTTGGCTATTTCCGCTTTGTTTGCAGTCATAAAGTATGATACCTAAGCACCAAGAAAAAAGGCTTACAGTCAGCGTTTGCAATTTTGAACGGCCACAAAATTGCAATCCTAAATCCAAGGCCCTGGTGTTGGAATGCCTTCTGCGTGTATCAATAGAGGGCCTTGCCTGGTGTATGAGACCGAAGCTCTTTGAATAATTACTTGTTTCGTGTAGTGTTCTCTCTGCGTTTAATTAATCAAGCAGAAGGCTTTGAACCGTGTTTGAACGAAGCCAGTAATTCAAAGGACATTGTTATATCACAACCTTGCTGACAGAATGCCTCTGTATATATTTGGACTCCAGACGTTGACAATAGATAGCCTTCCTGTAACTTAGCATCATTGATGTCTAATAATCACCGGATTGAATTGAATGAAGGGGATTGCAAATCATTCAATGACATTTCAGCTGCTGCTTAAAGGAGCAGTCAAGGGTACAGATGTAATGTGCGGTTTATGGTCGTAAACACGACATGGTTTGGTAATGATTTATGTTGATAGACTGCTGCTACTGTCATGATTACTCTCTTTGAATCAAGATAATGTACAGTTCAATGCTAATGTTGGCAACACCACTGCCTCTGGTGTGATCACACTCATGAAAACATGCTGGAAAAGTCTTGGCTTTTTGGTTACAAGCAAAAGCACTGAAATTCGTAATTTGTTGTGTTAAATTGTTTCCCAGCAGTGAACCCCCAAAATTAGACTTACGTGAATGTGATTTCCTACTTAACAAATGAAACCATTCTGAGGCAAAGCCTTGTTTGGGGGGGGGGGGGGGGCAAGGGGGGGGGGCAGAAACTGAGAATAACAAATGAAACAAGTTTAAACAAATTGGGGGGGGGGGAGAGATGCAAAACACTGAGATTAAGTTTAACATTGAAACTGGGATAATTTTAGTTTGGTTTGTTTATAACCAATGCAGTGTTAATCAGTTGGATCGCAAACTGATAAAATTAATACCCATGGTTAGACAAAGCACAAGATAACCTGTTCACCACCTCCTCCATGTTTACACCTGCCCAGAGAACAAAGAAGCCTTACCATGTTTTAGTACCCAGCAGAGAGCAAATATTAGCCCCGTACTGTTTTTCCCCCATTAATTGAAGGCTGCTTGATGTGTTGTGTTTCAAAATAATCCAGTGTTTCAATAATGACTTGGTATCATTGAATCAACAACCTCCAGGCTGTTGTTCAATGTGTACTGAATGATGAAATTGATCATCTTTTGAAGGGGTGTCTGCATTTTTTTCCCTTGATGCGGGGTATCGGCCAAATGACAAAAACACAAATAAACGGCACCGCTTTGCATCCGTCTGGTTACCAGTTTCTCCAATAGTTGTCATTTTTTTTATGTACCTCAAACTAAAATGTATTTCAACATGTGAATGGACTTCAAGGGAATACTGAAAATAATTCGAGTTGATTTATTTATTTCTGTATTATTTTGTTTAAATCACCTTCGAATTCCCATCAAAAATGGATGGGTAAAATTGCCTACCTTGTTTCCATCCATTTTTTTTTTTAATGGAAGATTTGAGAGTAATTAAAAAATTCATGATTGTATTCAACTCAAATTAATTCCAGTATTAAGCCTGCATGTCCATTCACATCTTGATTCACTTTTGGATGGTTTCAGGTACTGCACTTAAACAAGAATGTACAACCGTTGGAAATACTGCTTATGTGACGGTAGATAAGTGTTGCATTTTATTGTCTTTCATTTCTAGGGCTAGTTTAAACATGGAAGATCCTTTGTGGGTAGAGTTCTCTCCAAGTGGTCAAGCTGGCTACAGGCACGCACGTTTTCAGAAGATCAGCTGATTTCTTCTTTTTCCCCTTTCACTCTTAATCATGTTAGTGTTAAAGAAAACTGGACAACACTGCAAAGTTATAAAAAAAAAAATCAAAAATTGAGGACAAACGAAACAACAGGCTAAAATGTCTGGCTTGATCATGTTTTCAGTTCTTTAAAAGTCCAAGGGCTATCTTTTTATATTAAGTATTCCTTGTGGAAACAATTCCACAATATTGAAGTTGGTTTTACTCTGAAACATCATTTGGGATTTTAGCGGCGTTACCTTATTCTGTTTTTTGTTTTTTTGTACATTTTATTTTGCTATTAACAAACTAATGTTGGTGGTGAACCAGTATTACCATATCTATCCAGTTTCATTTTAAATTTCATACCTCATAAACCGCTGACGCATTACATTAATGACCTACAGTACTAGTGTAAACAAGGTGACATGGCTCGTAAACCTTCTTTTTTGCAACGTGACAACCAAGATTGGAGAAACTACGGGGAGCCATCAATGCAAAGCAAAAACAGATAATCACAGTTTGTCAAAATGTTCAAAAAACAGTATTGAGTTTGTTGGAAACAAACCAACCATTAATGGGGCTGTGTTTTCTTGAAATAATAGAGAGTTTGGAAAAAATGTTGAATTTGGTCACAATTAGTCTGCCAACAAGATTGAATGTTTTGCTAATATTTGGCCAGACCATGCTAACCAGTGAGGTTTGTTTATCAACAAAGGAAGTGTCTCTGGTATAAAGATGGATACAACGCATTTAAAGCCCCAGCTTAAAATTGGTAAGAAGAAAAACATTAATGTTCACAGATTTACGTATACCTTACATGGTATGAAGATAATGGTGGTAGAAAACTTAAAAAAGTAGTATCGTTTTTAAATAATAAATGAAAAAAGATCCAAAATTATTATTTGTCTCAGTGAGATGACAACTCTCCCTATAAGAATGCATACAAAAATGCTGAATGCATTTTTAACCGCTTTCTCGCAAATGAAACAACAAAATGAGCTGACACAGTCAGTTTACAAATGTTGAGCTGGGGCTTTAATATGCCAAATAACAACCTGTAATTATTCCATCAAAAACTCATTAAATGGCTTTAAAGCATTTCTGAAAATGCAAAATAAAAAGCTGGAATCCATGTTGATGAGATTTCAGATTGGCTTGTCAGGAGGAATTTAATATACGGTTGAACGAGTTGTTTGAAATAAAACAAAACTATCATGAATTGTGGGATAAAAACTTGTGGAATGACGTCACACACCCTCAACACTGTCTGCTCATAGTCGGCCAGATTGGGAGCCAAACTGCTCGCAAAGATAATTATGGTCGGCAAAGAAAGGAATATTTCTGGGAGGGTACAGAGGGGGGCATCGTCATGTTTTTTAATGCTCTACATTTATTTTGATATTTTGTGGGGGGGGGGGTGATTTTTTGTGGGGTGGGGGGGCACCTGGGAGGCACTGGAAAAATGTGTGTGTATGCGTGTGCTTAAAAACGCACACTGCATATAAAAACATGGGGAATCTGACTGGCCAATGGCTAAACCAAGATTTGTTGTGGGTGGTGAAGTCGGGTAAATTTGGTCAATATTAGGGTTGGTACGCACAACATGTTGTTTTGATGTCAAAATGCGGGTTTTAAAATGTGACAAATTTCCTTGGATGTTTTTGTCGACATAGCCAGATACTTGCACTTCATGAAATGTTCAGTTTTGTCGTGTTTCTTGATGTCTGGAAGAGTACAATGAAGATTACAATGGGTGTACATGTGACTTTACTTTTCAAAATGCCAGTGTTGTTGTTTCTGTTATGTTTTATGAAATATGTTCACTTTTATAATGGATGTACGTTGATATTCCAAGCACTTGGCCCAATTTTACAGCTCAGCTGACCATAAGCAAAAAATCTGCGTATATGGTTAACAGAAAAATCTGTGCTTACAGGATTTGAAACTGGCTTGTCTGATGTCAAGTGATTCCTGCTTTTAAGATTAGTTAAGCATTATTCCCTAGATGTAATAGACATTATAAGAATCTTTCCGAATCCATTAGAACCCATCAATACATGGCAACTTTTCATCAAACTATTTTTACTGTAACGCCAGGCATTAGTTAGTTTTACTTTTCGATTCTTTAAACAATTAAACCATACCTTCTGTTGGTTTGTATTTTAAGCCGTTTTAGGGGGTTGCAATTTATAATAGTAATTACCTTTAGTGTGATTGGAAGTGATTTTTATTTAAGTAAATCAGGACTAATTATTGTATGATATGTACATTGAACATGTTGAATACATCTATAATTATTATATAAGTCAGAACAAGGTGTAGTTTTTGTACATGAGATATGATTAATTAGTGTGCACTTTTTTCATGGTGATTTTAAGTGTGTTACACAGGGGGAAGTTATGGGTATTATCATATACAGGTCTGAAACTTCATGTATGCATTGGAGGCAATTGCCTCCATGCCACCTAGCCATTGCCTTGGTGCCCCTTGAAATGTTCCAGGAGAAAGTTAAGTTTCCCTCATCGAGGTGCCCTTTATTAAGGAACAACTGCCTTGTCCCTTACAAGAAGGAAGTACCAAGCTTGTACATAACTTTGAACTTGGGCCAATTTCATAACCCTGTTTCAACCATTGGAACTTACGCCATGTCCGATTTGACAGTGGTTCTGCAGTGGTTATGGCCAGATTGCCCAAAAAATGCCAACAGTTTTGCCCCTGCAGACAACGGCCATAGCCTTAAGCCCGGTTCATACTTCACCCGAAAGTGAATGCAAAGCAAGTTTTGGTGACGCAACAATTCTGTACGTCATGTACGTGCCATTTTCCAGTTGTGACGGATGAAAATTCGCTCCGCTTTTCGCAATTCTCTGAAGTATGACCCAGGCTTTAACCGTAGTTGCACATTTCAAACAAGGACATTACTTACCAGAAACAGGGTACCAGCTAAAGTCTTTGTTTATGACTGGGTCCCGACACCCGGTGCTCAGCCTCTCAAGACCAAATCCTGCTTATCCTACCCTTTCATAGCTCTCCTATAAATTTTGGCCGAAGCTTCAAGCTGTTTCAACTAAAATGTTACATCTAATTTGGGGTTAATAGATTCCATTTGTTCCATGTGTTTTTTAACCTGGGTAATTTGTTTGTAGAACTTGTGAAATCTGTTGGACTGGACCACAGCTCTATGATTGGACAAAGCAAAATGTTGCCCAGATTCATGGTTATTTTTGACCGCGTTGAGGATGTGTGCGAACTTAAGTTACATGATGCGAAACAAGTAGAATGAACTGGTTTTTTCAAAAACATACAAGCTGTCAAAATAAGATAAAACTGCAATAGACCTTTCCCATGAAATATGTAAATTGAACAATCGTGTGTGCGCGCTACCACTACTGGTTGGCAAAATGAGGGAACATCGCGCCTTTTTTGTGTGGGGCTGATGGTTGCGTGACGCATACGCATTTGTGCATCTGCCTAGTGCACAACTCTATGGCATATGCCAAGCAATGGTGTCTGTACGCATGTGTGAATGTAATTAGCATATTTCAAGGGAAAGGCCAAGTGTGACGCAACAAAATTAATTGTTGAAAGCACCCCCATGCGGTCAAAAATACGGCCACTTGGTGTAACTTCTCCATGCTCCGATAGTCTTCAGACGATGGTATGGCACTGATAAACCGCATCTAAATCAACCGGCTGTGGCTATGGGCCATTGGCTACTTTATCAATATTCAAGAGTAGACCTTTGCAGCGTACTGGCCATAATAACCACTGGACAGAGTCGTAAGCGTTGTTTATTCCATATTGGAACAAATGCATCTTTTAACTCTTGTGAGATTTTGTCCATAATCCTCTCTTGATTGGATTTCTGCCTTTGGAAGCTTCATCAAAGCCTACTTGTTACAAGAAAGTAGTAAGGGGATATTTAAATAACCCTCACCCTAAAGAAAAATATTGTAAAGTTAATGTAATTCAATCGTCTATGAAAACATTACTGCTGGTGAATCTGGGCTTTTTCAATAGTTTATTCGTAGATTGACAAAATGAAAAGAAACGCAATAGTACAAAATAGGATAAGATTGGTAAATATGAGATAAAAATACGGTTGTGTTGAAATCGTGAGGCTTGCTTGGTACAAAGTTGGTATTAGTCATATTCTGGGGAAATATTTCCACATGAAAAGCGGACTGCTGAATGTCGTTCTGCACCAGCAAAGGCCAATTCTAGCCAAATTTACATTATTGGGGAGGTATATGTCCATAGATTTGGTCAACATACATTAACTGGTTTATTGTTACTCACTTTAGTATGGTTGATCAGTAGTTCATAAAAAGGAGACATTTGTGACCCCCGCCCCCCCCCCCCCCCCCACTATGCCCAAATCAGGCATTTATCAGCCTTGATATCAATGTGATATGATGTCTTAAACATTTTTAAAAAACAACTCTTACGTTATAGGCCCTAATTAGGTATTGTTTGAAAGATCTTATTCTCGTCTATTTTGATGAGCAAACAAACCCAGTCTTGAGTTTTGGCAGGAAGTGCCTGGTTTTGGCATGAAGCGTCACATTTATTTCAGCCGACTTGCCTTCATGAATCCATATCATAAGAATAACCTGTGCAGATTGAACTGACCACGGAATTCTCATTACAAAATGGGGTACAGCCCTGTCAAGTCGAGGCACAAAGTTTGTACAAAATACAACCTTTGAAATAAAACTCTGCTGCATCTTTCCAGAAGTCGGCATTCTTTAAAAAATAAACAATACAACTGCATCCTCATTAAAATCTCAAGTAGTTTACTTTCAGGTTTTTCTGAATCACACAACCATTGTGAATATAATATCATTTAAAAAAATACCTTTATTTGTAGCAATAAAAGAATTATTCACGGTTAACTCGGATAAGTTCTCCTTGAAATGTTTGTACAGTAAGTTCACAGCTCAAGGCTTTCAGATTGTATGTAAGTAGTCTATTTTATACCAACATAATTATAGCAAGAAGAATGTAGTAATCATTCTGGATTATTAATTATCCATATTAAAAAAAGAAAGAAGGGTGCACTGTTTTGTTTTTATTACCCATGGAAAATAAAAGGAAAACGTGACATTAAAAAATGAGATGAAGATTGTAATTTTTGTCAACTGTTAATAAAGCCTAACAAATTTAAATAGCATCAGTATTAACCATCCCAAAAATTAAGTGATTTAACAACTGGTTCGTACTTGAGGTATGCTAAAAAAATTAAAAATCAACGAACATTCGTGCCATTTATTCCCTTCAAATACTGAAAAACTTAATATTTAGCTGCAACAATCAACTTTGACATAGCAACTTGCTTTGAAGGTTTTGTCGACACAAAGCATGATCTTGGGTTAACAACAAAAAGCACAATTCATTTCAACCATACAGAGTACTGGTTTGACAATAAATTTGGACATTAACCCTCCCACTAGTTGACCAACCATTTGAAACCATCCTTCACTAGTTGTTTATGGTGACACAACTTTGCACAGAACTGTCATTGTACTCCGTAGACGTATTCACAACAAGATACCATATTGCCGCCTGGCGTCCTGACATCTAGACTTCCAATCCAATGGAGGGCAATCCTTAAATCCAGACTTCCAATCCAATGGAGGGCAATCCCTAAAGCCAGACTTCCAATCCAGTGGAGGATAATCCTACATCTAGACTTCCAATTCAGTGGAGGATAATCCCTACATCCAGACTTCCAATCCAGCGGCGGGTAGTCCCTACATCTACACTTTCAATCCAGTAAAGAAACGTCCGCCTAATTCATCGGCAGAGGGAGGGGGATCATTGACTGTGAAGTCCCCCATGATAACCACAAACATACTACCGAGAGGTAGTGTCTTATAAATCTCCTCTATTCTTTTATCCTGCAAGTGTAACTCTTCCTGCAAACAAAAATCAGAAGAGTAAACAGGAGAAACAATAAGATGATAGTACACAGTTCTTGTTGTCTTTATCACACCCGAGGGCGTAGCACCATGTAACGGTTTACAAGGTGCTGTGGCAAAATCTGCAGCCAACCATACAAGAAAATAAGTGATGTTTGAAGCTTTGCATGGTGTGAAGAATAATAAGGAACTATAATTAAATAGTAAACTTGAGGGTACAACCATGTAATACAACTCTTTTAGGAAGGAGTGGTGGCTCTGAGAAGAGCCGTTGTGGTCTCTTCTGAGAAGAGCCGTTGTCGTCTTCTCCTGAAGACGAACAGAGCATACTGTTTGAAATGTCCAGACCACAACGACTCTTCTCAGAGCCACCACTCCTTCCTAAAAGAGTTGAATTACATGGTTGTACCCGCAAGTTTACTATTTAATTATAGTTCCTTATCATACAAATAAACATCTTTTAATGACAAATGTACTGGGTTCTTTTATGTGCATTACACACCACACGGGACCAACAGCTTTATGTACCATCAGAAGGATGAAGCAATAATGGTTAGGGTGTCTTGCTTAGGGACACAAGTCTCAAGACCGGGACTCAAACCCCCACACTTTGCTGATCAGAAACACCAGAGCTTGAGTCCAGTGCACTAAATAAAAACAGTGTAAATTTTTAATGCACCATGTCTGTGAAATTAAAAAAAGACACTGCTATTGCCGAATTATCAAATCAGGTGGAACTTGTTAAGAAGGATTTCATGAGGCAAAGCAATCATAGTACAACACCTTGAAAGGCATACAAGGTGATGTGGCACATATTGCTGCCAGGCCAGGGGTGAGAGTCATTGCTGACGAAAAGGTCTGAATCTAGAATCCACATTTTAGACATGCTGAAATGATGACATTTCCCTGATTTGATAACCCCTGCAATTGTAGATTTCAAGGAGCTTTTGGGAACAGTTTCCTCAGCACTACAGAAGTCATTTCCCTGATGTGATAACCCCTGCAATTGTAGATTTCAAGGAGCTTTTGGGAACAGTTTCCTCAGCACTACAGAAGTCATTTCCCTGATTTGATAACCCCTGCAATTGTAGATTTCAAGGAGCTTTTGGGAACAGTTTCCTCAGCACTACAGAAGTCATTTCCCTGATTTGATGACCCCTGCAATTGTAGATTTCAAGGAGCTTTTGGGAACAGTTTCCTCAGCACTACAGAAGTCATTTCCCTGATGTGATAACCCCTGCAATTGTAGATTTCAAGGAGCTTTTGGGAACAGTTTCCTCAGCACTACAGAAGTCATTTCCCTGATGTGATAACCCCTGCAATTGTAGATTTCAAGGAGCTTTTGGGAACAGTTTCCTCAGCACTACAGAAGTCATTTCCCTGATTTGATAACCCCTGCAATTGTAGATTTCAAGGAGCTTTTGGGAACAGTTTCCTCAGCACTACAAAAGTCGATCAAAGAGCAGGATTTTTGTATGAATATTATTTGTATTTTACCCTTGATACATCAACTTGAGTTAAGCACTGTATACTCAGTGCTTTCCTTGAGTCCTGTGAAAAAACCCCACAGGCATATTACTTGGGTGGGATTTGAACCCACGACCTTTGCCAGTCTAGAGCAGATGTCTCCGAGTATACTGTGCTTAACACACATCGGTGTATGGGCATGATGGGTAAAACAAAACAATGTTAGATATCACACAAGCGCGAGTGGAATACAGAAAAAGCACTTCCGCATCCCAACCAGGCCGCAGGCAGAGTTGGATATGGGACGCAGATGCGCTATATTTTTCCGTACTCTATGAGCGCGCAGGTGATAACGAGTTTATCTTCAAGCAAACATGCCACTTTTGAATTGTGTACAATAACTTTACAATGAATTCTGAAGATGGGAGTTACAACAGCGCATAACAACAGCAAGTTAGAGAACAGGGTGTGATATGGACCGTGCGATATGACTATATATCACACTCTTGTTGCTATGGATTGACCAATCAGAATCGAAGATTCAAGTGTGCTTTAAGATAATATTCTTTATCCCTGATGCAAGTTTATCAGCTAATAAAAATATATATGTGAAGAAAATAACAGCTACTTTTTCCCGCCTGGCAGAGATAAAAAGAGTCTGGGAATTCAAATAAAAGTCTGACATTTTTTATCCCTGATTTACCTGGATCATCCAGAAAGGCCTGTTGTCATAGTGCTGTTAAGCCCATCAACATTTGCCAAGTGCAGAAAACACCTGCCTTAGCAGAAATGGGCTTCCAGCTAAGATACTGTATAATCAGGCCTCAATCTTCAGAAAAACGGGGGCAGGCCTTTGCTGGCCAAATCAGAAAAATTGTACAAGGGGCATGCTGGCGAAGTTGGTAGTGACAGTGCAATTTTTCTGAAGGGCATGCTGGCCAACTCGACAGGGCATGAGGCCAATGGCCTCGGTGGCCTCGGTTAAGATCAAGGCCTGGTATACTGTCTATTACTCCTCACTGGTTCCCTGCTCGTTTTAGCTCAGGAAATCAAATCAGTAGGCAGTGTTTGTCTGCATACAGTTTCAAGAAATTAAGCCCAGCTGCCAAATGTACAGGTAACCAGCTACTACAGACTGTTTTCAGGATTTTGCATTTTGATATTATACATCCAGAATGTTATCTCCGTTTTTGCAGATACGCCGATGTGTTTTAAGCACTATATACTCAGTACTTTCCCCGAGTCCTGTGAAAAAAAACCCCACAGGCATATTACTTGGGTGGGATTTGAACCCACTACCTTTGTCATTCTAGAGCAGATGACTCCAAGGATACTGTGCTTAACACACATCGGTGTATGGGCATGATGGTTAAAACAAAACAATGTTAGATATCACACAAGCGCGAGTGGAATACAGAAAAAAGCACTCCTGCATCCCAACCAGGCCCTAACGAGGAGCTGGGAATTGAACCCGCGATCCCCGCCACTCTAGAGCAGATGTCTTACCAACTAAACTACCGAGATTGCCCGGCAGCTAGAGGCAGTAGATTATCAAAATCGAGACTGCTCCTAATAACCTCATTTGCATATTAACTCATTTCCATATTACCTTGGAGTCGGCTTCAGTATACGGGAACCATTTTATCATCTTCTCGTAGTCGTAGAACTGAACACTGACAAAATCGGACGTTGGTATCCGCTCGACTGCCGTTATGACTGCCTACAGTCAAATGAAACAGAAAACAGCACTTATGTCATGAATCAAATTACACAGTGGCTTATGGGACTGGGTTCCCCCTTATTCTAAACCCGTACCCTCCATGATGTTACAATTCAGGAGGCTTACAGAGTGTGCGCCAGAAATACAAAACTACAGGTTTGGACACAATGTGGACTATTCCTTCCTCCCTTTGGTGACTGCTTTACTTCTTTCAAGAAAATTCGAAGGAGTTCAACAAGATTTTTCAGAAATTCCTGAAAATCCTGAAATCAGGAAAAATCCCTAGAATCACACGCCTGACAAGGACACCTACAGCAAGTTTTTGATTACCAACAGCAAGATTTGACAGCGAGAATGCCGGCGGCCTCATCACGTCCACCAGTGTATTGACTTGACCAAATAAGTCAAAAACAGCCGACAGGCTAACTAACAAAAACACAGACACATAACCACAAACTAGAACAGACAAACGAGAAGCAAGCATCCGTCGACGCAGAGCACTAACCTCTTTATCACTGTTGCAGGGAAGCACTCCAACAGGATACATGAAGAACTTACTAGCCATGTACTCACAGTCCACTATCATGTTGACTTTGCCAATGGCATGGGACGCCATGAACATACTGGTAAAGAAAACAACAAAGAAAACAAGAAGTAGTAATGATAATCAATTCATGATTTCGGTTTTACCTGAACACCGTTGTGTGCTAATCACTCTGTACTCTGTGAATCCAGAGTCCTGCGGCATAAAAAAAAAAAAAAATAACAAAATACCCAGGCTACTTGAATGGGATTCGAACCCAAGGCCCCCACGTTTTCAATTTATTAATAATTTTATAAATAATATAATATTTATTAATATTATTTGTGTTTTACCCACCACCGATGTGTGTAAAGCACTGTATTCTCATACATCCTAAGTCCTGTGAAACAACAAAATGGGATTCGAACCCAAGACCTTTGCCATTCTAGAGCAGCTGGCTTACCACAAGACCAACGAGTTTGCTCGGGAGCTGTAGGGGCAGTTCGAATCCTACAGCAGATGCAGCAACAGTTTTAATTGATGTTAACTTTGCATCAGGGATAAATAATCACAGCCTTGACGGCGCCACCGAAAGTCTGACAAAAGTCTGACACGTTAAAATCCCATTAGAAAAGTAAACAAACTGCCACCATTGTTCTGACACACAACAGAACACACAACTGTACCTATTTCTGTTTTGTTTCAAGTTTTTCCTATTTCTGGCGGTGCAAATCCCATAGCAGTGGTCCCTGTACAGTCGAGTAAAAGTGGTTTAACAGTGTTCCTGTCTGCTTTGTACTTTGGACTCAAGGCACTGCTCAAAAGGCCACGAACCTAAATCCATACAGTTCACGAAAACCATGTACAGTGCGTGTGGGTATCCGATACATGTGTATGGCTGCAACAGAACCACCACTGCGATCGTGCCAAGAAAGTGACACCACCTGCTGTTGCTAAGGTAGGCAGGGCTTTATGGTTCGGTCTATTGCATCTACACAATACAAGTCAACCTTCTTACTGTCTGACCATTCAATATCATCCACTGTGGTTTTGAATGACAGATGCACTACTTAAACCTGCAATATAATATTGTGTGGTAAATGTATCTACGCAGTAAACACTTGCACACAGTTCTGGGCACAATTATGCCACCATACACAAACCTTGCAGTTGAATGATCTCAAATGGTTGGTCAACTCACTGGAAAATCTTACCATGAGTAGGAACTTTGTAATGTAGTTACGATGGGCGAACCTCGTTTAAAACAAAATAAAAAAATCTCACCTCTCAACTGCCTCCACAGGCTCTGCAGGAGGACTTTCCTTGACTGGGTCAGGTTTCTTGACTTCCAAACCACCCTTCACACCCTTTCCACCATTTATCTTCAGTTGAACCAGCTTCAAGGCGGCAACGGAGTCCTCTATCGAATCGTGGCCTCCGTCACCCTTCTGGATTTCCCAACTGGACAACAAAATAGGAAAAATGACACAGATTAGATGCCATTAAGGTCCTTGTCATGTTCCCCGTGTGCTACAGTGACAATGAACACCACTCATTAATTGTATCAAAAAGTGGTCAGACTATTTAAACTCAGCTTAACCTCTCTGAATCAAGGTACTGTATATCATGTCATCAATAATAATAATAATAATAATACGCAGTTCTTATATAGCGCTTTATCACACCCGATGGGCGTCTCAAAGCACTCAGTGTTTTCTTCCTGTGAGGTGTGCGGAGTTACGTTTACGTATGAGACCTGTTCCATTACATAGCACCATGTAACGGTTTACAAGGTGCTGTGGCGCAATCTGTAGCTGATCAAACCAGGAACACCGGGGCAAACCCCTTCTCTTTTCAATAAGTGCGCTGGGTTCTTTTCTGTGTATTACACAAAACACGTGACCTACCGCTTTACGTCCCATCCGAAGGACGAAGCAATAATGTTAAGTGTCTTGCTTAAGGACACAAGTGTCACGACCGGGACTCGAACCCACACTCTACTGATCAGAAACACCAGAAGCTTGAGTCCAGTGTTCTTATCCGCTCGGCCACAACATGCCACCGAATGTATGGGTGTTTGTCGTCTCGTATGTAACTATTAAAGAAAGAAAAAGCTCGTCCCAAGACACAGCAACACTGGATGTAGTCTTGAGGAATTCAAATTGAGCATTCACTGGTGACCGAACAAGGCATTGAACTGGACTTCATCCAAATCCAACTTACAAGTGGCTGATTACATTTTTAGGAATGAACTTACTCAAGGTATTGCTTGGTCAGTTTACGTAGCGCTAATCTGTAGGTACCGGTGAATAACGTACTAGAATCAATGATGTGAGGGTGGTATATCTGAAAGCAGAGGATAATAAAAAAGCATCAAAAGGTGTTGTTAGATTTTGTGCATTGCTCGTGTCATACATAAATCTTACCGTAAAATACATTTGGTAGTTTTATTAAAGTCTTTTCTCTTTCTGTCATGAATCTGATTGGTCATAAAGACCCACAGATTAAATTTGTGTGGTACAAATTTGCGCATTCACTGGTGACCGATATATAAGTCCTGCGGGATACCAGTCCTGCCAGTTACCAGCAACATATATTTCAAGACACTCATCTGGTGCATTGTGAGTTTGGTGTAAAAGTTACGGCTTTGCGCGTTGGATATAGTTGGGTATTATTGTTATTCTTTTGAAAAAGGCGGTCTGTTTGTTCGCAAGTGGTACAACTAACGGGCTCAGACCCCATGCTTCCCCCTTCCTCCAAAAGAGATTTACAAAAAAACACAAATCAATGAATCGATACATCAAAAAGGCCCCCCCCCCCCAAAAAAAAAACAACTCTATCTTGCCCCCCTCCCAATGAAAATGCGACTTTCTTGCTCTTTTGTCTCATCTCCTACCAGGTAGAGATGTTAACACATGTACCCTACCGAACTTAAAATAATAAATTAATAAATTAGTAACTACAATTTTTCAAGAGTGACATCAAAAAAAAAAAGTCTGCAAACGCTCAACCAATGACCGCAGCTCAAACGTGTTTCTAGTCTGAGTCGCCACAACACATCCCTGTAGTCACCTGATTGCCATCGATTGTCAAGTTCCCTGTTCACTCAGCAATCCTAAACACTGATTCTTGTATACTACAAAAAGGAACCTAACTACTTTCCTTTCTAGCCTAAATTTGGTTACTAGTGGTTTGAATACAAAGAATACAAAAAAAGATGGCGGCACAGAAGTACATATGAATCGAACCTTCAATGCTCTTAGATCATTTTCCAGTGATTGCCCGACTAAGATAGTGTCACGAGGAAGTAGCGCGATGATATCCTTTTGAATGTCTTCTATCCTAGTAGTGACCGGGTCTAGAATCTTCTTTGTGATACCGCTGAATCTGTACACACAACAAAATACAAATTAGAGTCAGGCACTTGTGTAATACCTCCCACGACAACGCGGGCGATTTACAGAGCAGTGCGCCCTCTAGAGTTTACCCTAGAGAGGCCATTTTATTAAAAATAATAATAATAATCATAATTTGGGAGGCTAATCATCCTTACTGGCAGCTGAGAAGCTGAATTGTGAAGGACGCGGTTACAAGGACGTGCTCCAGTAGCAGGAATTCAAGCACGTCTTCGGTATATATGACAGCGGAGACCAGCACGAGATCCAAAGTGTTTGTTTTTCTTTGGGAGGAAAACCGGATGGCCTGGTGAAAACCCTTGTGGTACAGGAGAGAACCAACACACAACTCTACTCCCTAGCCAGGACTCGAACCAGGGACACATTGGGTGAGATGCGAGTGAGTTATGCCCATGCCACCCATGCCATCCCATGCATCTAGGCACACATTTGTGATGCCTATGTGTGGAGCTGTTGATGCAGCAACCTGCTCAGAACGTTCTGTGTGGGACGAGATCAACAGCTGATGACAAGTTGACCTGCTACAGTAGGAAGGCTCACTGTGGAGCCTGCACCATGCATGCACTCAGGCCGTCATGCTTGACTGGCTCGGTACGTAATGGAACAAAAGGCGCTGGAATCAACAAATGAATTCACTCTTTACTGGGAGATATTTGTTTCATCATCGATTCCAGACCTTCGTTCCTTTGTCTAACATACCTGGCTACACGGCAGTAACCGGTTGAATGGCTTCTGACTGGCATCCCCCGAACAAAGATATTGACAAAATAGGGAGACCGCCAACATTAGGGCTGGGTAGCTCAGTTGGTAGACCAAATTGATTTAAAAATTTACCCAGTCAGTTCCCTTGTGGTTTATTGCTGATACCTGGATTTCGATAGACTGAATGGCTGCCACCATTGTTTCCATTGTTCTTATCACCAAGGTACATGTAAGTGTGAGATTCCAGCATTCCATTGGTGATCGCTTACGGCTTGTAGCTGGCCGAGTCACAATAAACAAAGAGGGCTTCCATGCAGGTTCTCTCAAAAGAAAACTGTAAATCCCAGTGCTAAAGACCACCCTGTTTGGTGCCTTTACTACAGTACTACGTCAGTTATGGTTTCATTTCCACAATGATATCCCCCCCCCCCCTAATAATAATAATAGTACTAAAAAAGTATTTATATATAATACAAAATAAATTTATAATTAAACAAATTAAATATTACTTTTTGTATTGGTCACCAAAAACATTCATTTGGTGCTCGATATGTGACAGGGTGTACCCCCCCTCCTATTGTGTCTTCATTGTGTTCAGGGAATCTCAGGAATTCTTTTGAGGATTTTAGGGGTGGGTGCTTCTGTACAAGAGGGGAAGAGTGTGTTAGAGAATGGGAACATTTGGGGGGGTCCTCCCTCTGCCACATATCAGGCATTGTATAAAACATTACCGAGGGTGGTACAGTAAAAACCATCAACTGGTTAAAAATGGTTTAAAGCCCCAGCTCAACATAGACAAACTGACTGTAAATGCTTCCATTCTATGCACAAATCAAGATATTTGTAATAAAACCAACCTGTGAAAATGTCAGCTCATTTTGCTGTTGTGTTTGCGAGAAAACGGTAAAAATGCATTCAGCATTTTTTTTACGCATTCCCATCGGCAGAGTTTTCGTCTCACTGAGATGAAAACTAATTTTTGGGTCTTAAATTTCGTTCATGAAACAATAACATTTCAGGCAGAAATATTTCAAGGAAAGTTTTCTACCATCATTATCTTTATACCATGTAAGGTATATGTAAATCTGTGAACATTTATGTTTTTCTTCTCACCAATGTTGAGCTGGGGCTTTAAATAAATAAATAAAAAAAAACAATAAAAATAATTTTTGTCTTCTACTTACTTAGTCACGTAGTTCAGAATGGGGTTTCTTGGTTTAACCAAACTGTCGTATAGTACTTTATAGTTCTCATCGACCAACGATACCCGAGTCAGCTCATTGCCTGCTCTTGTGACACACTATATGAGAATTACAGGAAAGAAATATATGGAATATTGAATCATTTAGGATTCAGATTAATATCTTAGAAATATATGGATCATTGAATCATTCAGGATTCAAATTAATATCTTAGAAATATATGATCATTGAATCATTTAGGATTCAAATTAATATCTTAGAGATATATGGAATATTGAATCATTTAGGATTCAGATTAATATCTTAGAAATATATGGAATATTGAATCATTTAGGATTCAGATTAATATCTTAGAAATATATGATCATTGAATCATTTAGGATTCAAATTAATATCTTAGAAATATATGGATCATTGAATCATTTAGGATATAGATTAATATCTGACCCTTGAAATAGAAGCAGTAAGATTCAGAGTTCAAGGTCAGACTTACTTGTACTGTAGGTATGGTATAATAACATTAATACTCCGTTCTTATATATATATATATATATATATAGCATTTTGTCACATCTGACAGGCGGATCAAAGCGCTCATTATTTTAACCTGTTGAAACTGGATGACAATACACGCAAATAATTCCCCTGCCTGGAAACGGAGATTGTCTTGCAAGGTCTTATGTAATTTCGGACCACCGGAGCAAAGGTCGCCCGGTCATTCAAATGCAGAGCATGCGCAGACCATGTAACGCTTTGAATCACCCACACAGGGGCAAAAAAAAAAAGGTTGTGCATTTACCCGTATTTTGTGGCCATTGAGAGGTGGTTTTTGTCCTTTTATTCCAAGAAGGGGATTACGAGGCATCGAGAGGCTTCCACCATTGTTCATTCATTGTATTTCGGCTCAATGGAGGTAAGTCAGAGTGAGCCAGCAATCGAGCCATGGTTCCGTGTTTAGTGCCACTCCAATGCCGTAGGTAACGGCTGATGTTTTGCAGTTCACACTGCGTAAATTTGACATTTTCTCGGTTGGGCAATAAAACGGACGATCCAACAAAGAGAATCTTTTTTCTCTTGGCATTGTCAAGTCAGGGTTTCTTTGTGCCAGCAGTACTCTCAAAGAAAACTTATTCCGGCAATTCCGCCAATTCAGCCAAAAGAATCCCGCCAGGGGGACGGGACAACAACAACAACAAAAAAATCGCAGCGGCAACTGCTTAATGTGCATCACACAACACACGGGACCTACTGCTTTACGTCCTAACCAAAGGACGCAGTAATAATGCAAGTGTCTTGCTTAAGGATACACGTGCCACGACCAGGACTAAAACCAACAGTCTGCTGATCAGAAACACCAGAGCTTGAGTCCCTTGGCAAAATAGACACAGAAACCTTGCCACCCCATACTATGAAAATTTCAGAAAAACCTTCTACACAACTCCATGTAGACACCAACATTGTCGGCCGTGACATGACCTTGCCTTGTTTGGATAAACAGGCGGAGCTTAATGAATCAGTCTATTCAACTGCGGAGCTGAAAGTGTTCTCTACTCACCATTTCACAATCCACACTAATGAGGGGGCTGCTCTCAGTCACCTTCATGCTGTAGTTTGTGTGAACATAGTTCCAGTCATTCGGCGATGGATAACGCCATTTTGCCATATCTGCCTTAGTCATTACAAAACGTAGTTTCCCTGGTGTATTCGTTTTGATGTTGCTTTTATCTGGCTCTTCATTCTTCGTAACAGACTTATTTTCTGGGAAAAAAAAGGAAGTATGAATTTCTCTTTAATCCTAACTGTACAAGCATGACAAGGCTCCTTCCACACTCTAACAAAATCCAACAAGATGGACACCCAAACTGATGGACTCTAATCATGGAGAAATGCCATCTCCCATGTCAAACAAAATGGGAGACTTTTGAGGATGTTAGATGGCAGCAGACTTATCAGGTATATCCGTTGCTCTCTGAAATGTGCACATGCTCTTAACTCTGTAAACAATGATAGTTTACCCGGTTAAGTCTACTGCCGTCCATTGTTCCCATTATTTGCAGTCCTTAGTTGGGATGGGTTGATCAGAATCCAACAGCACACAGGAACTTAACTACAAACTAAGTCACTTTTCATAATCACTACTTCAGCTTTGGCTCAGGCCCCATCTGTTCCTTTTGAAAAGTAGTGCTTTCGGCAAAGGGCTTTAAACAGACGGACAGTATACAAATATTGACGAGGCGGAGCCGAGGGAAGATAGGCGGCTCCGGGGATCACTAAGAGTGACTAGTTTTACTACACCACGAGATAAAGCAGTCAATATTTGTTTTATAACACCTCAATTTCATCCATTTTGTGGTAATATTCTTTAAACAACTAGGCGTAAATCAGTCTTCAAACAACTATATAAAATCTGACAGGAAATCTTGACAAAAAGAAAGAGGGGGTACCATACTGCCTTTGTTCTCATATCGTATTTGAAATGCACGTATTATTTGATCGTTTCACCGGGTTCGAGGTTGTCATTGGATAGTACCATTTAATAGTTCTTTTGGTCGGTGTGCAGTGTGATAGTAAAAATACACAACACCACGTGACGCACGTTCGGCCAATCAACAGATAGAATCAAAGGAAGAGATGTTATAATTCCTATTAGTGGGAGCCCAAGCCAAAGCTGGGGTAGTCTTGATTGGTGGCGCTAGTGGGCGCTAGAGGGCACAACATCGACTAGCTCGGAGGGACTGGGCAAGTCAACGAATCTGGATCAAACTGACAAGTTTGGCACAACTGCCTGCCTATTGCCAGGCAGATCAAAACGAGGCTCATTTGTATACTTTGTATTGAGGCATTCACCAACAGAGTTTTCGTAGCAGATGTGTATGGTACCCAGAAGTATGTGATGTTAACGTTCAAGAAAATTTCCACCATTCACATAGGGACACAGGGGAACAGTCTAGGTCACCGTCTGCCCATCAATGTGTGTGTGCGTTTCATTTTATGAATATTCAAATCACGGTCACAAAGAAAATGTGGGGGGGGGGTCCCAGTGGCAAAAGCATCAAGATGTTTGTTTGATACAGATATCTTTTAACCAGTAATTCATGTTGCGAAATCGGCGAATACGTTAACAAAACGAACATCACCAATCAAGACTAAACCTGGGGTTTTGGAAAGGGCTTAAACTCAGGTGGAATGGCATACTTAAGGACACAAGGTGGCAGCAGACATATCAGGTGATTTTCCAGTATTCACGAAGATCACAGTATGTGCACATTTCCGAAAATATTGGATTAACCTAGGTCTGCTGCCACCTAGTGGCCCCCAAAGTCTATCATTGATTTGTCCAGCCTATTTCAAAGCATTAATGGTCTAACTAAGCAGTAAGGCATCTATAAAAATCTGCATACAGTAACTCAACCAGCAAGCTAGAATTACAACGAGTATGTCCATACTCATACCAAGCAATTATAGACCGATTGCGCAACCGATGCTTACATGTCATCACATGACCTACATGTATTATGGGTACTACGTCATCTGAGCAGACTACGTGCAAATACACGCCGTGACTGATAAGTCATACCAAAAGTCGGCTTTTGGTAATAATAACACAGTTACTAAGCCATTTTATGAAAGTTGTATGTTGTGACATTGATATTAATGACATTACTGTTTCATAAACTACCAGTATTCTACTACAAAAGAGGTTTATTTTAGGTATGCACTACCGGCGTCGGACGACTATGTAGGCACCCGCCTGTTATTGTGTTTGTAATGTTGGCCTAAATCACTGTAAAAAAGGGTACAGAAGGTTTGAAAAGAGAGCATTTATATCTAGCCTTGCGAAATTTCAAATAGGCAAAGGAATCACACAGTTTTGGAAAGCAATTTCAGCTTTAAAACTTTAAAATTCTTGTGTTGAAAAGTGTGTAATCGCGGTCGTCTGGCCTAAACGTTCCGTCGTGCACTAGTACACATCATGCACATTTATACGATAATTGTACATTTTGCAAGACTTGCTGGAACTGTCCTAACTGGCTTTATTCAGCCACTCAAAGGTCTCTGTTACAAACTCTGGAATATTCTTCACAGATTTCGAGAAAGAAAAGCCTAAATCGAATAAACAAATATTATATAGAGGGCGTCATGTTTGTTCACATTTAATACCAACAATAGGGTTGCGCAATCGGTCTAATGGTTTAGTAATTTTAACTATGGGTACTGAATCTATCAAATTCAAACTACATACAGTAACTTAACTGCAAAACCAATGAATTCTGGTAGATTGAGTGAGTACAGCCTCATGCCTAGCACCATTGGTTTAACAATGCAGTACTGAATCCATCAGAACACAGCAACTCAGCTGTAAACCAAATCGTCTATGATCTGATGATGAAGTTTCTATAGCCAGCCTCATGCATCGCATCACTGGTTTTGCTTAGAAAATTTTGAATTAGAAAATTCAAGTGATAATTGAGTTCAGATGATGACACTCTTCGGGTGTTTTTTTTTATGTAAATATTTTCCATCGTGAGATGAACTCTGACCTTTTTCAGTATCTGCTGCCGGTTTGTCTTTATCCTTGTTCATTGCTTCCCTCTTGTTCGTCTGCATTGTGCTGATCTTCACAAAATACAGCTTCTTGAGGAGAGATCCCCTCTTAGCAGGTTCCTTAATATTCCCAGTCTGAGGATGAGAAACAAAATGGTAAAAGTTATCCCTGAAAATGAAGAGAAGTATTCTATCACCGAAGAACTGGTTAAAGCCCCAGCTTAACAATGGTAAATTGACTGTAAATGCTTCCATTCTTTGCACAAATCAAGATATTTGTAATAAAACCAACCTGTGAAAACTGTCAGCTCATTTTGTTGTTTTATTCGCGAGAAAACGGTAAAAATGCATTCAGGATTTGTTTGTACGCATTCCTACAGGCAAAGTTTTTGTATCCTTGAGACGAAAACTAATTTTGGATCTTATTTAATTTATTATTTAAAAACAATAACACTTCAGGCAGAAATATTTCAAGGAAAGTTTTTTACCATCATTATCTTTATACAATGTAAGGTAAATGTAAATCTGTGAATATTTATGTTTTTCTTCTTACCAATGTTGAACTGCATTGGCTACGCAAATAGCCGGAGGGAACCAGTTAAAAACAAACCAAATGTGTTATTTCGTCTGCTCTTTTTTGTTGACCCCAAAACTCTAGTAAACAAAATTGTTTTCTTAATTTGCAGCTTTCTCTTATTTGCCAAAACATAAACAAAAACTGGACAAAGACATTTATTTGTGTAATGCAGACAGTAACCAACTCATTACGACTATTCGATACTGAAAAACAATTTCCGAGAAAAATTTCTGATTTTGTGGAAAATGATTTCAGCCTTGCCCCTTTAAAGATGAAATTCCAGGCCTGGTAATTTGCAAAACTTTGGGCAGACCGAGGCTACAAAAACAAGGAATTTGTGAACAAACATGAAAAAAAATGATCTTCTTACAATGTTGTAGTGCGACGTCAAGTGAGGGAAGCAATCACGATTTTTCTGGAAGCATTTTTCTGTGACTCCATTTACCACTATCACGACCACTTTGGGAATCTTAGCCACGCGCAGTATCTTACAAAACCTGTATGGAAAAAGTTTCAATTTTCATGATTAAATTTTTCAATCTCATCCACTGTGGTTTTGAATGATATTATAAACTATGCCAGCCTCAAATAAGGCCTGCAATAAGATAGTACATTGTGATTTCATCTACACAGTACACAGTCAACCCTCCTACTGTCTGACCACTGAATATCATCCACGCTCGAGGGAACCAGTTATAACCAACCAAAAGCAGTATTTGGACTGCTCTTTTCTGTTGATGCAAAATCTCTAGTTGACAACTTTCTTTTCTTAATTTGTACCTCTCTCACATTTAGTGATGGATAAACTATGACAGCATGCAATATGATATCATGCATCCACGCAGTAGACATATGCACCAGTTAGTTTTTTGGCTCGACTTGAACGCAGTTAAATATGGAAGTATCTATCTGAAAGAATTGGTACTATTGTGAACTTCATAAAGCTATAATCTAATCCTCTCTTGCTTCTTCTGACTGTATTTACACTATACTGCTCCTTTCTTTTCACTCATTTTCCAGCTGACTGCTTCTATTACATTCTAGCCTTTAAAAAAGACTCTGCTATATGGTCAAAACGTCAGGCTATTAACATTATAACCAGAGAGCTTTTAGATTTTTCAAAATTTTATGAGTACCAATCTCATATTTTTTCGCCCGTGTAATGTGCCAATTTCAAACTTTAAAGCAAGCTCATCTTATAGAAGGACTGTCCAAAGGGACTGCTACTTTGATGGTTAAAAAATAGCTACTTCAAATGTGTTTTAACCGTTCCGGAGTGGATGTTTTTATGGTGGAATCCGACAGGATATTAAAATGACTGACTTTACTGGGTTATCATCACAGTAATCTGGGTTGCGCCATTTTGGGAGTCCATGTCCCAGTGTGTTATGCCGTTGAGTGCGCATCTTAGGCCATGCAGCGTTTAAATGCTGATCCTCAATTTCGCGTAAAAATTTGACTACCAAAATGACAAGACATGGCAGGCATACCTGATTCTGGGAATATTGGAGTATGTTCCCATGAGGACGGTGAATTGAATCAAGTCTTGAATATCTTGTAGTTCTACAGGTCTTGATGACTCCTTGGAATCCTTACTGTTGACAAAATCTTCATTTAGGAACAACTTTGGATATTGCTGAAACGGAGAGTTTTACAAGTCACTGTTAATGATTTTTCCACTAGCACTTGATACATTTAAAGTTAATATTTACAAAAATGGAAAATCATGTTACGTGATTTTGTTATTGCATAACTTCCATTTAATTGTTCAGGTTGCTTTTCAACGGTACCTTATTTTGGAAATTCTTTCCATATTCGTTTTCTGTAAAGCTCCCTAGAGCATGTTTATTTCATGATTTTGGCGCAATAGAAATCTTGTGTTGTTAATGTTATTATTGTTATCATACACACACAAGATGAGACTGTTTCAGCCTTTAGCCTCGCTTTCAGTTCACACTGATTTGAATACAAAAGGAAGAAAATGGCTTCACCATGAAAAAGGACTTTCGTCGAGATGACTCCTACTTCCCCAAGACAAGCCTGGAATTACACGGAGGACATGGCCTCCGTTGCCCTGGTCTTGGCCTTGGTGCCCCTTCAAAAAATTCCCATTGACTTTAAGATTTTTCCAATGGAAGTGCCCATTGCACAATGAAAATGGCCTTGCCTTCTCAAAGATGAAATGCAAGGCCTACTCTGGAACAGTTTGGCTTGCAATCTTCCCATATCCGTCCGAATTCATTGACATAGGATAAAATAAGCTGCCTAAATTGTATGTACAGTTAGCAAGTACGTTTTGGTTATGCAGTAAAGAATCCATCAAACTCAAGCCAAACTGGTAGAGGGGGGGGGGGAGGGAATCGCTGGGGAATTAATGTAAAGATGCCAGGTCAAATGTTTGGCCAATTTGACCCGGAAATTTAGATATAGTTCTAAAATAGCTATTTTAGAAGTAAATCTAAATTTCCGGGTCAAATTGGCCAAACATTTGACCTGGCATCTTTACATTAATTACAAGAAAGTTATAAGCTTGCATTTAAGTTATTGCAAAAAAAAAAAAAAAAAAATGACAAATGGTCCTTAAATAAAATCTTCAAAATAATTGTTGTCGAGATCCCGACATTCTCTCACGTCCATCAGCCATGTACATGATGACAAACAATTTTGCATTTACATGTATTTTGTACATTGTGCATGGCATATATGTAAAGGTTTTTGTATTTTTGTTTTGTTTTGAAACAGCATCACCTGCCAAAAGAGAAAACAACTTTAAGACAAAAAATTCTTTCGGCGAAAATCAGGCTGTGCGACCTTAAGACTGCAAGAACTTTCCTCTTACCATATTGCTTTTCTTGAGTTTTGTTTTCTCCTTCCATTGCTCTTTCAATTTCTGTATTGTTTCCTCGTCTAATGCTTCACACTTAAAACCAACATCAGAATTGGTCTCTCTCTTCCCACTCTCTGGCCTCCTCTCCTTAATCGAGGTAGTCCCTTGTTTCTTCTGTAAAAAGGAAAAACAAAAAAACAGTAAGTACTAAACCCCCAAATCGCTTTATTTAGCCTTTTTTGTAGCTTCTATTACTTCCATATTTGACTTTTCTTCTAATAAGTGTGTTTATCTATGTTTCCTTCATTTGTCATTTCAACTTTCTTTTTAAAAGTAATTAGAGCAGTTGCACTTTTGGTTGTAAAATATGTATCTTAATAGAAGATGGCATATTATTTGAAGATAAAGTAATATGAACAATAATAACTAGTCTGCAGTTCTTGTATAGCACATTATCACACCTGTGTACCATGCCCGATATATGGCAGAGGGAGGCCCCCCCACCCCAAAAAAATGTTCCATTCTCTAACACAATGAAGACACAATAGGAGGGGGGTACACCCTGCCACATAACGAGCACCAAATGCACACCTGACGGTCATCTCGAAGTGTTTACTTTTTTTTAACCACAGCTATGCTTGAACTATGAGAAGTGTACTCCACAGACTTTTTTCTGGGGAGTGCGGTATGACATCAGCGGACGGCGATGGGTACGCAGGTACCCAACTGACTGTCTGGGTAACTGGTTCCTATTTTGCCAGTTCCATTACCGCTAAAAACCTTTTGCCGCACGCTTTGTCCCTGGAAAGAAAAACCAAGATGCTCCCACTGTGAAATTAATTTACAGACACTGAGACATAATAGCTATTTCAGCTGCCTTTTGGAGTTTCTGAAGTCCTGCAGGCATCGAGGTGTTAACTTTGTCTTTTTATTTGCATAAGTCACTAACTTAATTTGCTAAACAAGCAGCGCATTCTCGTTGTGGTTTCTCCCTCATTATTGACCGTTTCCAAACATTGGTAAAGTATGACTGAGATAAGCCAAATTTATCAGCTATCGACCGACTGCAGATAACAAACCTTTTCAGTTGGGCAAAAAAAAAAATTATTATAAATGGTGTTGGGCGCTCTTCTATCTTTTAGCACTTTATAAAGGCGCTGTTGCTTTTATTTTACATCATGCTTGCAAGATCCGGGCTGGGGATTTTTTTGGAATAATATCACTCGCCATTTTTCCATTGTTGAAGAAGTTCCTTACTTCCTTTCAAGCAGTACATGGATTGACCATTCATAGGCAGTTTAAAAATAGAGCAACAATGTTATTTGAGTGCTGTGCATGAATTACATTAGGGCATAACACAATGTTTTTGAATTGGGTAATGTTTTTTGATATTGTTAAAGTCATCCGAGTTTGTTTTGTTTTTAGAAACTGGATCTATGAAAACATAAACCTTGAATTTGTCAGTGTAACCATTTTATGTAAACTTGTCTTACCTTTCTCTTACGTTTTTTCTTTTTCTTTTCTGCACTTTTAGCCACCTCAGTAATTTTGCCATTTGGCGTATTTGCCTAAAAAAACAAAAGCACACCAGTGATATTTTCAAAATAAGTTGCGGGAAAAATATTAGCAAAACAGGGGGATTTTCAAAACATTTGGTGGAACAACACATGTTTCTGAATAAGTTCTCTGTAACCTTGTCTTACCTGTTCTGGTTGTTGACGTTGTTTCTTGTTGTCACTTTTTGTCACCTCAGGATTTGTGATTTTAGGTGAACCCACCTGAAAATAAGAACACCAGCGATGTATAAAACAAAATGGTGGGGAAAAAAGAAGTTTTTATTTGAATGCTCAGGATTACAACAAAATTTTGGTGGTTTTATTTTTTTTTGTTATTGCTTTGTAGTACATTTTAACTCTTCAGTTTAATAACAGTGAAACTTTCAATGAATTTTGTAGTGTTCATCAATTTTTTCCAGGGTTTAGTTTGATGACATTTTCAATTTCACAGAAATTTTATTCTTCCACCTGACAAAGACTAAATCCGTATCACTTTTGACATACTTTATTATTAAAAATTAACCGGTGTCATGGGCTCAACCATCTTTTTGATGAATACAGAAACTAACTCGACATTATTTTATAGTCTTCTGTAACCTTGTCTTACCTTTTTCAACTGTTTCCCTCGTTTCTTTTTAGCACTTTTTGTCTCTTCCGATTTTTTGTTTGTAGGCGTGTTAACCATGGCTTTCTGCACCTCTACCTGAAAAATAAGCAAAACCGTGGAATTCTTAATGGACTTGTTCAATGGCGGAACAGTAGATGTTTCTGTGGAAGACGGCCTTCTTTGGAAGACTAAAACCAATCAAGTGAGCAGCATTTAAGTTTCTGTAACCTTGTCTTACCTCCCCCAACTGTTTCCGTCGTTTCTTTTTAGCACTTTTTGTCTCATCAGATTTTCCTTTAGCAGGTGTGATAACCATGGATTTCACCTTATCTACCTGAAAATGATCAAAACAGTAGGACTTTCAGTTAACGTTGCTGAAAATATCTTTTTTTTTTGTGAAAGATGGTAATCTTCAAAAAAGTAAATAAATGGAGTGCAGACTGTTATAAATTTTGTGAAACTTCGTCTTACCTCTTCCGATTCTATCCGCCGTTTCTTTTTGGCACTTTTGCCATTAGATGCATCTTCCTGAAAATAAGGGAAACAGCGTTATAGACTGATATATTCGAAATCGCATTCATGGAAAATTGCTCCGCTTTGTAGGATTTTGTTTCGCAAAAATGGTAATGGCCCCTTGTTTTGACACTAAAGAGTCCAAACACGAGGTCATTAACCATAGGTCATTTTAGTTGGTAAGCAGTTTGCAAAAGCTAGTTTTCAGGTTTTTGTTTTACTACATTTTTCAGGTTTTTGTTTTACTACATTTTTAACTTCACAGATATTTCATTCTCCCAACTGACAAAGGCTAAAATCAATGTTACATTCGATGTATTTGTTATTTAAAAAATGTTATGTGCACAGACAACCTTCTTGATAAAATCAGTGTTAAACTCAGCATTTATTATTTAGTTTTCTGTAACCTTGTCTTACCTCTTCCAACTGTTTGCGTCGCTTCCTTTTTGCACCTTTTGTCTCATCAGATTTTCTGGCTTTCTCCACTTCTACCTAAAAATAAGCAAAACAGTGGAATTTTCAATGAATTTGGGGGAGAATATTATGTTTTTGAGTGAAAACAGCTACCTCTTAATGACTAAACCAATCAAGTGAAGATTATTTTAAGTTTTCTATAACTTAGTCTTATCTCTTCCTGTTGTATCCGATGTTCCTTTTTGACAAATTTTGTCACCTCAGTTTTCTTGGCAACAGATTTATAATTCACAACATTTACTTCCTACACCTGAAACGTGCAAATCATTAGAGAAAACAAATCGCACAACAAGATAAAGAGAATTTTTTTTCTCCTGGCTTTGTCAAGTCGGGGTTTCTTTGTGCCAGCGATACTCTCAAAGAAAAATTATTCCGGCAATGCTGGCAAAATAATTCCACCAAGGGGAGGGGAAAAACACAAGAATCCTGGCGGTTAATTACATTTTACTTTGCTTACGGTAAGAGGCTGTTATGAAATAGAAATTGCGCTAATGGCTGCTCTGTAAGCAGACATCATCTTTGCTGAAGGTTTTATGAAATTGGGCACAGTGGTGGATTTCACAAAACTAGTCCTAACTAAGGACTAGTCCTAGCTTATGACTAGTCCAATAAGTTAGGACTAGTTACTCATCCTAGCTCGAGACAAGACTAGTCCAAGTGCTTTGTGAAATACACACCAGGTCACATGCATGTCACATGCAAGGTTTTGCTAGTATCCAACACAAACATGTGTTTACTCACAGGATCTGTCTTGATCTCGTCTCGAAGAATCTGCAGGGCACCTTTGCATTCCACGAGTAGATTCTCAAACATTAACATCTTGCTCTCAAGATTCGTAGAACTCTTCAACTGCTTTTTGTTTTCTCCAGGGCTCACAAGAGACGTTCGCACCTTATAACAAATAAATTTGCAAAGCAACAGTACATTAAAGACCAGCTGTCTGAAATTGTTGATGCCGGCCACCCAATGAAAATCTGTGGCACTCAGCAGCCACCCACCTACCTATCGCCAGCCTATTGAAACCTACCACTGCAGAGGTAATCTGCCTTCAAAACAGGTAAATCTTAAATGGAGTAAATTATTTACAGCAATTTCTCTTCTTTATATGTATCTATAAATTTGTATATTTCTATCATGATTGTAAGGCAATCTGTGGCTGACGGAATGATCAAAAGTGTTACGATTAATTTTAGCGGTTCTGCTGACAAAGTGTGGCAACCCCCACTAAATTTTGTTACAACCCACTTTTGGGTCACACCCCTAAGTTGACACAACTGTGTAGCCTTGGCTTTACCTCTTCCTTTCCCTTTTCTGTAGTTTTTCCTGGCACTTCAGATTATTAAGCAGTGTTTTTGTCAAGAGGCATATCAACCACGATTTCAACCTTCTGTACTAAAAAAATGAACAGTTTGTCTCAATTAAATGCTCAAACTTGGGACGAATAACGGTGTAATTTTCAGTAATCTTATGTCACCTCTTCCTATGTTTTTTCATTGTTGCTTTGTAATACATTTCGACTTTTCAATTTTTGTATGGTTAAATATGTAATTTATAGTTTCATCCTGAAAAACACAAAAACACTGGAACTTTCAATAAATTAAAAACAAAAAAAAATTCAGTGTATTGGGAGCAGCTACCGTCTTGACAAATACAGTATCAACTCTCATTATTTTATGGTTTTCTGTAACCTTAACTTACCTCTTCCAACTGTTTCCGTTGTTTCTTTTTAGCACTTTTTGTCTCTTCCGATTTTTTGTTTGTAGGCGTGTTAACCATGGCTTTCTCCACTTCTATCTGAAAAATAAGCAGAAACTTTGAAATTTACAATAGATTTTGTGGAATAGTTTAATGTTTTTGTGCAATATGGTAAATTCTTGAAGACTAAGGCATATCAAGTGGGCATATGTATGTTTTCTGTAACCTTGTCTTAACTCTTCTAACTGTTTCGGTCGTTTCTTTATAGTACTTTTTGTCTCGTTAGATTTTTTGTTAGGTGTGTTAACCCGAGTTCTATTCTCCTCTACATGACAATAAGCAAAACAGTAATATTTTCAAAGAACTTAAGAGAAAAATTGACATCTTCGTGAAGAAAAAAAACCTGTTAATTTTTTAAGACTAGTATACAATAAAAGAATATTTCTGATTGCAATGGTTAGCATATTTTTATGGGTTGAAATACACTGTGAAGCCGAGTTGAACGGAACATATTCAACAAATGAAAATATTCTCTCCATTGCACGAATGTAAACATTCATCGTTTGTTTTATATAGCATCCAAGTAGATCTTTTGTCATTTGATTGCAGGATAAAACTATAAGAACAAAAACAAAATTTAGAAGATTGTGTTCTGGTACAGCTGTGTGTAACACATGAAGTGGTCTAACGTGCAATTGCAAAAAAGGACTTTTAACGAAAATGCTCGGTTTATGATGTAATGGCTTGACTAATGAATGCCACGTGGCCTACAATCCTCCACTCAAATGACTAGGATTTTTGCTTGGGTGTTACATAAGGTCAATTTAAGGTAGAACACAAAATTGGTTTTCATCAAAAATAGTTTTGATCAGTATCAGTCTGAAAGCTTACTGATTACGAAGTTCATACTAGTACCAAGTCTGACACACTGTCAAAGTAGATAAAATTGAATTTGAAGACCCTGATTTTAATTTCAGGAGGCGTGTTTAACCATGGCTTTCTCTACCTCCACCTCCACCTCCACCTCCATCGGTTCCAAGCCATTTACATCAACAAAACCTCACAGATACCCATTAACTTAATGGGTGATAAGAAGCAAGTCTTGCCCAAGAACACAAGTGTCACAACCGGGAATCGAACCCACACTCTGATGACTCGGCCATCAGAACTTGAGTTGGAAGCGCTAGACCGCTCAGCTAGGAAACAGCTAAGACGCAGTAAAATCTTTAAAAAAAGAAAACTATGTGAACAAAGATATCCTATGTATCTAAAAAGCTTACCTCATTTCCAGGTTTGTGTTTATTCTTTTTCTTTTGATGACTTTCTTCATGATGCCGATGTTTCGTCTTCGGTTCAGGTGACGATTCCTGATTTGTAGCCTGAAGAGTGAATGAGCAAGACAGGTAAACTATTTGGCCATTTCACTCATATTGAGTATTACTTTCCTTTTTCACTTGACCATAATCATTTCTGTTCTCTCCAAAATGAGCAAGCATCTTCTTAATTAACACAGTAATCAACGCAAGATTATAAATAGTTTTCTGTAACCTTGTCTTACCTCTTCCAACTGTTTCCGTCGTTTCTTTTTTTCACTTTTTGTCTCATTATGTTTTTTGGTAGTAGGTGTGTTAACCATGACTTTCTGCACCTCTACCTAAACGGTTTGCAAACCAGAGGATTTTTCAATGAACTTGGGGGAAAAAAGTAAATTTTTGTGCAATATGGCATATTTTTGAAGACTAAAGCCAATTTTGTGAGCATCGAAAAGTTTCCTGTAACTTTTTCTTCTTTAAAACTTCTTACTTCTTACATACAAGATATTGTAGCCCTCAGACAAATGAGGATATATCACACTCATAAGCAGTTATAAAAAAGTGTCTTCTTCAATTAACGACTTGGATTTGGACCCACACTCTGGTGACTTAGCTACCAGAACTTGCACCACTCAGCCTCAACATGCTCCTGTACCTCCTTCAACTGTATCCGCCCTTTCTTTATTTTTACTTTTTGTCTAAACATGTTTTTTGTTAGTAAGCTTGTTAATCAAGGCTTTCTGCACCTCTGCCTAAAAATAAGCAAAACAGTGGAATGTGCAATGAACTTGGTGGAACAGTTTAAATTGTTGTGCAATATGGCAAACTCTTTAAATAAGGCTAAGGCATATCAAGTGAGCATATACATGTAAGTTTTCTGTAACCTTGTCATACCTCTTCCAACTGCTTCCGTCGTTTCCTTTTAGCACTTTTTGTCTCATCAGATTTTTTGTTAGTGGGTGTTTCAACCTCCTCTACCTGAAAATGAGCAAGACAGTGGTGTTTCTAAATCACTCGGTAGGTAAAGATTGAGTTTTCGTGGGAAGAAGCAATTTTTTGAAGACCACAAAACAACTAAAATCATGATGGAAAAAAGAAAATTGAAAAAAAAAAAAAAAAATTAATATCCCTGGCAGATAAGATGGGAATTTTAATATTTTTTTTTACAGTAATTTCCACACAACCATGACAACGGTACAATGTAAAAACATAAAAAAGGGCTGTCAGAATAGACCATGTGTACATCTACATGTAACCTTTTTTTACAAAAAGAGTGACCTTGTACATTCCAGGGCCTTTCTGGCAGGCAAGACTGCACTGGTCATAAGGGAAATTTTACGTTTTGTGTCACATTTAAAGACTTGTAAAAAAAACAGTTGAACAAGTTTTGAGATGTGCCCCTTTTCTTCAAATCAACAGCTGATAAAAATCAGGCAGTGCAGTCTCGATGAAATATACAATTGAATCTTTTCTTCTACTGACTTGATTGAGCTGTGTACAAATCCTGCCTGCAGGAAGTCCAGGCTCTGTGGCTCTTTTGTAAACATGTGATGTCACAGGTCACATGGTCTATACGTTTTACGTTGTGCCTAATTTCTTCATATCTTAAGTCTGTGCTGTGCGAGATGGGCGTCAATTTAGTCTCAATTATCAAACTGAATTTTTACCACCTCGCTCAGAGCATTATCTTGTGAATACAGCACAAAACACAACATGGCAGCAGCCTTCATCTTCCAACACAGACCTTTCATTTCAGGTGAATACATCCAGCCTTAATTCATTTATATTATAGTCATGGTAGCTGCTGAGAGATGACCTAAAACTGTTAAAGTGCTCCTTGCTATTGCATTCTTGCGACCCTTCCGTACCAATCCAAATTATCGATTCAAATTGAAGTTGTATTAATGCAATACAAAGGATTTTTATCTCACTACAAGTTTTCCCTTAACCCATTATTTCTTTCTCCTTTGAACGTACATACATGTACGTTTGTTCTCCTCTAAAACTTGAAGTAAATGAAGTTTAACTCAGTGCCAAGGAATTTGTGGTCTGGTCCTTTCATGCTTAAATTAAGTTAAGTAACTAACATTTCTATAAAAAAAATTAGGCCGACATTTTTATCTAAGCCAAGGCTGTCTCAAAAATGACACAAGTGTATGTGGAGTATGAAGAACCACTTACAAAAAAAGGGCATACCTAATACTTCACAGAACCAATGGAGTGCACAAAGGTGTAATGAGGGGAGGGAGGAGTGGGGGTGAATGGGAAGTTTGGATAAGGGGGGGGGGGCGAAGAATGGGAGGTTTGAATCTAGTATGTTAGTTTAGATTTGCATAGGCTATAATTTTCATAAAATTACTCCAAAATGAATCAGTCATGTCAATGTGGCAACATTTTGTTAAAGTTGCCACAATTATTATAAAATGAGTACCTGAAGGGGGGAAAATTTAGGCACAAACACCCGTTTTTATTTGAAGTCATGTTCTACCCTGCCCTGAGAAAGGCCTAGGGCCATGAATAGGAGGGATTCCAGTGTATTGGCACTAAAGGTTGGACTAGCCCTGGTAGAATGTCAGTCTCCATTAAACCAACACTGAAGTCCTGAGTATTAAGGGGTCACAACATAGTGAACAGTTTTGTAACAGAACTCTTTCACTGTTTTACCTGAAAGATATTGACAGCTCGTTCATATGTTTCTTGCATATATATTTGGTCATTCTTTTGGTAAGTTTTTGTCGTTTTTTCTGCCAAATATTTTCATGATGTTGTTTTAAGGGTTCCAGATGACGTTGTAATACAATAAAGATCAACTCCATATGTGTTTAGAATGTCTGTCATGATTTTGGAAAGTGGAAAAAAAGGACGAATCTGATCACGAGTCTGGCAAAAACTGGTCAAAACTGCCCATAACGTGGATAATATCAGTCTTGGGTGGTAACCCTCTGGTCTCCGACCGTCAGGAGGATGGAGGGTTACGATTATCCCAACTATATACCCGAGAGAGACAAGCGAGTGACACCATGGAATAATAAGTAAGGATTTGCGGTGAAACCATGTGTTAAATCTCTTTTGAGTATGTGTGGTGCCGCAGGAACCATGGAGGTAGAAATGGTCACACCGTCTGTTTGCGTTTGGTGACGGACGACAGCACAACAAACGAATACACACACATTGCGACACGAAAAAGACTAGCGCAGGAGAGCCAGTCATGGCGCCCTCTCACTGTACAGCCACGCAACTGCAACCATCATGGCTCATCTGCCGCCGTTGACATGGGCTTATATATTATCAGCACGGACATTTGACATAAATTCCAGCAAAAACCTAGGACTGTCACTACATGTACAATGTAGTTATGGCATCAATCGATATGTGCGCAAACAATAGATCGACCAATAGCGCAGTGCCATGGGTCGATTGCGCAGATCGACCAATCGCGCACAACTTATACATTATATGCATGTAGACCCAGTAACTGGGGCGCTGTACTCCTTTTTTAAGATTTTGACATTTATCTGTCGTACTAGCGCCCTAGTAAGGAATATGTAGTAACTGCGACGGTCAGGAGGATTTAAAGCACCTCTGTTAAAAAAAATGCCTTAGACTCAACAGAATTGCTCAAAATTCGCCTACTGTCTTCTCCAAGTGTTTATGGTGTAATAAAATGCATTTTCTGTTCTCCAAATCGATGATTTTTAGGGCCTCTGACAACCCTGCCGTTACAATCGCCATTTTGATTACTAATGTTACGACTGTTTTCTGACTTGAAAAAAGTCGTATTAACGCTGCGGGGATCACGTGTTCGCTGATGCCCGGACTTGAATATTGTTTTGCGCAGTCAACGCAGGATACCAGCTGTGTCAACGACCCCACAATGGCAACATTGTACAGCACGCGCTCGGCAATCATGACCAATGGAACTTTGTGGTGTTCGTTGACTGGTATCCTGCGTTGACTGCGCAAAACAATATTCAAGTGATTTAAATTCTCCTGACCGTCGCAGTTACTACATATTCCTTACTGGGGCGCTAGTACGACAGTTAATGTCAAAATCTCAAAAAAGGAGTACAGCGCCCCAGTTACTGGGTCTAATATGCATGTACAATGTAAAGCCACGCCCACCTACCGTAATGCGCCTGCCAGAATTACTTGTTGCTAATGCTATGCAGTTTGAGCATGCGTGTTGAATATACCTCATTCGGCGAGTATAACATGTCGCGGACGATTTGTACACATTGGCGTTTTATTTTACGACTGATTTTCACCATTTGTCATGTTTGTGAAACCATGCACTTAAAAGATATTCCATGGTAGACCCAGTAACTGGGGCGCTGTACTCCTTTTTTGAGATTTTTGACATTATCTGTCGTACTAGCGCCCCAGTCCGTGGTATATTTGGAATGTGCTCCGAAGCGGTTTTTTTCTGAATCAGTTACAAAATTGTCAAAATTGCGACAAAGACTCGACAGAATTGCTTGAAAATCGCCTACTGACTTCTCCAAAGATTTACGGTGAAATAAAATGCAGTTAATTGTACTCACAATCATTTTTGGTCCTCCAAATCGATGATTTTTAGCCCACTATCACGCATATATCAAATTTGCCGTTAGAATCGCCATTTTGAACGTGATACTCAACGACCGTTTTCTTATGTGTATAAACGCTGCAAGGAAGGATTGCATGTTCGCTGAGGCCCTAACTTTCATATTGTTTTACGCGCAGTCAACGCAGGATACCAGGCTGTGTAGTGCCAATGTTCGCTGATTCCCTGACATGCATATTGATTTGCGCAGTCAATGCAGGATACCAGGCTACACTGCTGGTATCCTGCATTGACTGCGCAAATCAATATGAATGTCGGGGCCTCAGCGAACACGCAATCCTCGCAGCGTTTATACACATAAGAAAACAGTCGTTGAGCATCACATTCAAAATGGCAATTCTAACGGCAAATTTGATATATGCGCGATAGTGGGCTAAAAATCATCGATTTGGAGGACCAAAAATGATCGTGAGTACAATTAACTGCATTTTATTTCACCGTAAATACTTGGAGAAGCCAGTAGGCGATTTTCAAGCAATTCTCTCGAGTCTTTGTAGCAATTTTGACAATTTTGTAACTGATTCAGAAAAAAAACGCTTCTGAGCACTTTCCAAATATACCACAGACTGGGGCACTAGTACGACAGATAATGTCAAAAATCTCAAAAAAGGAGTACAGCGCCCCAGTTACTGGGTCTAATTCCAAGGAGTAGTTTAGAACATCAGGAATACATGAACAAACTTTCAGCTTCCAAAATCAGGTAAAAATAGGGGAAACTAACTCATGTAGTTTTAGTCGCATTGGAAAGAAGCTTTATACCCAGGACGTTAGTGTAGTACAACGGAGATAACGTCCTACCTGGCAAGTACAACTACAAGTACGAAGTAGGAGGTAGTCCAGCGTACTGTTCGCACGATGATACTTGAGTTAAGTAGGACTAGCTAGGTCTAGGTCTATGTATGGTCTAGGACTAGGAGTCGGGAACCCAATAAATCCCGTTATTGTAACAAATGACACTCTTTGTTATCAGTTACTTTCTGATTATTTGAAGTTTTTCCTACCGGTTCATCTGGTCTCTTTCTTTTCCTCATATTCTATGTTGCAAACCCAGCAAAATCGTCACAGATGAGGGAATATATCGGCGACGGTCGTGAAATCCCAACGATTACACGTGCTTCGTGTAATGACAACATACATGTGTCTGGTAACTTAATCGTCAACGTACGAATCAGACTTATTAAAGAACACAAACAACTTTGGACCCAGACTAATGTACGTCTTCTTCTCAGGAGGGAAAACAAATGTCATTGAGAACGAGGTTGTAAGTTAAAAAACAAATTAAAATCTTCTCTTCTGGGAAATTAATTAGGTGTTTGGCTTTTAGCCGAAAACCTATTGTTATTGTTGTTGTTTTTTTAGGTGGTCGGCTATTGGCCGAAGACCTATTGTTATTGTTCTGTTTTTTAGGTGTTCGGGCATTCAGCCCGGAACACCTCTTGATTTTGTTCTTTATTTTTTATTATTTTTTTTAAATACTTCTTAGGTGTTCGGCCATCAGCCGAAAACCTATTGTTACTGTTAAGTTTTTTAGGTGTTCGGCCAACAGCCGAACAACTATTGTTATTGTTCTGTTTTTTTTAGGTGTTTGGCTACCAGACGAAACCTATTGTTACTGTTCTGTTTTTGCCGTCTTCATCTTTCCCTCTGAACCTCCTCTCGCAATTTTGAAAAAAAGTAAAGCTTGTATGAACTTGAAACTTATCATGAGTTAACTTAACTCATACACCATATGAAAGGTCTTGAAGTATTAAACAAATCTTACAAAGAGTGTGACCCCGTTTGACCTTTACTTCCGGTCGAAACTGGAGGTAGTAGATTTTTATATAAAAATTCATATCTGAATAACGGAAATTTGTATATTAATATAATAACCTGATTCTAAGGCCTTTGACGATTATACACATTTTTACAACATGTGACTCCATTTGACCTTCACTACCGGTCGAAACCAGAAACATAAGTTTGTACATACAAAAATGTGTATCTTATGAATGAAACGTGGTACATTAATAATCATTACATCGAATTACAGCTCTCGGGCAATTCTAGATATCTTGTAAAAAGTGTGACCCCATTTTACCTTTAGTTCCTAAACCGGAAGTTGAAGTTCCATATGACAAATCGTCATGCATAAAGATCAACATGTAGGTGGGGTTGTGGTGGTGGTGGTGTTGGGGGAGGGATAATTGTATTCTTTTATACTTATCAATGACGTATAAAAAGCAAGACTTACCTCCATAGGCCTATTTCAATATTGTTTGGTTCTGTTTGCATACTTCTTCTGTGATTGGGTAGAGGTTAAGGAAGAACAGACCAATCACAATGCAACCACCGGGTATACACGTGATCAAGAGTCGTAGGGTGAATCTGACCTTGTCCGTGACCTGACAAACTCCAGGCTTGAACTCAACGACTCTTTGAAAAGAAATTATCGTATTGCTGCTTCAGTTGACATGACAAAGATATGGCCACATTATTGCTTTACTATTTTGTTAATAACACTCATCCTAGTAGTAGACAGCCAAGGAGTAAAATTTTACTTTGGACGGCATAGTTTGTTAATGGCTGGCATCCATGCTAGATATATTGTTCATGGTCTCGGGCAGACGAATAGGCCGGATGCCACCCTCAAATTTGAATTTTAAGGTCATTCCGGGGTCAAAAGGTCAAATAAGGTCAAAAACTTTGTTTTCAGGATTTTTGACCAATAATGATATTGTCGGGTAGATCTATCCATAAAATGTATTTTTATTACCATGGTGACATCACAAGGCTGTCAAATTTTTCTTTCAAAACTTTCATTTTGTGCACAAACGTATAGTGAAATGAACATAAAAGTGCGATTATCTCGAAAAGTGTACATTTGTAAATGTCAAAGTTACATGTACTCCAGATCTTTCTTGGAACATTTATTTTGAAAATCGATGGTTCTGATCAGTCGATAGACATCCCAGGCAGTTTTTAAAATCGTAATATTGAACAATTTTGGAAATTTCGGGCAGGCGCGGGGTATCCTGAAACTAGCTTTTGCTAAAATGGGTTTATCGAGTAGTGTCACTGTTTAGTAATGCTTAGCGTATAATGGACTACACAACGGAAGGCTATGGATTGTAACGACCAAAGCCAGTCATAAGACCTATTTATCCAGGAACATTTCCATTGACTTACATCATAAATGAGTACAATTGGCAATCAAGACACTATATTGGGTCTTCTGTTGCCTAGCAACCGCCCTTTAGAGATCTTTGAGATTCGTTACACAAATGAAAATGGGCGCATTGGGAAACTTCCGCCTCATTACAAAGTTACATTGCGCCCCAAAATGTATGGTTGGGCCTGAAATGTCTCTCTGACTATTAAAGTGTTTAACTATTAGTAAAAAGTGAATTTTCAACTTGCAAAACATGTATGGTAATTACAAAATAAAAAGTGTGACACCTCGGAAAGAGGCTTTACATAGTGTATCAAAGAATGTTTGTATCAAATCGTTGGTGAATTTTTTTCTGTAAATCACACATGGTAATATAATTTTAAAAAACGTCAGTGCTTTATATTTTACAAACACTGTCAAACGTTTTGCTTTCGGCAAGGATTTGTTGGACTTTTTCTACTTTGGGAGGTGGCCAAAAAGTATAGTAAGAGTGAATCAACATGGCCTTAAAGGTCTACAGCTGTGTGCATGTGTACACGAACGTCTGAATTTGCTAGTCTATTGACCAGCCAGGTTGCTACAGTCAATTGCGTCACATCCACAAGCGTATGTGCACTTGAGGTCCTTTCTGAAACAGCTGCATCTTGCACTTTGATTTGCACCCATAGGAAACTAGTTCTAGACAGGCATCTGGGATAGGGGGTAGTCTTGTCCATACAGCTTCCAAGCATCCAGACACCCTCTTCCAAGCCGCAGTGTCGATAGGCGGGGAGACGTCTATGTGCTCTCTGTCCGCCTGCAACAATATCTTTGCCTGGTAGTTGGCACGTGCTGAGTGAAGTTCCAGTGCATCACTTGTTGGTGGTAACATTTCTAGACCCTTATTTGCCTTGCCAAAGAGTTGGAGCCTAGCATTATTGACATTGGACTGCTCAGGGGTACCATATAAATGACACACAAACTGCTCAACTGGCGCAAGTTCACTATCACGCCCAATTCCCTTGACGAGAAGAGGTTGTTTTTCAAAGGTTTTCCAGCATGTCTTCTTCCCGTGGCCAGTAAATGAGGAGGTTGTATCACAGCCCGTTAGTGCGCGGAAGCTGAGAAGGTTTTCTCTCACAGGTAGTGAAAGTTGCCCATATATTGCATGTATTGGATAACACTTCCTCTGTTTTGCAGTTCCGGAGATCATCCACACCTCAGCAGCTTTTGCAGCAATGAAGTGCAGAAGGAGAAGCATGACATCAGTATCTCTGCATACAACAAGAATTCTTCGATATCCTTCAGTGATCGCCTCACAGGCATGGAGTATTAGCCTGGTGTCAGCCTCCTCGTGATTTCCTTGAAGTTTTACATTATCTCTCCTGTTAGACCTGGCGCCTGTCGCATCGAGGAAACCGCCGCCTGTCACTATCTCGTGCCCTTCTGTTAGATCTTTCTCCAAGATGGCTTGAGACAGGAACTTGGCTAAATCAGCCTTGTTCTCACACAGGGCAATAAATTGACTCCAAACCTGTGGAAGTGGGACATGTGGTCCATCGATAAGTTTACGAATCGGCTTTCTTTTCCCTGTGCGCTTGGATCGAGTTACTGCCTTGATTGAGCCTTCACCGATGTAACGATCAAATACCACATCAACTCTTGTTGTATTATCTCCAAGGTGTTTCGTCACTGTAGATATGAATACAGCAGCATAGACAAATGTATGACATCCTTGGATAAGTGCATGACCATCCATCAGCACACATGTCTTCATGTCGTTCTTGGGAACTTCCGGTGATGTCTGTAGTCCTGACATTAAGATGTTGATTAGTTCCGCCTTTGGTGTCGAGTTCATCTCACCTCCAGCCTTGGCAAGAGACATCGGGATTGGGGAAAGCTCGTGCTGCAGAATATTCTCCATTTCCAATGGTCGGCCCCCAGTGGCAGCATTTAGTAATCTTTGCATCAATTTTCTGTCAGCTTTGATGGTCTTATGTATATTCTGTTTTATAGAAACGTTTGCCTTGTATAGATCAGCAAATGTTTTTGAGTGATGTTTCGTCAGTGTGTCATGAAACCCAACAGTTTCCTCAATCAAACGTTGCTTCACATTAGTAAGAACACGCTGCTTCCCAGGATCCGCAGCCGTTAGAAGATCGCTTATGACATCACTTGAGGCGGTGTCCCTGGTTGCAAGCGATACAAGAGGTATCTCGCTAACATCAGAGTCAATATCGCCATCGTCCCCTGCGACCATGGTTGTGTGTTCTCGAAACACATCAAATCTTTTCAGCTGTGTGACAAGCTTCTTCACATCATCAACATCACGTTTTGTGAGGGATGGTAGACTATCAGAACAAGTGAAGACAGCCTCTTCCTCGTCATCTGCTAGGTTGAAGAGAGATTGTACGTCTTGAGTGATGATTGATCGCTCTGACCAAGTGATGCAGAATTTGTCTCTTGCTTGATCGTTCCTTGTTATACCAATTATGCCATTTTGCATCTTGCATGTCTTGTTCATCCACTCAGTTGCCTGATCGGCAGAAACTTGGTTGAAGCGCCTTTTGGTCCTCTTGACGACAAAGTTCCCGTTTGTGAACTCAGTATGAACTTCTGGTGCTGTCGTTTCGAGGAGTTTCATATCCGCAAGAAAGACAGGTCCCCATCGGGCATAGTTAGTGTGATCGTAGATGGTAAGCCATGGTAGCATTGCTGAAAATGCTTCTAGATGAAGGGTCCAGTTGCCATCTCTCTGAGCCCTGATAAAGTCCAGCAGAATCTCCACCATCTCCATGTACGTAGACCTTAGTCTGAAGTTTGGATTGTCAGAGAGATGCATGCTAAACTCCTTCAGGGAGTCTGTAATTGTGTTGCTGCTCATAAAGTTTGTAATTTCGCCAACTGCCTCACAAAGTTCGGTTCTGTGGTTGTCACCTTCCTTGTCGAACAGTTTAGCCACAGTTTGGGCAAGCTTTTCAACTTCTACATCTCGTTCACGATTTTCCAACATCCATGACTCAAACATAGGCCATTTGATGTGCCACAGGGCCTCATACGTCAGCTGGTGTCCTCTAACAGTGCGATAGTAGGCCTTAACATCCAACATGGTATCAGTAGAGTTGGCCGCATAAACACCTGCTTCTGTCCATAGGTCATCAAGCCCTGCACTTTCCATGTGTTGGGCCTATAGCTTTCAGGAAGTTGAAGCAGATATGCAGTCCTCCCATGAGAAAAATCACATTCTCAAACTTCGGATTTGCCCATACCAGTTCTTTTCCTCTGCTTTCCTATGCTTTTGACCAATGTGCTTTGAAATGTCCATAACGCGATTGATCACAGTGATGAGTGTATCATTGTCATCTGCTGGCGCCTGAAGAATAGGTAGCATCCCTGCTGTTGTTACGGTGGGATCAACCAAACTGGTGGCCTCATTAAGAGCTAAAGGGCGGTTGCTAGGCAACAGAGGACCCTACATAGTGTCCAAAATTATCGAATTGTACTCATTCATGGAGCAAGTAAATGAAAATGTTCCTGGATTAATAGTTGTAACGACTGGCTTTGGTTGTTACCATTCATAGTCTTCCGTTGTGTAGTTCATTTTACGCTATACATTACAAAACAGTGACACTACTCGATAACCCCATTAGCAAAACCTTGTTTCAGGATACCCCGCGTCTGCCCGAACTTTCCAAAATTGTTCAATATTACGATTTTAAAAACTGCCTGGGATGTCTATCGACTGATCAGAACCATTAGTTTTCAAAATAAATGTTCCAAGAAAAATCTAGAGTACATGTAACTTTGATATGTGCAAATGTACAGTTTTTGAGATAATGGCACTTTTTTGTTTCATTTCACTATACGTTTGTGCACAAAGTGAATGTTTTACTCTTCATTTGACAGTCTTGTGATGTCACCATGATGATGAAAATACATTTTATGGATAGATCTACCCGACAATATCATTATTGGTCAAAAATCCAATATTCCATTGTTATAATTTGACACGGGTAATATTTATCTAGTTTAGCATTAGGCCTCGATGTAAATCGTTTTATCTTATCAACATATACGACGAGAACTGAAGCGTCAAGAAGCATCAAGCTTCAATTCTCGTCCTTGATTTTTGATAAGGGAATTACGGCTCAGAACTGGGCCTTTAACTAAACTGCTAAAAAATCACTTAAAGTAATGAAGAATCAAGCTTCATCAGTTCTCGTCGTAGATGTTAATAAGATAATACAGATTACATCAAGGACTATTGCTAAAAGCTAATCTTGATAGGAGAATACAGCTAAGAGCTTGGCCTTCAACTAAACTGCAAAATAAAAATATATTACTCAAAGTGATGAAGCATCAAGCTCGAGTTCTCGTCGTAGATGTTGATAAGATAATACGATTGACATCAAGGCATAATGCTAAACTAGTTAATTATTACTTGGCGTCAAGAAGCATCAAGCTTCAATTCTCGCCCTTGATCTAGATGGTAGAAAACGGATATAAGAACTGGGCCTTGAACTAAACGGCAAAAAATATCACATAAAGTGATGAAGTATCAAGCTTCAGTTCTCATCGTAGATGTTGATAAGATAATGAATATTAACACAAGGTATATTTGCTGAACTAGCTAAATATAACTCGGCGTCAAGAAGCATCAAGCTTCAATTCTCGTCGTTGATCTTGATAGGAGAGTAGAGCTAAGAACTGGGCCTTTAACTAAACTGCAAAAACACATTATCACTTAAAGTGAGGAAGCATCAAGCTTCAGTTCTCTTCTTAGATGTTGATAAGATAATACGATTCACATCAAGGCATAATGCTAAACTAGCTAAATATTACTCGGCGTGAAGAAGCATCAAGCTTCAATTCTCGTCCTTGATCTTGATGGGAGAATATGGATAAGAGCTGGGCCTTGAACTAAACTGCAAAAAAATACCACCGAAAGTGATAAAGCATCAAGCTTAAGTTCTCATCGTAGATGTTGATAAGAAAGGAAGTTCCTCAGGCTGGTAAAAATTAATTTCAACTTTTACATTAATTTTCTATTAAAAACAGCAAATTAAATGTATACTCCTGTCAGTCATGCAAACGTTCTTACATCGGGGAAACGGGAAACAATTTCAGCACCCGCTAAGATGAACATAAGACCGAGTTGGGAAAAGTTAACATCGGGTACAATAACGAGGGCAAAAAAAAAAAATAATGGCAACAGCAGGGAAAAAATACCAAATCAGCCATCACATAACATGCCAGGGACAAAATTATGAGATTTTGGATAGCGAGGGTGTTAAGTTTAGGCACTGAATACAGGGCAGTATGTGGATAAGAAGTTGACGATCAGCTATGAACAGAGATGAGGGATGTTATGAGCTAACACATTATGGGACTCTATCATGTCCTACTCCGGGGAGGACACAACCGTCCAATCCACCTCCTAGTGGCCGGAACGTTAAACAGCGCCACCATCGTCAGGTGGAGCTTCGTTTCGAGGATGACTAGTGAAAGTAATCGAAACGTAAACGAAAAATTACGTTAATTAATTTGCTGCGTTTTTGAAACTTCCTCAAACAGTTTGGCCGTGTTGGTCTCACAGCAAAAAGGACAAAAATCCACTCATATTGGTAAAAGGTTAAGAAGGCGTTGACTAGTCTGGTTACATAACATCAAGAAAACATTTGAGGCAAATATACGCCAATCAAAAAGCTTCATGTTATGGAGCCCTTCGTCTTGGCTCACCCGTCAGATCCCGGTCAAGATGGGAAGTAAACTCGTGTTGATCGGCGACTTTTGGCAGTCGATGCGAGTCAGCTACTGAGATCAAAGGTCCAAACCCCCCTATCAGGACCGGGGGGGGGGGGGGGGGCACAATGTGCCCCCCCCTACCAAACTTTTTCCTGTAACTTTTAAACGCTACATTCGATCGCCCCCAAATTTTCTGACTTTACTTGAAAATTATCTAGGGTCATTTTGTCAAAATACGATTGTTATTGGAGGTCAGTGGTTGCCATGGCAACCGTTTGTTTGGACCCATATTACTCGTTTTTGTGATTTTTTGTGATTTTGGGGCATTTTTTAGCAAAATGTTATGTTTTTAATTTTTTTTAGTGGCCAACAGTGATACCGAAATGTCACATGATAGTTTGAGATGCATTGTGGGAATCCAAAATGGCCGCCATTTTGGCGGCCATCTTGGATTTTGTATTTTTAGCTGTTTTTTAGGGGTTCGAACTTTGCAAAATTTTGTATCTATGGAATATTTTCAACATTATAATTTTGAACTTTTGAGGTCTAGAAATACTATAGAGTTGTTAGTTAGGCCTCATAAATGCACACTCGGACCCTAAAAGGACTGTTTACATCGATTTTTAAGTAGAAAAATGTAAAAACGTGATTTTTTCCCAAAAATTACATAAAACAGCTTGTTTAGCGCCCTCAACGGTAACTCTGGTAAAGAAAAAGGTGTTTATGTTCTTGAGGATGTCAAGAAAGACAAATTTGCAAAGTTTTACAGAATTCTGGCAAAAAATATGGAAATTATGGGAAAAAAACTACAAAAATTACTTTTAATGCAATTTTTTTGAATTTTTTTTTGCACCATCATGTAGAACTCGGTGAAATACACATTTGTGGCAAGTTTCATATGAATCGGCCCAAGACTTTGGAAAATACGGAGGGGGGGGGCACAATGAGCCCCCCCCCCCCCCGGTCCCCGTAAGTCCAAAAAAAGCCCGGTCCTGATAGGGTTAATGGATTGGCGATGCCTATGGCCGAAAAACTGAAGGGGGTGTTTCATTTATTCACTGTTAAACTTTCCTTCTGTGTACAATGTAATGCACATAAATACATGTATATAATCTTAGGCCATGTCCAAATCAATGGATGTGGCTGTGGCTATGGCTGGAACGCCGACAAATCATATTCCTCAAAGTTGTCACGGCTGCCTAGCTTTAAGCCGTAGCAGAAGTCGTTTCATTTGGACGCGGCCAATATACTCGGGAAGTGTGTGACACAGGGCGGACAGTAGCTTAATAATTAAAATATTTAGTCAGAATTGCTATCAAAATCACTTAATTAACACTCTACAGTCGAGTACTGACGTCATGCATTCTTCATCGATCTGTGCAAATCATTTCACTGTTCTCCATTAACATTTAATGATTATTATGCACAGTCTTATGTATCATTACATGAAATAAGTTTCCCAGACAATCTAAAAGATTAACTTTAATTGTAAAGAAAGATTTTAAACAGTTTAGTAAAATTGATATCAAACAAAAACACTAATTGTACACAAAAATGAGAACAGCTACCAATTTATTGTATAATTCTCGGCATATCATTTAAATACCATTAGTTTGTAAAAAAAAAAAAAAAAATGTGTATAATATTAGTGAAAAAATATAACTTCAAGAAAAGGGTACAGGTATCTTAAGATTTGTGATCATCAGATTAGACAAAGACTCCATGTATAGTTTGTTCTTAGCCGAGGTTAGTAATTATTTAATAAAAACTTGAAATTAGTTTACATCAACAGCAATATTGGAAAATTAAGTCAAAGAAAAACAATAATGTTAGCAGAAATTAAATGTTACATGAGTTTGCGATCCAAATAATTATTTTTTTGTTGGTACAAACACGGTAAATAAAACATTAGCCAATTACGTTTTAAACATATCGCCTATCACTTGGTGCAGAAATGAATAAGGAGTCGCATGTTTCTTTTACATCACTCTTTGACCGGGCACAACTTAATGGTCGGAAGATAGTTACATGTATATGATTTCATTTTTTCCCCATTTTTTGTTTCATTTAATTAACATGTTTTCAAAAAAATCATTATTTACTGCTAATTTTATACGTGTGATAACTTTTACAAGAGTAACCCTATCAGGACCAGGGGAGGGGGGGGGGGGGCACAATGTGCACATCTACCAATTTTCCCCCGTAACTTTTAAACGCTTCGTCCGATCACCACGAAACGTTTTGTCTTTTCTCAAAATATATCTTGAATTATAATGGCAACAGATAATTTATATCGGAGGTTAGCTGTGCCATGACAACCATTTGTTTTGTCCTTGGGTCACACGATTTTTGTTTACTTTTTGAACATAATTTCCACTTATTTTTTTTAATTAAATTTAATTTAAAGTGATAGTGATGAGTCACGTGATAGTCTGAAATGGTTTTGGGAATTCAAAATGGCCGCCATTTTTGGATTTTGTGTTTTCAGCCTGTAATTACGGGGTCAAATTATATCAATTTTGTTTTATTATTATGATATATTTCTGGTATAAACACTGTACCTCTCAAGCCTGAGGAAACCTGTAGATAATGGTGCTACTCTTCCACGATAAGTGTTCTGGGTTCTTTTACGCGCACTACCAATCCTAGTACATGGGAGCTACGGGTTAATGTCCCCTCCGAAGGACAAAGCAAAAGGTAACTGGTAAAGTATCTTGCTCAAGGACACAAGTCTGATCTTGTGAAAATGTACAAGTTTGCCAAGTTTCAAAACATTCGGACGAAAAATACAGAAGTTATGGGGAAAACACGATTTTTGACCAAAAATTGGCAAAAACAGTCAAAAACGCCCTCTAGTGACGATTTTTAAAAACATTTTGACGTCATCATGTAGAACTGGGTGAAACGAACATTGAACAAGTTTCATCAAAATCGGTCTAACACTTACGCAAGGGGGCACTATGTGACCATAAAAGCCCGGTCCCGATAGGGTTAATAATAGCATAATAATAATAATAGCATAATTATCAGGAACATTAGCTATTGATTGATGATTATTTAAACTGAAATTACTGACTAACGTTTATGGTGGTGTTTTTGCAATTTATAAGAGACAGTCCAAACTTAGTTGAGAGGAAGAACGAGAAGAGGGACAAAACGGCCCATATGGTGGTATTATTATAATGTGTTTTGAAGTAATGAACGCCACTCTGTATCTGTGGCAATAGGTTGACTACCTCAATTGCAGTTACTAGAGTTTGCACAATATGACAAGTCTTTGCAATTTCATGAGAGAGTGGTGTCTTACATTTGGTAAATTGTTGATTTTTACGTCATACAGTACTTACGTGAATATGAATAAGTATACTGATTCGGACAATCGATGGGGTCAGCTGGTTTTGGAGGGGGGGGGGGGAAATGCAGACGTGGTGGCCACCATATTTATCATGTACATAAGCTATTGAATGATGATTATTGAAACTGAAATTGCTGATTAACGTTTATGGTGGCACTATTGAAATTTATAAAAGACAATCCGAACTTAGTAATAGTAGAGAGGAAGAGCAAGAAGAGAGACAAAACGGTCATATTGTGCTATTATTATGTAGCCTGTTTCTTGTCATTTCTTTATTTCTTTATGTTACTAGCTACAGCAGTAAGCCTTTTGCTGGGCATTAGGGCGGGGGGTGTTCGGGATCACTTTATTACGAAATATCCCGTAAATTACGGTGGTATAACACTCGCCCGATGATTTGGTGTAAGTTCCACAGAGAGTAACGCGAGCGTCACGACCCTTTACGTTATACATGCCCCAGCGTGCGTCATAGTAGTTGTGCAGCCAAGAGCTAGCCATCTGGTCCAGGGAACAAAGCGACGAGCCAAAACTCTGACAGTAGGCCTGGGCCGACTCCAAATCATTGGCCTCGTACTTGTCTGGTGATAGACAAATACTATATACTATATACAGATGAAAAAAAAACAAAAAAAAAACATTAAGACTATCATTGTAAAAATAACAATATTGGCAAAGAAACATATTGGAGATGTTTTTTAGAAGATGATGCGTGTCGACAATATCGGTTTAAAACTGACGTACAATGGGTCCAATTCTGTATTATAAAGGTATTGCTGTTATAATGTGTTTTGAAGTAATGATCGCCACTCTGTATATCTTTGACAATGGGTCGACTACCTGAATTGCAGTAAGAGTTTGCACAATATGACAAGTCTTTGCAATTTCATGAGAGTTTCACTTCAACTGTTATGTAAAGTTATCTGTGTTGGTTTTGCACTGACGTCATACGGTACTTACGTGAAGACGCATAAGTTTTCCTATTCGGACAATCGAATGGTTTGGCTGGTTTTCCAATCATGCCAATCAATGCAGACGCGGTGGCCACCACGCTCAAAATCAGCACCAACTTGTGAATCATCTGAAACAAAACCATACATTATTTTAATTGACACGTTTCCTATAAAAAAAATATTAAACAAATAACAAGAATAAAATTGTTATTGCAAATGGGGCCAACCGTCTGATCAAATACTACACAACAACAGCAGAGAACAGTGGTCTTTGCAATATCATGAGAGAGTGGTGTCTTACAATTGGTAAACTAATGTGTTTTTTCTTAAAATGTCGAGTTTCACTCCATACAGTACTTACTTGACCTAGCATAAGTGTACCTTTCCGGACAGTTGGGGGGGGGGGGGGGTTGGCTGGTTTTGGAGGGGGCATGAAAAAACACACAAATACAATAAAAACAAGAGATAAGTGTTTGTTGGTACAAACGCAGAGGAGTTCGAGCGAAAAAAATTATGTTGTCGAAAGGATTAAGTTCATATCTCAAACGGTTGATTTTTGCTGGTTTTTAAAGGTTTAAATAAGCCCTGTATTAAAGACTAACAAAGCGTGGAGAGCACACCTTGAAAAGAGACTAAGAACGTCACGTGGTTAATGGGGCATTGCTGTCACACAGCCACGCACACACAAGGACGTGTACATGTATAATGGCGTTGAATTTTCTACAGCAATGTGGTACACACTTAAACGCACATGGACAATTGATTTGCATTAACGTCTGATTTGCCCGTGACGCGAAAACGAGATCTTCGGCGGAGCCGGAAGGGCGATGAAGAAACCCTGTGGATTTTTCCTGATACATTGTACATGAACATGGGTACCCCTCCCGAGTCGCGGGACCCAGACGTTCCGGACGCTATGTGCGACAAACATTTTGAGGTTTTCGCTCTTATCTAATATTATCAGAGCGAAAACCTCAAATGCTTGTCGCACATAGCGTCCAGACCGGCTGGGTCCCGCGGCTCGGGAGGGGGTACCCGCTTATCGGGGAAAATCCACAGGGTGTCGTCGTCTCCCTTCCGGCTCCGCCGAATATGTCAATTTTGCGTCACGGACAAATTGCTTTTTGTCATGTAGCGTCCGTCGATCGGGAACATTCAGTTTTTCGCACACACTCCCTCTGTTGTCCCCTAGTTGCTGTGTTATCCTTGACCCGTGTGCTTAATTACCGCAAATGCCACACTTTCTTGGTGTTTCTCAAATCTTACATACAGCAGCCGTTTAGTTGGTTTGAGAACCCCAACGAGACGTTTATCCGGACAGAGTCGTTTGCGCAGAGTCTACTGTGCACATGATCCCCATTATTTTATATCCTCGACGTTCACAGTCGGCGAGTTTCTGGACCCAACAACGCTTTTATTAACGCTGGACATTATGTGGCGTATAGGGTCTGACCGAGTGAACGCTCATGTTTTTGTTGGTACCTGTGTAATGCCTTATAAATTCCAATTTAAAAAACAGGAAGGAACGAAAAACTGCTCCAAAATCCATGAAAGACCTCAACAATATTCTTTAAACGAAGGACATGTTGCCGGTTATGATGGTACGATTAGACTAGCCACTTTATACCCAAACTATCTATCTATACCCTTCACCCCCACCCCCCCCTTCATTTCACCTAACACCGACCACTCCAAGCCCCATCTTCAGATCGGGCAACTTGGCTTGTTATATTAGATAGTTTGGGTTATAAGAAACACGACTGTGAAGAGGAACACGTCATATTTTCACCGGTCCTACTAATTGCCGACCCCTGCCGACCCCTACCGACAACTCGAAAAAACCTACCGACAACTCATTCCAAATGCACTCTTAGTCACTGGTTTAAGCTTAATATAGTAGATAAAGTTATTATGAATCCTAAAATCCTTATTTTTACTTCTTTGGTATCGGAGAAATAAGTATTTTCAATCACGGAAAGTGATTTTCCGCGAAGCAGTAGCACCGTCCGCCATGATGCTCGATAACGCATAGTGGACTAAACCATTTATCGATGGGTATACTTAAAAGTTGTATGACAAAACAGGGCGCACTTATAAAATGGAGCGTTAATTGAATATTCTACAAAAAGCAAATGTGTAGCATTTCTAATTTGATGAAAATAACATTTACATATGAACATTTTTAAACCTTTTCTCTTCAAGAAAAAAATGATTCAACACGAGTATAGAGGGTTTATTCTGGAATTATTTCCCGATATAGTTTAGAAGGGCGCCCTCTGTTGTCATACAACCCTTAAATATACCCATCGATAAATAGTTTAGTCCACTACGCGTAATCGAGCATCATGGCGGATGGTGCTACTGCTTCGCGGAAAATCACATTCCGTGATTGAAAATACTTATTTCTCCTATTTCAAAGAAGTAAAAATAAGGATTTTAGGATTCATAATAACATTATCTATCATATAAAGCTTAAACCAGTGACTAAGAGTGCATATGGAATGAGTTGTCGGTAGGTTTTTTCGAGTTGTCGGTAGGGGTCGGCAATTAGTAGGACCCCTAGTGCGAAAATATAAGCAGTTCTCTAGTTAGTTTGGCTGAGCTAATTACTCGACTAATTAATTGGAGGCGACTTTGGATAAAAGTTTGGAATATCAGAAATACATCAGTGAAAAAAAATATATATTTCACAGTTTTACGTTGAAACGCTTTCAACTAAAGATAGGTACTTGTGCGGTCCTACTAATTGCCGACCCCTGCCGACCCCTACCGACAACTCGGAAAAACCTACCGACAACTCATTCAAAATGCAATCTTAGTCTCTGTTTTAAGCTTTAAATGATAGATAATGTTACATTGAGTCCTAAAAGCCTTATTTTTACTTCTTTGATAAAAGAGAAATAAGTTTTTTCAATCACGGAATGTGATTTTCCGCGACGCAGTAGTACTGTCCGCCATGATGCTCGATTATGCGAAGTGGACTAAACCATTTATCGATGGGTATAGTATAACTTTGTATGACAACAGAGGGCGCCCTTCAAGAGCATAAAAGTAGCATTTTTAGCTTAATGAAAATAACATTTAAATATGAACATTTTTAAACCTTTTCTCTTCAAGAAAAAATGATTCAACACGAGTATAGAGGGTTTATTCTGGAATTATTTCCCGATATAGTTTAGAAGGGCGCCCTCTGTTGTCAAACAAATTTTAAGTATACCCATCGGTAAATGGTTTAGTCCACTACGCGTAATCGAGCATCATGGCGGATAGTACTACTGCGTCGCGGAAAATCACATTCCGTGATTGAAAATACTTATTTCTGTCATATCACGGAAAATCACATTCCGTGATTGAAAATACTTATTTCTGTCATATCAAAGAAGTAAAAATAACGCTTTTAGGACTCAAAGGAACATTATCTATAATTTAAAGCTTAAACCGGTGACTAAGAGTGCATTTGGAACGAGTTGTCGGTAGGATTTTTTGAGTTGTCGGTAGGGGTCGGCAGGGGTCGGCAATTAGTAGGACCCGTATTTGTGTGTTTTTGTAGATTAGATTTGCATATGCAGTTGTTTAATAGACCAATTGCGCGACACGTCGCCGCAGAGTTGATTCCGTGCTTGGATGACTTATTGGTATTTACTTATGTGGTATGACACGTTGCTGCTTGGAATCATGGGTGTTAGATATAAAGATGAACCAACTTCAATAATATGTATAGTTTACGTGACATATCAGTCACAGTCAATCCCCCCCCCCCTCCCGTAAGCGACCAACAATTCCATTTAAACAAAAATACCATGATACAGATGAAATAATCATAATTTAAAACATACCGTGACACTGATTGAAGTTTAATCTAGCTTTGGTGGAAAAAATGCCGTCTTTCGCTATCGCAGATCTGACGTGCTACTACACCGTGCTTGCTCTGACCATGCTCTGACTTGCTCAGTTTTGGGCTTTTTATTTTATAGAAAGAAAAGAACAAAAAAAACAGGTCCCAAAACCATTCATTGTGGTCAACGGTTAAGAGAGCGTTGTCCAGTCTTGTTACGTAACAAAACAAGAAGAAAAGATTGAGGCAAACCAAAATACACTGTACTTCAAATGGAGACTACTGGCTGTATAATGAGCAGAACTCATTGTCCACCAACCAAACAAAATGAAGAAAAGATTACGGCGAACCAAAATGCTTCAATTTAATGGAGACTATGGGGTGTATAATGAGCAGAACTCATTGTCCACCAACCTCTCAAGGAGGGTAATCTGATGGGAGACAATCAACTGCTAAACACAATGTCCTTCTTTCTGGGTGAACTCGGGCAGAAATGTGAAATCCACTGCGTGCCACTCTTTTGATACAATACAATAGATCAGTGAAGATCCACACAGGCAAGGCCCATTACTGTGAATGATCAAAACATTTGCTTGCTGAAATGGCACCCACGCGTATTTCACATTCCAACAACAGAAATAGCTCCAGTAACCATCTTGCTCATAGTTATCTGCTTTTGACCAACCTTAACCAATATTCAACTGACTTCGTGTTTCTTCGGCTCGATCTGGAGCGCCATTCCAAAACAAAAATAATAATAACAATAATATAATAAATAATGATAACATTTCTAGAATTGGAGCGTTTTGTTGAAATTGTATGAAGAGATCTGGACCGGGTTGAAATGTGAAATCCCACTGCAGCCCATTCCAGCAAGTAAATCTTTTGATACAATACAATAGATCACAGTTGCGTAAATTTGTTGTGAAAGCGGGGGTGGGGTGGGGTTAGGGGTGGTAATGAAAAGAATAATGCTGAGATCACCAGCAAAAGGCACGGGGAATGTTACATGTAAGTTTACAGCAGATGTTCGATTGCATTATGGATGCCCTCTGTGTTGTTAATGTTCTCCGCAGTTTGTATTAAAACAAAATAGTATAGCATAGTATACTGTACATTTATTAGGCCTTGTCAAGTAACTGGTTCGAAAGATACTACAAAACTAGGACACTGTATTCAGAAACATGAAAAGCAAAACAGGGCGCCTGCTTTCGTTTGGTAGGTAAAAACCAACGATCTTTTAGCGCCATAAGGGCCTACTAAACGGGGAAAAACAACGCCAAACGTGTATGATTGTACAGTTGCATTGTCATTCGTGCGTGCATACTACTGAGGGTGTGCAGACATCTCGACTCAAATCCATCTCGACTCAAAACCATCTCGACGCAAAACCGACTCGACTCAAGTCAAGTCGACTCAAATCCATCTCGACTCAAAACCGACTCGACGCATTAGCAATACCAACTCGGCGCATCACCAATACCAACGCACTTACGATGATTGATATTACTTCAAAAGAACAAATCCGAAATGTCGAGGAAATTTTTGTGAAATATACCGGTTAAATTTACGCTGACCATGGCTGCCAAAAGTACAATTGTATCATTTATTTTTTTTCCTTTAATGTTGTTTAGTCAATCCAGATCCCCTTCCACTTTTCAGGAAAAAAAATTGATATTGAAAGAATTTTACTTTCACCTCAACGTAACTAACGATCGGCTTTCTATAAACGCCCAATTTTATAACTGCATTCTCTACCCCTCGAGGTATTGAATTGAATTGAATTGAATAAATGAAATGAATAAAGACCATTAAGTTTGAGTCCACTCCTGATACAGAGAAGAGTGGAGAAACATCTTCATCAAGCCTATGGCTCTACGCAAGTTTACCGACAATGAGATTATATTGAACAATTAACGATGCGGCACGTTTCTTAGGATTTGTCTATCACGCCCAGGTACCATTATGACAATGGGTTTGGAAGAGTCACAAAATTGTTCACAATATAGACAACTTCAATGGGCTTAATTTCAAATTGAAACCTATACTAAAATGAGGTTAATAATTCTCAAGTAGGCATTGGCCTATAATGATGACAAAAAATACAAAAAATTTTAAACGAACTTTTAAGCAATTTAATTTGACACTACATTAAACTTTACTTATGCTGCATATTTTCTCTTAAAATATCTTTTGTAACCTATCAATCTAGTTTACTGGTCAAAAACAGAACATTTTACCATCTTCAAATCCACAAATCTGCGTTAAAAGTACATTATATCGTTATATTAATTTGCATTTGCAAAAAAATATGCGTGGGCAGTTTCTTTCAAGTCCTGTTTTCCTAAAAAAGAAAATTGGGACATTGCACCGTTCCTTCAAGACTTGACCGTCATGGTATCCCAAGACAACACATCGTCCTTCAAGATACAAAATAAAACCTACAATAAGTACCGAGCTGAAAATAACTATTTGATCTTTTTTTTCGGACTTGTCTTATCTTTAATATGCGTCGAGATGGTTTTCGCGTCGAGATGGTTTTGAGTCGAGTTGGTGACGGTTGTGAGTCGAGATGGTTTTGAGTCGAGATGATTTTGAGTCGAGATGGCGTGCGTCGAGTCGGTTTTGAGTCAAGATGGATCTACACCCTACTGAGTACTGGACGGATCATTGCAGTGACTGCAGGTATTACATTGTTTTCTTATTGTTTGGTAGGCCTATGGCAATTTTTTTTTTCGATTTAAAACGAATTATTTATGAATTGTGTGTAGAAGGGAGTTCAAGCACGTACACGAGGGACGTCACGTGCACGAGGGAACGAAATATTATTTCGAGGGGACGAAATATTATTTCCAGGGAACGAAATATTATTTCGAGGGAACGAAAAAAAAAAAAAAAGTATGTCCCCTTAGGGGCTCCGTATTCTTGCGATATAATGAAGAAACGTTCTCAATTGCAAGTAAGTTCGTCCAGTTCGTCGTACACAGATTACACTGTCCGTTTATGTCTGTTTTTTTATTTACACGTGAATTTGCGCTGGATGGATATGAAGTCTGGATCCTCATGCTCGTCATTGTAATAATTCATACATAAACAGAGCACCAATCTACTTACAACTTTGCGCAACATTGTCACGTAAACTTGACAGTTGCAACGGCTGGAAAAGCGTATAAGCTGACCTTTGACCGTGTTTTGTTTGTTTCACTTTTTTCGTTAATTACGTGATATTTTGATGATATTGTAACGAGCCTGATAAACGGTCTAAGGACTAATTAGAACTTACGTCAAGGTACTGACATTACGAGGACAACAAACATAAAAACAGACGACTGACAACATGAAAGTAACTGACACATACAGCAGTTTTTGGTTCCTTCTTTTCTTTTCTTATTCTTGATCTTCTTTATTCCTTAAAAACCATTGAATTATAATTAGGGGTAACTTACATCTCTTTCCTTTATCAGTTATCCACGAGGACTGGCATGAACGTTCGCACTTCGTCGCCGCCTGGACATCAACTGCCCCACATGCTGCCGTTTTTGCGCTCGTTAGCCAAAAAGTCATGCAGCGATCACGCAGCAGTCACGTAGCGATCACATGACTGGGTCGTGACCAGCCTGTGCTCGCTACACTACCCCCTCCTTTAAGGGAGAATGTGACCTCACATTCAAAAATTTAAAATCCAAACCAACAAAAAAATAATCCCGTGCCTCGCACACACCTGCCCTTTACAATGTCAGATCTCGTCAGAACTCAGACCTTACGAATTATTTCTTCCTTTAGAAAATTTACACTAGAAAAATAAACAGATAAGTTAACTGGCAAGAAACTCTTTTAAACAACACGTTAAACGTTGAAACATTCAAAAATATTTCTTTAACTTTTTTTTTTCTTTACAAACTTTGACTTAACTTTTATCAAAAATAAACAGAAATACTCGAAACGGTTTGGTCTCTACGCGGAGTTCAGAAAACGCTCCTGCACCAGTCTAAGTACAGCCTTCCCATCGCCATCCAGGATTTCCTTCACAGTACGTTCAACCACTCGGCTTTTGCTGGGGTCAGTCTGGACACTCGCATCTTTTGTCTCTGTAGCTGGTCTCCTTTCAATGGGGATGAAGGACAAGCTTGGGGGTACAGTAGGGATCACCGGTTCACGTCGGACAGGGGGTGGGGAGTGGAAATCGTTGACAATTCTCCGCTCCACGCTTCCTGGTTCCAGGCTTACCATGTCGTCCATTAAATTCCGGCCTGGAGTCTTCGGGACTTCTGGGTTCTGGCTAGTCTCCGCTTTCTGGGTTGACTTCAAGTCTTCTCTGTGGGAAAACTGCCAATGTCTATCGAGGTCGTGCTTCCGCCCAAAGGTCAAGCTGCAGTACGGGCATTTCATCTTCTCCTTCCGGCGATGCTGTTCCTCCATGTGACGTCTCAGGTTTGCTGAGTTCGAGAATTCTTTCTGGCACTCGGAACACTTGTTTTCCCGTGGTCTCCAATCTCTTGGCGACCGACTTCTGCTACGTCCCATTCTTGGCCTGCATCAACCAAAATAAAATCGAATTAAGTTTATGTACACCATTCGCCATATCTACAGGGGGGTTTTCGCTGACGCCTACTACGCGTAACACGGGTCTCGTCACCAGCAGCAGCCTCAGGTGCCAAGTTTTGGTCTTCCCTCTCTGTTTCTGTAACAGTGGGGTCGGCCTGGTGGGTAGTTTCCTCTAATCCTTGCTCACAGTTCTCGCCTTCCTCCCTTTCTTCACCTTCCTCTCCAACTTCATCGATTTCTTCGATGTCCTCATCATTTACAGCTTCTGCCCCTTCGTTGTTTGCACCTTCACTCAGACCTGAGTTGGTCTTGGGGTCCACTGGCGCCAGTCCGTCCTCCGAAACTTGGGGCTCGTAATTGAGCCAGGAGCGATCCACTTCACCACAAAATGGCTTCAACAAGTTGGTATGGACCACCTTAGGCTTGTATCTGGGACCCTTTTTTACTCTAACAACCACATCCGTGAGTAGTTCGGTGATGAGATAAGGACCGTCGTACTTCGGCTGTAGTTTGGGTGACACGCCCTTTTTCTTGGCATTGACTCTCATCATGACGGCCGCACCGACCTTGTACTTCTCATTGGTTACTTTAAGGTTATAGTGCCGACGTTGATAGTGGGCAGATCTCTTTAGATGCTTCCTTGCACTTTCATGTGCTACCTGCATTCTCCTCTCCAGGTCAACAACGTAGTCTGGTGCTTCCACTGATTCACCAGATACGGAAGAGCCACAGATGACATCTATTGGGAGCTCTACCTCCCTCCCCAACATCATCATGTTTGGTGTCAGCCCTGTGCTCTCCTGTGCTGATGCGCGATATGCCATCATTATTGCAGGGACATGACGATCCCAACCCTTCTGGTCCTCTGAGATGTATGACGCCAACATCACCTTAAGAGTCCGGTTGAACCGTTCGACCTGCCCGTCGCTCTGTGGGTGGTATGGGGTCGTCCTTGTTTTGTCAATACCGAGAAGTTGACATGTTCTTTTAAACAGTTCACTTTCAAACTGTCTGCCCTGATCACTATGGAGGAGTCTTGGTGTACCAAATCGGCTAATAAATTCATTGACGAGAACATCTGCAACGACGTTAGCGGTGATCGAAGCTACGGGGTATGCTTCAGTCCACTTTGTGAAGTAGTCACTTATGACTACAATATACCGGTTCCCAGCATCTGTCTCTGGAAAAGGTCCCGTTATGTCGATGGCTATCCTCTCCATCGGCACTACGGAGATTTGTTGTTGCAGTGGTGCTCTTTTGGTCCTGGTAGGAAACTTCTGTCGTGCACACTCCAGGCAGCCCCGTGTCCAATCTCGGACAGCGTCCCGCATCTTTGGCCAGTAAAAGCGCTGCTTCGCTTTCTCGTACAGCTTGGTTGTCCCAAGGTGTCCTCCCGTTGGCGCATTGTGTAGCTGGGTCAGCACTTCCTTTTGCAATTCTTGAGGCACCACCAGCAAATAACGAACCTCATCTCCTGTGTCATTTTCCCATCGTCGATGCAATACCCCCTCCTTTAAGTATAGCTGTTTCCAAGCTCCCCATAACGTCTTTAGCGTTGCTCCTTCAATCGAGACTTCTTCCCAGGCTGGGGCTGCATCCCGTGTTTCTAGCCATTGGATAATCTTTATTAAGACAGAGTCTCTTCTCTGACATTCTCGCAATTCTTTCTTTGTCCTACCTTCCAGCCAGTTTGCCGACACCATACTTGCTGCCTGACAGCTGGCAGATGGGATTGTAGAGAAACCCAGTGTTTGTGGCTGCTCTGCTCTTGCGCCTTCCTCAGCTTCTTCAGTCTGACCCAGGTCTGGACTAGCAACTTCATGAGACGGACGATTAGACGTACTCTCCGTCTCATTTGGAGGCTGGCACTGATTACATGGTATCCTGGACATCGCATCAGCGTTTGTATGATTACGTCCCGGCCGATGTTCTATACTGAAATCAAATTCGGCCAGTAGCTGTAGCCATCTGGCTACCTGTCCCACTGGGTCCTTAAACCCAAACAACCATTTCAGTGCACTATGGTCCGTACGCAGCCTGAATCTCTGACCATACAGGTATGGACGGAAGTACCTGACGAAGTGGACAACTGCAAGCATTTCCTTTCTTGTTACACAATAATTCCTCTCTGCCTTTGAAAGGGATCTACTAGCATACGCAATCACACGTTCGGTGCCATCCTGTTGTTGTGAAAGTACTGCACCGATCCCAAAGTCGCTGGCATCAGTGTCCAGGGTAAACATAGCCGTTGCAGAAGGGTAGGCCAAAATCGGTGATGAAATGAGCCTCGACTTCAAATCATCAAATGCTTGCTGGCATTCCACAGTCCAGTTGAACGTCCTTCCCTTTTCCGTCAGCCGATGTAAAGGTCTTGCAAGCTCAGCAAAACCGGGGACAAAACGCCTGTAATAGGACGCTAGTCCTAAGAAACTGCGAACCTCGCGAACAGACGATAGAACGGGCCAGTCCCTTACACGCTGAATCTTCTCTGGGTCTGTTTTCACCCCTTCTGGCGAGACAATGTGCCCGAGATAGGCCACTTCCTCTTGAAACAGATGGCATTTCTTTGGCTGGAGCTTCAGCCCAGCCTCTGCAATTCTCTTCAAGATCAACTCGAGGCGCTGCAGGTGCTCTGGGAATGAAACACTATACACGATTATATCATCAAGATATACTAGACAAACTTGCCACTGCAGTCCCTGCAGAACCCTGTCCATCAGGCGAACAAAAGTTGAGGGAGCATTACATAGCCCAAAGGGCATGACTTCAAATTGGTATAGTCCACTGGGTGCGGTAAATGCTGTTTTCTCTTTGTGATTTTCATCCATCGGGACCTGCCAGTACCCCGAAGCAAGGTCGAGCGTCGAGAAGAAACGGGATCCTGAAAGTGTGTCAATCGTCTCATCGATACGAGGAATAGGGTACGCATCCTTTCTTGTGATTTCGTTTAACCGTCGGTAATCGACGCAAAACCGTATCTTCCCGTTTTTCTTCCTCACCAGGACAATCGGCGAAGCCCAGGGTCCGGTAGCTGGCTTGATAATGCCTTTCTTCAACATGGAGTTGATCTCTGCTTCGGCAACATCCTTCTGATGAATTGGTAGGCGTCGAGGTCTTTGCTTGATGGGGGCGGAGTCCCCTGTCTCAATGTGGTGTTCTGCTAATTCTGTCCGCCCAATGTCATTGTCATGGGTGGCAAATTGCTGTCTGTACTTCAGCAACAGCTCTTCCACCTGAGAAGACTCCTCCTTGTTCAGGTTTTTCGTAGCTCTCTGACATAGATTGTTCAAGTGCTCGGGGATAATGCAATCATCGGTGTCTTTATCAGAAGGGTCCTCTTGTGCAGTTACTCTCACATACTCAGACTTTACAGTAAATTCTTCCCGCATGTCAAGTCCGGGGCCTATTGCGTCCACTGTATCGAATGTTGCTGCTGTTGTCCCTTTGTGTAGTGTCACTGGATCATCACTTGGATTCAGGAAACGTAGAGGTAATTTACCGGAGCAAGTGTTAACTACTGATGGTGCGATCATGACATGACTCTTCTCAGCCAACGTTTCAACAGGTTCAATCAACCCGAAGGAAACTGTCATCTTGCCCTCATCCAGACTTCCCGCAACGAGCTTCTCGGTCCAAGGAGGAATAACGACTGTTTCCACAACAGTCACCCGGCAACTCGGTTGCCTGCTTGCTGTCTCCCGCAGAGGCAGCACAATCCCTCCCCATTCCATGCATCTGTTTGTGACATCTATCACACACCTCTCGCTGCGCATGAAGTCTAATCCCAGTAGCACCTCACTTCCGATTGAGGCCACCACAAACCGATGTAGCACACTTCTTCCTGCAAGTAGTAGTTCTGCCTCAACTTCCCCGGTCACTTGTAATGCCTTGTTGTCTGCAAGGAGCACTTTTATATTAGTACTCACTATCGTAGCTTGGTCCTCTTTTGACCATTGTTTTACAACCTTGTCCGATAGCATTGAAATTGTCGCCCCAGTGTCCAATAACGTGTCTACACCTACCCCATTTATGCATGCATCCAAGTGCAGTCCTTCACCGCTTACCGCAGCAACATTCTCAACTCGTGGCTCAACAATATTGGGCCCTTCTTTTCCCGCTGCCCCTTGGCCCCCAGGAACAGCATCAATTAGTTTTCCTGGTTGTGTTGCTGTTTTTGTACATACGACACCTTTGCATCTCCCTCTTGTGAACCGCCCCGGTCCTTGGCTTCCATCTGGGGACAGTTTGCCTTCATATGTCCAAAATTATGGCATTTGTGGCACTTAATGTTCTTCATGGAGAATTTCTTCTGATTGTTCCAAGTACCCTTTCTTGGTTCTTCCAATCGTTTTCCCACCCTTTTCAGCTGGTCCATTACATCTACCAGCTGCCGTTGAATATCAGAACTCCCTTGAGAGGTGATTTCAACGGGAGGTTTCTCCACTTGAATTGCCTCTACAGTAGCACTCCGAAGCTTTTTGAGGTCTGAGGAACGGCGTTCCTTTTCTGCTTTATAAAGCGCCTCCAATTCCACGGCGGCTGCTACTGCTTCATCCAATGTGCCTGTCCTCATTTGAATAATTCTCGTTCTTATTTCTCCATCATATAGAGTATCCAAAAAATGGTCACGACCCATTCTGTCACGACTATCTTCTGGCAGGTCGGAATAAACCTGGTCCACCAATCTTCGAATTTCCTCTGCCAACTCCACAAGGCTTTCTGATGGCTTCTGACGACGGTTCCTTAATTGGGCTCTGTGCAATTCCTTTCTTCCCGAGGGATCAAAGCGACATTCCAAGGACTTCACTAGTTGCTTGTAGTCTTTCAAGTCAACTTGCAGACTACCCAGGGTTTGTTGTGCTGATCCCGTCAACAGTACGGCTAGGTATTGGCATTTGTCTTTGTCGTCCCATCCGTTTATGTTTGCACACATCTCAAAGTGCTTGAGGTAGGGTTTCCACAACCCCTTCCCATCGTAGCGGTCGGGTTTGATGATAGGTCTCTTGGTGTTCCCATTTGACCCTTTTTCCTTGAGCTCTTTGACTCCCTCTCCTTTGTCAGTTGTCAGCACCATCAACTTGTCAGGGCTTGTCGGCTGTTTCACCTCCAGCTGCTTCTGGGTCCCATCCTTTTGATCCTCTTTCAAGCCAGTGGACAACCCATTTGTGTGACCCTTGTCAACCCCTTGTTCATCCTGCTGGTTGATCTTAATCTCACCATGGAGATGATTTGTTGGTTGACTGCTGATTTTGGTCAGGACAGATTCACTATCCCCATATTCCTGTTTGTGATCGTTTTCAATTTCATGATTACGAACATAAGGCAGTCTTTCAACTGTTGAACTTGATCCTATCCTCATTGTGTATGGTAGGCGCTGGTCGAACGACTTCAGTGGTTCCATCACAGAGACACTGGCTTGTCTACTTAAATCATAACCATCCTGCCCTACGTTGGACAAACAGCCAGCTGGATCAACCTGACTTGTTCCCATACATTCATTTTCCTGTGTCACCTTGTCGGAAAACATAGTTGTCCTTGGGAGCAGCGCTGCACCCAATATTTCTGCCTTTGGAGGAGTCTGTTTACTCCCCTGTTCTTCCGTCTGAAAAGGGAGAGTCCTTGAGCCGTTCCAAATGTTTTGTTCTGGCCTCAACACTCCTTGTGTTATTTGTGATTCCCTTGTTCGGGGTTGTTCCACCGAAAACCCCACACCCGAATCATGCCAGCCATGTGTTTCATTCATTTTGTGTGGCAGTTCCTCCATAAATCTAGCTGGTCCTTTGCTCACCTTTTGTTCATACTGTGGTACAACCGGTGTTTGTGTACTAGGGCTGGATCCATGAAAGACTGCAGGAGCTCCAGGGGTTGATGTCACTTCCCTGCTGAATGTACCTGGATTAAATGAAAACCCATCTGTGCCCATTTGGTTCTCTTGAAGTTGTTTCTGACTCATAGGCCTATCCACAAACCGGCTTAACCTGTCTGACAGCCACTCAATATCCCTTGAAATCCTTTCATATTCCATTTCCAGGGTCTCATACAGCTGGTCATTTCCCATAGATGAGTATCTTGCAGGCAAACTTGATGTAGTGGACCTATTCATACTCTGCAATGATGATTTTCCGGTTTCTCCGGTCATGCTTCGGGCGGATGGCTCCGGGCGGATGGCTCCGGGCGGATAGCTCCGGGCGGATGGCTCCGGACGGACAACTCTGGGCGGATGGCTCCGGGCGGATGGCTCCGGACGGACGACTCTGGGCGGATGGCTCCGGGCGGATGGCTCCGGACGGACGACTCCGGGCGGATAGACTTCCGGGCGGAGCATTTTTCCAGGGAACGGTTTTACGTGTGCGTACACTCGTCGTGCGTGGGCAATTCTACCACCGGCTCGGTATATACCACTGCCAGCTAAATGGACGTCTGTCCCAACTGCTGTGTCACCGGCTCGGTATAAACCACTACCGGTCTCTGCTGATGTTCTGTTCCCGTTAATTTCCCTTCCGGCTCGGTATGAACCACTGCCGGTCTCTGTTGATTCTCCGTTCACGTTGTTTTCCCTTCCGGCTCGGTATAAACCACTGCCGGGCCTGTGATTTGTTTTTTTTGAATCCCCGTAGTTTTTCCTCCCGACTCGGTCTGCACCACTGCCGGGGCTCTGGTGAATCTGTTTCCCTGTTGTAAGTCTACTTTGCGGGCTCAGTCCCGCCGCTGCCACCAATGTAACGAGCCTGATAAACGGTCTAAGGACTAATTAGAACTTACGTCGAGGTACTGACATTACGAGGACAACAAACATAAAAACAGACGACTGACAACATGAAAGTAACTGACACATACAGCAGTTTTTGGTTCCTTCTTTTCTTTTCTTATTCTTGATCTTCTTTATTCCTTAAAAACCATTGAATTATAATTAGGGGTAACTTACATCTCTTTCCTTTATCAGTTATCCACGAGGACTGGCATGAACGTTCGCACTTCGTCGCCGCCTGGACATCAACTGCCCCACATGCTGCCGTTTTTGCGCTCGTTAGCCAAAAAGTCATGCAGCGATCACGCAGCAGTCACGTAGCGATCACATGACTGGGTCGTGACCAGCCTGTGCTCGCTACAATATTTTTAAAGAACAACAATTTAAAAATTATTGTCTGTCATTCCACATCACTAAATTAGGTAAACAGTAAGCCGGTGTGTCCCTTTACCCGCTCGTCCACGACACTCCACACGAGACTACATCCATCATGCGGCGATCGTGGTTGCTTGGTCGTTGCTATGGTGGGCGTGGCCTACTGGATAGGTATTATTCCAAACGACAAGACAAGAGATTTAAAGGGCGTTGAAGGTAAATATGCTAATGCTTGCTTAGATTTTGCACCTTTTGGTGGTTGAGAGAGGGACTCGCAGACTTACGTTCCGATCCCACATTGCCCGGGGGTGAACAATGGGTGTTGTTGCGTTTGCTGAGTGGTTTTTTTCAAGAGTTGTTTGAATGATTTTGTTGGGACTCAGTCTGCCCGTAAACGAATAATGGTTTTTGTTCTGACTGATCACCTTGCTCTACTGTGTGTGGCTTTTGATCACTTCCATTCTTGGGGGAGGGATTGTAAGCGATTAAGGTTCTTATTTGAGATGCCATTGAGTAAGGAGTTGCAATACCGCAGGCGAGATGTTTTATATCAAACTGCCTGACGTGTTTTTTTTCCATTAAAGCGCCTGATTTTACTCAAATTCTGGATGTGGTAGTTCACAGGTCTATCTCATCATGGGACTGAATTTTGTCGCGAAACTATATTATTGGTTTTGTTTTAAGATTTGTTGAGAAATGATTTGTGATCAAGAATTGATAGGATCAAATTTTGCGTAGCTGTTGATATGAATTAATGAATGAATTTATTTTACCACATTGCAAGATCAGTACAAAATTAATACAAATCGTCTATTACAATGGGTACGGTACCAGAGAGTACAAGATACTATCGAAGCCTATCCCCTTTCAGAGGTCATAGCTGGGTGTTATGATTACTTCAGCTTAAAAAAGAAAAAAAAAACATGGGCAAAACTGAAGTGGAATCACAAGATACAGAAAGGAGCACAGGTGAACAGCTAAGACAAAACAATGAAGACCATAAATACGAAGATAGATAATCATGTACATTGTGGAAGCGAGAAGAAAATAGGTCACGCGCTATGATTAAGACCGAGGTGGAAAAGTTTACTTCGGATACAATAACGAGGGCAAGAAAAATAGCAACAGCGGGAAAAGAGAAGAAATCAGCCTTCACAGGACATGCTAGGGACAATAACAATCAGTATAATGAACAGTGAAAAGTATGAGTTTTGGGTTAGCAAGGGTGATAAGTTTAGACGCTGTATGCGGGAGAGTATATGGATCAGCAGACGATAAGGTGAACATACATGAGGGAGGTTATGAGCTATCACACATATGAGACCCCCTCATACCCCAAGCCCCACCCCGGGGAGGACACAACCGGCCAGACCACCACCTAGGGGGCGCAGCACACTAAATAAACTCCCATAGCAACCAATGCTATGTGCTAATTATTCAAAAATATTAAACAAAAAAAATACTTAAAAGTTAATCAGTCAAATATATTTTCTGACATCTGAACTTCATTTTTACTTTTCAATTTTTGTAAGTTAGCCGTTGAAAATGTTTGGTAGGCTGATCCAAAATAAAAACACCCCTGAACGAGTAAACTGGCCAGACTTAACCCTATCAGACTATAAAATAGTATAGACTTTCTTTTTTTGCAAGTCTGTTCACTTGTCTGTACAGCAACTGCACTATTGATGTCTATAAATTAGCTGCTGTGCAAGTTGTGTGTACATGTATAGTACGATTAATCTTTGAATAAAAAATGCGCCCCTATTTTGACATGCTGGTTTGCCATTCATGCGGCATATAGTATTTTCCAAAGTTTTCGACCAAATCAAAAAGGAAAAGAAAAATCGTCACTAATGGACGGTATTGATTGCATTTTTTGCAAATCTTGGGGCATGTTTTCAATATGAATTTTGTATTTTTTTGTCAAAATAATTTTAAACTTGGCAAACTTGTTTATTTTACAATGATCAATACAATTCAATAAAGCTAGTTCAATGGAGACACCGTTGAGGGCGCTATGGTCCATTAATTTATCTTTTTTTTAATCATATTTATTTTGCCGGGGGGGGGGGGATATTTGCGTTTTTTTCACTTTAAAATCAAAATGGCCGCCGCCCAGGGCCCACGGATCAATGACAAGGCTTGGTTGACAAATCTAAGTTATGTTTTTGGCATGATAAGTGAGAAATTAACATGTTGGAAATATTTCGTTGTCAAAAAACGTTATATAATTTGACCACTTAATTACAGCCTGAAAACTCATTTGAATTCCCCAAGGCATTTCAGACTATCACGTGATTCATCACTATCGCTTTTCTGCCCCCCCCAAAAAAAAAACAAACAAACAAACAAACAAACAAACAAAAAACAAGTGGAAACTGTGTTCACAAATTTGAAAAGAAATCACTAAATACATTAAAATCGAATGACAAAAGGTCAAGCAAATGGTTGTCATGGCCAAGGCTAACCTCGCTATACTTTTTTTTCCAACATCATTTTAGAAATAGTATAAGGAAAAATCAGAAAATATCCAGTGATCGTACTTAGCGTTAGAATGTTAAGGGCACAAACTTGGTATGGTTGGCACGTTGCGCGCGTTGCTCTTCATTAATTAACGCTCCTAGGAAAAGTCATAAACAACTTTGTGCGTGTGACCTAAATACTTAGAGATGCAAGGAATAAAATAACACACACGCAAATGATGCCACTCACACTTTATTGGCGTTCTCTCTACTGATCATAATGCACTCGTTGGCACTATAGAGCCACGGCTACCACAAACTGCTGTGTGCAATTGTATTTCTAATCTTCTGCAGCTAGTCACTTAAAGAAATACTCCTTCCAATCAATAGAGGGCGCTATGTACATTTTGTAATTGAACATGATAGAAATATTTAATAAAAATACACACTGTGTAATTCCTTATGGTTAACGTCAACCCTACGACTGGAAACTTTCCCTTGTTATGTCTGCTCGTCTGTTTCTAGAAATCCCTCATTAGACATCTTCCGTCGAGACTTCCCCTGGATGACGACCTGGGTTTTAATTAGATAATTAATCTGATTACCACACCCAAATCGTTACAATATTATATCACAGAACCACCTAACTTCTATTGGCTATTTGGCTACAAAGACATGCAGTGTACGTGTACATTACACGATGACTCATGCTTTCTGATCATTAAATTATCCACTTTATTTTGGCCAAAATATCATTCATCCTGTTTTGAAATACCTACAAAGCAAACCACTGTTGTCCGTTATATACAAAGAGCTTAATCATTTGTGATTATACTAATTATGAATGCAGATGAAAGTGGTTCTCTACCGATTTATCTACGGATACACAAGATGTCAGCGGAATTGTACTCTGCAGCTTTTGCCAAATTATCCGAAAGCGCATGTGCAAACAGAAAGTTTTGTTTCGGTAACGAACGAGGATAACTTATTGTAAATACCATACATTTTAAGTTGTTATGACTAACAATATGACAACTTTGTTTTAAATCTAACAAACAAAGTGAAATTAAAGAGGATAACATTAAAGTGAATTTTCTCAATATCGACTTATATGTATCAAATTGTGTTTATAAGTGTTTTTTTAATGTATCGGTGTAGCCTAAGGAGTTAGCTATAACAAGTTAACGTAGTTTAAATTTATTTTAACTTGATAAATTAGAGTACAGACAACATTCAAAATAAAACAATAGATAGCCCGAACACCTGACAAATAAATTAACCATAAACAATGTCACGTAGGTAAGTCCAGTGTGGAAAGTGCCCTCTTAAAACCCTGGCGTCAGCGGGGAGGTTAAAAATAATCCACATTTTACCAAATATGGTCATATTTTTTTTTCAATGGACCAATAAGGCCAAGATTCCATGTAATCCTCACCACTGGTATACCACACAAGCCTGTAGACTCCCATTGGCCAGACCCTAACCACTGCAGAGTAAGGAGTGTTGAAAGACAGCAGCCACCTGTCTCAGTGTAGTAGTTGATTGACCTTGTGCTAAGGATCCTTGGCACAGGGTGATATGCAATTTGTGAAAACAGCTTGTGCGGCACGTGGATCTTAAATAACACAAGTCTAAGTCTTCGCTGGCATTCCAATTCACCCCACAGTGATTTATAATGGCTTTGGGCTTGCAGGGTGGGTTATTGACCTTAAAGACAGGGTGGACGAAATTTTATCCTCCTGGATCAAGGGAAGTTTTTGATTAATGTGGTTGCGCTGAGGGTTAAGTCACTATTTATCAACCTTTAACCTCCAGAAACTGAAGAGAATTTGATTTCAACAGAATTAATCCAGAAATCTAACAAGTAGTGAATTATCAACAAGTACACCACTATTTTGTCCTGTCCAAGGGATCCGCCATCTTGTGTGTGTGTATAGGGTGCACCATACTGTAGGTGGGGGGGGGGGGGGGACGGGAAGGAGGCCGGTCCTCTAATAAAAGTGGAATCGGATATGGTAATAAGGCAGATAGAGTGACACAGGATTATAGAACGTGGTCCATTTGCTAATTTATTATCCAAAAGAAAACTCCAAAAGGAAAAGAATAACAAAAACATCATCATGGCATATAAAAGCATCCACAATTATATGGGTACTGACAATATTGTATGGGTGACACAACATATGAGTTTTAATATCATAAAACCAACTTGTCTTTTCTCCAATAAGACATACATGTACATGTAAAACTATGGAATACTCACCGGAGGTTCTCTAGAAAGTACCCCTCTACCTCCACCACATAAGCATCATGGCTAGAGACTTGCTCATACCACAAAAGAGGAGGAAATCAGGAATATAAATTCAGTTACACAGACCCAAACAAAAAAGGAGAATAACATGAGGTGTCGCACCAGTACCACCTCTACTCAAATCACTACGCCAATAATGAATTCACATAATCATGCACACTAATCCAGGCAATACAAAGATTAAGAAAACATTTATTATATCAAATACTAGTTTTGGTGTACTCAGTACGAAGGATATTGTTTACAATCAAAAGTAACATTTATAAATAAACCATGTCATACTTTCAAGACTGTTTGAATACAATCTGGACGTTAAAATATTCAAAACTGTTACCATATCAGCAAGTTCCTTAAATTTCGGTTAAGTTTAGGCCAATTTTATTAAATGAATTTCAAATTCACAGACATTATGCATAATCCACAGCCCTGAGGAGGTCAATTTATTAAGTATTTTTTTGTAACACTTTATAATCAATTTACAAAAAAATATACGTTGGACGAAAAGAACCAACCATAAACCGAATATTTAGCAACTCAAGGATAAAGATATAGTATATTTGCTTTATTCTGTACTTTTGATTTGTATGCTGAAAGACAAAAACACACGAAGTTACCGCAAAAATCTGCATAACTTGAATGCATTTTTACAAACCTAATGTTCAAATTACAAAAGTTTTCAAATAATAACAACAAAAGGTAAAAAATTAGAATAAAAAAAAATAAAAAGGGAAAAACTGTAGAAAATTTGTATTGAAACAAACACGCAAATAAACTATTATACATCTGCTGTTAATTTTTCATTTATTTATTTTTATGTTTTTTTTTACATCCATACAATTCGACCGTATTTTTACGAACTCTATGTTCAAATTACAGAAGTTTGCATCAAATGCAAAATTGTGTACAAATACAAAACAACAATTATACATTTTCATGTTAAAAAAGCTAAACTATTTTACTATACAGGTGATGTAAAAGAAAACAACTAGGCATAATTTGAACTCCCCCGTCGAGCTTGGCGGATCACCGGTTCGTTTGCGCTGGGTAAACCGCGGCGTGGGGACGAGATTTGATCGGGTTCGGCGCCATTTTGGATTTATTCTGCGCCATCTTCGCAAACGAGTTGGCGATCCGCGAAGCTCGACGGGGGAGGAGCTTTGCCCAAGCTTTAATTATAAAGATGAATGACTAAAACCTACAAGAGTTTCAGTGAAATTAATAAGGAAAACAACCAAGGCAAACTGATTAAACGAGATTTGAGCGGGTTCGGCGCCATTTTGGATTGATTCCGCGCCATTTTGGATTGATTCCGCGCCATCTAGGCTTCTGCGTTTCTTCGTTGGTAATCTGACGGCCCAAGGGAGCTGCTGTTGTTGCGCCGGGTGCCGGTGTTGGCTCTTCCTGATTGGCTGACCCTTTTCCCCGCTCTTTGCTGTCGGTCGCGATTTCTGCATGACGTTTGCTAAATTGTTATCGTAATAATAGGAATTGGAATTGATTGGAATTGGATTAAAAATTGTTTATCAACATTACTTTTCACTGTGGCTACATTTCATGCCTATTGAAATTAGGCTTTTCCTGTGTACAGGAGGTAAGGTATGATGAATGAGGTGAATCTATTTGCATGTTTGGGTGACTGGTGCTCTGGAAAATGTACCATGCAAGAATGGCCCAGTAGTGTACCAGTGATGTGGTTACCTTATTTGCATGTGCAGGTAAATGGTGGCTTACAATTTGGAGTGCCCACACATGATCGTTTTCTAAGCATTGTGGGACACAAATGAACTAAGATAAACTAAGGTAATTACGGTACCAAAGGCTGACCTCTGACTGGCAACAAAGCTAACTGCCGAGTTGTCAATTAACAAAGCGCTAAACACATTGTGCTTCGTCAAGCTCAGAATGCCGATTCAAGGTGGAATTGGAATTGATTGGGGTGAAGGGTAACGCCACCAACATTGAAATACTCAGCTAATATTTAACGCATTTTGTATGAAACTAACTATGCTTAACAATATAAATTACTCATTATATAATGTTAGGTTTGCAGTGCTGATAATTATAAAGAGAGAATTTTAACACTTTAAGGCAATGGTGAAGTCTTATGTTGTTTGTCTAGTGTTGTTAGACTTGTCTGCTGCCTTTGACACCATTGATCATGATATTTTACTTAATAGAATGAGAAATGATTTAGGCGTTTCTGATACTGCTCTTCTTTGGTTCAAGTCATATCTCTCTAATAGACAAAGTCGGGTTTCCATTCATAACATCTACTCTGATCCAGTTGATTTGGAGTATGGATTACCCCAAGGGTCCATTTTAGGTCCCTTGATGTTTGGGATTTACATCCTCCCACTTGGCAATATCATACGTCATCATAACACCGACTTTCATTTTTATGTTGATGATACACAGCTGTATTGTTCCTTTGACCCTAGAATACCTGGTGCTTGGCAAGTTGCCATGGAGAAGCTGCAGCTGTGTATTACTGATGTTCAATACTGGATGACTTGCAATAAGTTAAAGCTTAACGAAAACAAAACTGAGTTCATTATTCTTGGTACTCCTCAAAACCTCAAAAAATTGCCACTGGTTTCTTTGCATATTGGTGATGCACGCATTAACCCAACAGATTCCGTCCGTAATTTAGGAATCATATTTGATACTAAACGTTATTTTTGTCCAGAGAAAACGATATTTGAAGGCGATTAGAAAATTGAGTTTGTTCAACAAACACACGGTGTTCGGTTGAAAGTAATAAAGTAATCAGTTTTTTTTCCCCGGCCAATACAGCAAGTAGGCCCATAGCATAATTGATCCGTCACGACGTAAAAAGTTTCCCTACTCGATCGAATGGCCGGTCTGTCTGTTATAAACCAAACCAAAGATCGTGTAGCGCCTCCTAGCGCCTTCAAAGATCGTGTAGCACCTCCTAGCGCCTTCAAAGATCGTGTAGCGCCTCCTATTGCGGAATTTGTGTTGCATGTTAACAATAACAACATATCTTCGGCTGGTAGCCAAACACCTAAAAACAAATTACAATAACAATAGGTCTTCGGCTGGTAGTCGAAGACCTAAAAAAAAAAAAAAAAATTGTGAAATCCATGTTAAATACATTTAAAATCTTGAAGGGCACCAGTCGACTATGGTACGCTTTTTGCTGCACCTAAAAAACGTATTTTGAATCAGGGGGCGGAGGGTTGGGGGGGTCTGTTTTTTCAGACCAGAAAAACGCCGACTATTCTCTTTGGGTACAATCCATTTTAAAAAGAGGTGACACTGTTATTTACAAAAAATAAATAAATAAATAATTAAATAAATAATTGTTTACCGTTAAAATGATTTCTCTAATCAGCACTGAAAACATAACAATATAGGTTTCATGAGTAGTTCCAAGAATAAGTATAAAAATGCGTACAAATATTGGAGAACAATGTTGTTGAAATATGGCTGGGCTTATTCACGCTTTGAATATGTCCAGATGGGAAATTCAATACAATTTTACAAAAAGTCAACCCTACAACGGGAACAAATTTCGACGTAATTTGAAAATTTGTATCGTTCATCCTGTGATTTTTTTTCCCTGAACGTAATGTTCAAGGATATTTATTTTTGTTCCTGCAAGTTTGAAGAAAATCGCTCCATACATCCCCTAGATAGGCCTTTTGGGCAGTTTTTTCAAAGGGTTGTTTGAGAAAATAGTTTCTGCCATTTACTCAGTAAGTGCATGGTTTACGTGCCATCACATCATCGGCCGTTTGCACACAACGTATTGGTTTGTGCACGGAGCTAACTAAGCGTTAACGACCGAGCTCCCCGTAGCTTCGAACTGCCCGCGTCGCGAGAGGGAAATGAGATCAATTTCAACGTTGAGGGCGTAACCTCTTCCGCCCCAACCACAGACATAAAGAACCTATAGACGGACAGCGCCTATGGAAAACAACGCTTGGGTACCGTAATTGTGACGGCACCAGACTGTACCCCAAACCGTGGGCAAACTTATTATTGAATAACGTGTAAAGCAATGGCAAAGATGGGAGATGACGATATAAAATTTCTGTTTTAAGGTTTAAAAAATCACCAATTATCTTCAAAACAGTAATAAATCAATAACTAGATAATTTTTCTCACTTTTGCATTGTCTTGTTTTTAAAAAGTGATGGTAAATGTTTAGATTTCGAAGCATTAGTAAAATGATACGACGTAAGTGCGCACTTAGTCATGGTCAAACCGTCGCTGTTTCAACCCATTTTGGGATAGTTTATCTAACAAGAACTAAAGAACCCGGTGACATTCATTCATAGATATCAATCCTTACGACATCCAATTCTTGTTATTCATTAATACACAATTCATTGCCAAACATAATTTTAAGGAAGGTTGTTACTCAATCGTTGAGAGCATTGGGCTAGGTTACGTTCGCTTATTACTCCATGGACCGTGATTGCAAGCCTGGCCCCCGGGTGTGAGCGCCGCAGTATGCGGTGCACACACGTCACGGCGTGTCCCTACCAGCCCGGAAAACTGACCGGTACCGCACCATGGAGTACTTGCAGCACACGTACACGGCATAGCGATTTAGCATTACTTTTGGCTGTAGTATTAAAATGGGTACAAACAATGCAAGTTTAGATAGATTTTTAAGTATTTCTGAACAAAGAAACTACACCCATGATTAAAAGTAAGGCTTTGTAACATACAGCCGTGCACGAAATTTCTATGGTGACCATCCCATCCATGTGTTAGAAAAAAAAGAAAACCACGTACCATGTAATCTTTTATTCTTGTTTAATACATGTAGTAAGTTTTCTTCTCCCGGTGTCAATCGTTGTTCTAACATCATTATGAGGCTAATAATAATATAGGATCCAGCGACTGGTGTGGCGTGTAATGATCTTCAAAGTTCATTTGGCTTGCTTTTGCCTACTGCGGTAGCATTCTTGTACTCTTGTTTATGCCATAGCGATACGACCTTGCACAACAACTAACTAGACTACTGAACACGTACACAGCGCAGTGTTGTTTTTTGTTATAAAATATTGATACAATAATTATATAAATGTAGCAAAACTTAATGTTGCTCGGGGGCTGCATCTAGTTAAGATTTATTTTCTGACAAGGGAAACTAATCCCAATTGTTTTTATATGAAGAGCTGGGGGAAGAGAGAGGAGATCGGATGTCAGATTATCAAAACACTACATTAATATCCATTGATTTTTTTTACAATATTTTCACTTTCTCAGCCGACTCTCAGTGACACTGACAGATTAAAATTTGTCAAATCCGTGAAAAAATATCATCTCAAAAGCAGAAGACGTTCCTCATATACTTGGCCCGGGCGTATGCGCAACGGCAAATGCGCGTTTTGTGACGCGCAGCTACATGCACGTTTGCAATGTACTCGATGTAACGCTCACAGAGATCAACGCAAACGCGTACGCACGGTGGACCATGAAATTCGGGCGATTTTGTTTCAGTCTTGGATTATTAAATAAAGTGACATGACTTTCCAGCTGTAAAAATAACTTTTTCTGAGAGTTGAAACATTTTTGATCTGTTATGGGCGATACCTTGACTCATGGAGGAAGGACAAATACTTCTTCTATGGTTGAAGAGTGAGGCATACGGTTCAGAGGGCAACTTTTCACGCAAAGTATACTTTTTCTTTCTGGACGTTTGATATTTCGAAAGGAGATCGAAAATCTTTCTTTTTAGACCTAAATAAAATTATCTGATGGATTTCTTTACTCTGGGGGTTTCCTTAAGTTCATATGTTTTTTACAAATTACTCTACATGTGAAAATCTCATTTAAAATTAAGCGAATTTCCCTTTGAAGTGGTAGCACTTCTTGTAGACTTCGCGTAAAAGTGTGCAAAAAGGCGCGACGTTATTCACTTCCGCCCACGGTTTGAGAAAGCACAAAATTACAGTTTGGCGCCCCCTACTGTCCGTCTATAGGTTCTTTATGTCTGTGGCCCCAACCCCACCCCTTTTGAACTTTGTAAAAATACGTTAATCCTTGTTCTTTCTGTTTGAGCCTTTTTACGCCATGTCCCATCACTTCAACCTTTTTTCGACTTCATATCATACCGATCTAGGAATTGTTACTGTTAGTATTTATTACAGCCCATTCACAAAAAGAAGGTTTTGCTATTCAGTCGTAAACGTCCTCTATGGTTTTCCCCAGGGGCCGATATTGAGTGGCGCCTATGAGGCCAGTGTTAATGGCAATTATAAATGAATGCCTTCACATGATGATTGTTGGTTTGTTTATTCGATTGAGGCTTTTCTTTGTCCAAATCTCTGGAAAAGATTCCAGGGTTTGTACCAGTGACCTTCGAGTGGCTGAATAAAGCCAGTAAGGACAGCTCCGGCAAGTCTTGGACATTATACAAGTAACGTATAAATGTGCACGATGAGGTAGTGTACTTGCAAGACGGAACGTTTGGGCCAAACGACCGCGACCACACACTTTTCATCGCAAGAATTTCAAAGTTTTGAAGCTGAATCATCCAAAGAAAAGGCTTCCAAAAGCCTATTTGAAATTTCGTAAGGCTGTAGGTATAAATGCTCACTTTTCCAACGTTCTTTACCCCCCTTTTTTTGCAGTGATTTAGGCCTACATAACAAACACGATAACAGGCGGGTGGCTACATAGTCGTCCGACGCAGGTAGTGCATAACTCAAAATAAACCTCTTTTTTAGTAGAATACTGGTAGTTTATGAAACAGTAATATGGTTAAAATCAATATCACAGCTGTATACAACTTTAATAAAATTGCTTAGTAACTGTGTTATTATTACCAAAAGCCGACTTTTGGTGTGACTCTTCGGTCACAGCATGTATTTGCACGTAGTTTGCCATCAGCTGAGATGACGTAGTACCCACTAAAGGTCACGTGATTACATGTAAACTTTGGATGCGTAGTCGGTCTATTATTATGATTTGCATAAAGCAATTCTCTTTGATGGTTTGTGCAAGACAAGTTTTATAATTAGACTTGGCTTTTGCATGCGTTCTTATAGGAATAAGGTCTTCTTAGAATTAAAAGTTTCAGCAATAAGAAATGTTTTGGAACGTTGAAATGTCATTTTATATTTTATTTTTTTTATTTATTTATTTTTTTATTTTAAGAACACACAATTCCTGCTTTGGGGGCTGGAAATGGCGAAACTGTGGGCATGCAACAGATACGCACGCGTGTGACGAAATGACTTACCAACGTGATAGAGATTTCGACATTACCGCAAACCTCAAGGTTTGTTTTGACCCGCCGCGTAAAAGTAGTCTCAATCGGTTGGACGCATGCTTGGCGAACCTCCTGCCGTTTGTTATGTGAGCAAACGCCAAAATATTCAAATGAGGTCATCGAAGCGTGTTCCTTTTTTAACTAGCGTCCTTAATAAATCGGCCTCCAATCGGCTAATTCCCATGCTTTAATAAAATCTGAAACAAAATTATACTTCTTATTTGTGCTTATTATAGTCCAAAAAGATTGAAATTGTTTTTCATGGGTACGAGCCTAGCGAAGTAGCAAGGACGGTTTAAAATACTCATAATTATTAGCACGTCCTCGTGGTTATACCTGAATTAGCTTGATGCTCGGATGACATTTCTGTGTAGCACAAGGCCGGAGCCGGCCATGGCAGGGCCAAGACGAGTTCCTCTGTTGAATCGTTCATTATCTGTCACAATCCTGTGATCAAAAAAATAAATAAATAAAAAATAAACATGAATTATTAGTTTGGTTACAATATGACAAAATCGTGGGGGATATAGATGGCTACAGGGTCATGTTTCCTTGCAAAAATTTAAAATGTCCGACCAGTAGACCGTGCAGTATTCATACGTTGGTACCAATAATTGAATTATGTAAATAATTTACTTCCCTTTGTAAACAAACCCTTAAGTTTCAACAACAACAAACTTTCTTTGTCCAACTTAAAATTGGAATAAAATTTACCCAATCAGTTTCCTTTGTGGTTTATAACAAACAAACCAAAAAAAAAAAAAAAAAAAAAAAAAAAAAAATGGGTTACTGGGTTTGTTGAAATGCCCGTATAAACGATTTTTCTCTTCGTCGAGTCACGGTAAACTGAATCTGCTAAATTTGGCCTTGCTCACCAAAAAGTGCAGTATTCATAAAACAGCTCAATAATCGTACCTATTTATGAGGCACCTGGTAGTGGCAGTAGTGGGTAGTTTTTATAATAGCTTCACAAAGTTGTAGTTTCAAAAGAAAAGAAGAAATAACCGCTGTTTCAGTCTTCTAAACATTGCATTTGTTATTATTAAATATTTGATTGCACTCAGTTTTCCCAGCATAGTTTCATAATTATATGTAGGGTGTAGGGTATTGGTCTATTTTTAAGGTACAGTACAGGAGTAATCATATAAAAAAATTGTCTAAGCATCACTCTGAAAGTTTACTGATTATAAAGTTCATACCAGTACCAATCCTCCATAGAAATACTTCTGTCTGAAATACTGTCAAAGGCAAGAAGCAGAATTTGAAGACTCCGATTTTAATTTCGGTTGTAATTGAAAAAAAAAAGGACAATGTGCTTACGTGCTGAAAATGCATTTGCACTGTTTGTCACTATTTTCTCCCGACCCAGAGGACGGATTGTGCCCACATTTCCACAAGTTTTTTGTCATGTATTATATGGAATCACACAAAGTAAGAACGCTGCACTATCAACTTTACCAATCCTGTGATTTACCTTTAAAGCCCCAGCTCAGCATTGGTAATAACAAAAAACATAAATGTTCATACATTACATAGAATGATGGTAGAGGACCTTCCTTGAAATTGTTCTGCCTGGATTAGTGGTATTGTTTCTAAATAATAATATAAGATCCAAAATTAGTTTTCATCTCAGTGAGACGAAAACTCTGCCTAGGCCTTTATAGGAATGCGTACAAAAAATGCTGAATGCATTTTTACCGTTTTCTCGCAAATGAAACAACGAAATGAGCGGACATTTTCACAGGCTGGTTTTATCACAAATACATGTATCTTGATTTGCGTAAAGAATAGAAGCATTTACAGACTCTTTACCAATGTTGAGCTGGGGACAAGCAATAAATCAAATCACGTACAAATATTTTTTTAATTTTTTTATTTAAGACATTTATTTCCATTCCAACAAAGAGAAAACGTCATAACAATCACAGAGAAAAGTAAATGGATAAGTGGAAATGGGGGCATAGCCAAAAAAGCCAAGGCTTGTAGTAGGTATGCCCGTACAGACAAGGATTAACAATAACAAATACAGTGGAGAGCTTTTAAAAATATAGCGAAGAGTAGACTCTATGTAAACTTAAATGAGGCAGAAATGACTTGGATTAGTTACAATATATAAAGGAGGGTACATAATAAGATGGCTAAGCGTAAAGTAAACAGGTGAGATGGAGCAATCTGTATAAGGCAGAAAGCTACAAGGATTAGATCGGATTTAGAACAATGTGAGCTTTGAGTTTGCGTTGGAACGCAACTGTATTCCTACTAGAGGTTATGTAAGAGGGAATGTTGTTCCAGTTGCAGAGGCCTGACCATAAAATACTATGTTGAAATGCGGCTGTTCTATGTCGGGGGAGATGTAATAAAGATGATGATCTGGTTTAATAATTGTGAAAATTACTATTAACCTGAAATGTGCTAACAAGGTGTTGAGGAAGTTGATTAGTTGAATACTTGTACATAAATATACACTGCTGATATAAATTAATATCATGAATGCGTAATAAATTGTATTTTTTAAACAAGGGTACACTGTGAGCTCTAAAATGACACTTGGCAATAATGCAAATAATTTTTTTCTGCAGCAACTCCATTTTGTACAAGTTACTTTGAGAAGTATTTCCCCAGACCATATTACAGTATGATATTATAAGGAAGAATAAGAGAACAATAAAGTTCACGCAAAATATTGTCAGGAAACACAGATTTGAGCCTGGAAATAATGCCAATTAATTTAGAGATTTTTTTTACAAGTTTCGGTACTGTGAGGTTTCCAAGTGAGGCGGCTGTCAATGTAAACTCCAAGAAACTTTGTAAAATCAACCTTTGGAATCTCATGATTAGAAATGCTGATTTTTAGATGATGAACATCACATTTTTTTTTTTTTTACAGAAGATCATGTAGTTACACTTTTGGAGATTCAGAGACAGCCGGTTTGCTTGAAACCATTCACTGACACTAGACATATATGTATTGGCATCATTAAATAAAGAAGGAAGGTCCTTGTTACTGCACAAAACATTAGTGTCATCTGCATAAAGAATGAAAGACAATTTTTTGGTCGAACGATAAATGTCATTAATGTACAAGATAAATAAAAGGGGACCAAGCAGTGATCCCTGTGGTACACCATAAGTAATTTTTGAGAGGTCAGAAGTAACATTCATATATTTAGTACATTGAAAACGACTGGATAAATAGCTACAAAAGCAATCATGCGCGATACCTCGAATACCGTAGTGATCTAGTTTGCGTAACAAAATATTGTGGTTAATCGAGTCAAAAGCTTTGGACAAGTCTATGAAAATTCCCATGGTGTAATAATGTTTTCGAATCCGTTGATGATTTTGTTGGTGAGGTCAACCAACGCCATAGAAGTGGAGTGTTTATTTCGGAAACCGTACTGACCATGGAAAATTAATTTAAATTTGTCCAAAAACTTGACTGTTCTGTCATAAACAATCTTTTCGATTAGTTTAGAGAACACCGGCAGAACCGAAATGGGCCTGTAATTGTCAATTTCAGATGGATCGCCTTTTTTATAAATCGGTGTGACTCTGGCCAACTTAAGTTTGCTGGGAAAAAGACCTTTAGATAAAGACAAGTTAAAAAGATGAGACAATGGCTCACACAGATGCAAGATGACAGATTTGACCACACGTGGACTCACGTTGTCAAGACCTGCGGCACTGTCTTTAAAGGATTTCACAATTTGGCAGATTTCGTAAGGAGAGGTTGGATTCAAGAACAGGGAGTTGGTGTTAGGATTACCAAGAAAGTCTTTAAATTCACGGTGCGCAGGTCTTATGTTTGAGTCCAAGGTTGGTCCAATCTGAGTGAAATAGTTGTTGAAGGCATTTGCTATTTCAGCAGGATTCTTCAGCATTTGACCATTGTGTTTATAATCACGTTGGATGTTGCCCTTGGACTTTTTCTTCAGAAGAGAATTAATAATGCTCCAAGTTTGTTTAATGTTAGATTTAGCACTAGAGAACTTATCTGCATAATATTTTGCTTTGACACCTTTGATTAGACGATTAAGGTCATTACGGAATCGCCTGTATTTGATTTTATTGGCATTATTCGGCTTGGTAAGAAAAACCTTGTACAATTTGTTCTTGTATTTAATGGATTGAATAATGCCTTTGGTCATCCATGGTTTTAACCTTTTATTGTCCTTGGTTGTTTTAACTGAAAAATTATGATCATACAGACGAGTAAACGTTGTCATGAAGGTGTCATAAGCAGAATCAGGGTTGTCACATGAGTACATTGCTCTCCAGTCTACTGTCATTAAATCACGTTGAAAACGAGTAATATTTTCTTGGTTGATACACCTGAAGGTTTGGGTGACTCTCTCTTTGGTACAGGAACCATTTAATTGAGTCATGAGAAAAATGGGTAGATGATCTGAGGCATCACAGAACAGGATGCCTGATTTTGATGGAAAATCACAACAATTTGTATGATGTTGTCTATCAACGTTGCTGTAGAGTCAGTAATGCGGGTGGGTTTGTAAATACTAGGTAAGAGAGAGTTACTGAAAAGACAATCTACAAAATGGGAAGTTGGATTGTGAATGTTGTGTTTTAAAAGATCAATGTTGAAATCACCCATGATGAAAATTTGTTTATTTTCCATGTTAAGTTTTGCGAGCAGATTGTCAAGCAGATCCACAAAACTGTTCACACTGACATCAGGGGGGTTATAGACAACACCGGCCAGAATACTCTTACCATTAACCCGGGGTATTTCAATGAAGATTGAGTCACAGTAGGCTGTATCAATTTCCAAGTCAGGGCGGTTGATAAAAGTAGATGAGTTGTGAATGTTCATTGCCACACCCCCACCTTTCTTGCCCTGTCTGTTCTTAAAGACATTGCTGTAGCCTGGAATGTTAAGTAGGTTTGTGGGACTGTCATCGTTCAGCCATGTTTCACTAAAACCAATGACACCAAATTGATATTTGAGAAGTTCAATAAAATCACAAATATTGTCCCAATTTTTCAGCAGACTTCTAGAATTGAAATGAAGAATGTATGTTTTATAGTCGTGATATGTGAAGTGACAAATATACTTAATAATTAATTCAATTTGTCCTAAATATAGGCCCTACTGCGTGTTTTTGTCTATGACGAAAGTGAGAGACATTTTCTTCTGTGCAACCACGTCACACTGACATCCACGATGATCAAACACACCAGTTGATAGTCAAACAAGCTCACTGCAGATTCAGTTGTAATCCAGCTGTGAGAATTCCCAGTCACCAGTATATTCTTCGTATTAAATTCCTGTTACTTGCAGATCTTCCTACTGTCATGGCGAAGATTAATATAACAAGATTTTAAGTTCACCACTTTTTCTATTTATTTATTTATTTATTTATTTATTTATTTATTCATTCGTCCCCTCGAAATAATATTTCGTTCCCTCGAAATAATATTTCGTTCGCTCGAAATAATATTTCGTCCCCTCGAAATAATATTTCGTTCCCTCGAAATAATATTTCGTTCCCTCGTGCACGTGACGTCCCTCGTGTACGTGCTTGAACTCCCTTCTACACACAATTCATAAATAATTCGTTTTAAATCGAAAAAAAAAAATTGCCATAGGCCTACCAAACAATAAGAAAACAATGTAATACCTGCAGTCACTGCAATGATCCGTCCAGTACTCAGTTGGGTGTAGATCCATCTTGACTCAAAACCGACTCGACGCACGCCATCTCGACTCAAAATCATCTCGACTCAAAACCATCTCGACTCACAACCGTCACCAACTCGACTCAAAACCATCTCGACGCGAAAACCATCTCGACGCATATTAAAGATAAGACAAGTCCGAAAAAAAAGATCAAATAGTTATTTTCAGCTCGGTACTTATTGTAGGTTTTATTTTGTATCTTGAAGGACGATGTGTTGTCTTGGGATACCATGACGGTCAAGTCTTGAAGGAACGGTGCAATGTCCCAATTTTCTTTTTTAGGAAAACAGGACTTGAAAGAAACTGCCCACGCATATTTTTTTGCAAATGCAAATTAATATAACGATATAATGTACTTTTAACGCAGATTTGTGGATTTGAAGATGGTAAAATGTTCTGTTTTTGACCAGTAAACTAGATTGATAGGTTACAAAAGATATTTTAAGAGAAAATATGCAGCATAAGTAAAGTTTAATGTAGTGTCAAATTAAATTGCTTAAAAGTTCGTTTAAAATTTTTTGTATTTTTTGTCATCATTATAGGCCAATGCCTACTTGAGAATTATTAACCTCATTTTAGTATAGGTTTCAATTTGAAATTAAGCCCATTGAAGTTGTCTATATTGTGAACAATTTTGTGACTCTTCCAAACCCATTGTCATAATGGTACCTGGGCGTGATAGACAAATCCTAAGAAACGTGCCGCATCGTTAATTGTTCAATATAATCTCATTGTCGGTAAACTTGCGTAGAGCCATAGGCTTGATGAAGATGTTTCTCCACTCTTCTCTGTATCAGGAGTGGACTCAAACTTAATGGTCTTTATTCATTTCATTTATTCAATTCAATTCAATTCAATACCTCGAGGGGTAGAGAATGCAGTTATAAAATTGGGCGTTTATAGAAAGCCGATCGTTAGTTACGTTGAGGTGAAAGTAAAATTCTTTCAATATCATTTTTTTTTCCTGAAAAGTGGAAGGGGATCTGGATTGACTAAACAACATTAAAGGAAAAAAAATAAATGATACAATTGTACTTTTGGCAACCATGGTCAGCGTAAATTTAACCGGTATATTTCACAAAAATTTCCTCGACATTTCGGATTTGTTCATTTGAAGTAATATCAATCATCGTAAGTGCGTTGGTATTGGTGATGCGCCGAGTTGGTATTGCTAATGCGTCGAGTCGGTTTTGAGTCGAGATGGATTTGAGTCGACTTGACTTGAGTCGAGTCGGTTTTGCGTCGAGATGGTTTTGAGTCGAGATGGATTTGAGTCGAGATGTCTGCACACCCTCAGTAGTATGCACGCACGAATGACAATGCAACTGTACAATCATACACGTTTGGCGTTGTTTTTCCCCGTTTAGTAGGCCCTTATGGCGCTAAAAGATCGTTGGTTTTTACCTACCAAACGAAAGCAGGCGCCCTGTTTTGCTTTTCATGTTTCTGAATACAGTGTCCTAGTTTTGTAGTATCTTTCGAACCAGTTACTTGACAAGGCCTAATAAATGTACAGTATACTATGCTATACTATTTTGTTTTAATACAAACTGCGGAGAACATTAACAACACAGAGGGCATCCATAATGCAATCGAACATCTGCTGTAAACTTACATGTAACATTCCCCGTGCCTTTTGCTGGTGATCTCAGCATTATTCTTTTCATTACCACCCCTAACCCCACCCCACCCCCGCTTTCACAACAAATTTACGCAACTGTGATCTATTGTATTGTATCAAAAGATTTACTTGCTGGAATGGGCTGCAGTGGGATTTCACATTTCAACCCGGTCCAGATCTCTTCATACAATTTCAACAAAACGCTCCAATTCTAGAAATGTTATCATTATTGATGATATTATTGTTATTATTATTTTTGTTTTGGAATGGCGCTCCAGATCGAGCCGAAGAAACACGAAGTCAGTTGAATATTGGTTAAGGTTGGTCAAAAGCAGATAACTATGAGCAAGATGGTTACTGGAGCTATTTCTGTTGTTGGAATGTGAAATACGCGTGGGTGCCATTTCAGCAAGCAAATGTTTTGATCATTCACAGTAATGGGCCTTGCCTGTGTGGATCTTCACTGATCTATTGTATTGTATCAAAAGAGTGGCACGCAGTGGATTTCACATTTCTGCCCGAGTTCACCCAGAAAGAAGGACATTGTGTTTAGCAGTTGATTGTCTCCCATCAGATTACCCTCCTTGAGAGGTTGGTGGACAATGAGTTCTGCTCATTATACACCCCATAGTCTCCATTAAATTGAGGCATTTTGGTTCGCCGTAATCTTTTCTTCATTTTGTTTGGTTGGTGGACAATGAGTTCTGCTCATTATACAGCCAGTAGTCTCCATTTGAAGTACAGTGTATTTTGGTTTGCCTCAATCTTTTCTTCTTGTTTTGTTACGTAACAAGACTGGACAACGCTCTCTTAACCGTTGACCACAATGAATGGTTTTGGGACCTGTTTTTTTTGTTCTTTTCTTTCTATAAAATAAAAAGCCCAAAACTGAGCAAGTCAGAGCATGGTCAGAGCATGGTCAGAGCAAGCACGGTGTAGTAGCACGTCAGATCTGCGATAGCGAAAGACGGCATTTTTTCCACCAAAGCTAGATTAAACTTCAATCAGTGTCACGGTATGTTTTAAATTATGATTATTTCATCTGTATCATGGTATTTTTGTTTAAATGGAATTGTTGGTCGCTTACGGGAGGGGGGGGGGGGGGATTGACTGTGACTGATATGTCACGTAAACTATACATATTATTGAAGTTGGTTCATCTTTATATCTAACACCCATGATTCCAAGCAGCAACGTGTCATACCACATAAGTAAATACCAATAAGTCATCCAAGCACGGAATCAACTCTGCGGCGACGTGTCGCGCAATTGGTCTATTAAACAACTGCATATGTAAATCTAATCTACAAAAACACACAAATACGGGTCCTACTAATTGCCGACCCCTGCCGACCCCTACCGACAACTCAAAAAATCCTACCGACAACTCGTTCCAAATGCACTCTTAGTCACCGGTTTAAGCTTTAAATTATAGATAATGTTCCTTTGAGTCCTAAAAGCCTTATTTTTACTTCTTTGATATGACAGAAATAAGTATTTTCAATCACGGAATGTGATTTTCCGTGATATGACAGAAATAAGTATTTTCAATCACGGAATGTGATTTTCCGCGACGCAGTAGTACTATCCGCCATGATGCTCGATTACGCGTAGTGGACTAAACCATTTACCGATGGGTATACTTAAAATTTGTTTGACAACAGAGGGCGCCCTTCTAAACTAGATCGGGAAATAATTCCAGAATAAACCCTTCATACTCGTGTTAAATCATTTTGTTTTTGAAGAGAAAAGGTTTTAAAATGTTCATATTTAAATGTTATTTTCATTAAGCTAAAAATGCTACTTTTATGCTATTGAAGGGCGCCCTCTGTTGTCATACAAAGTTATACTATACCCATCGATAAATGGTTTAGTCCACTTCGCATAATCGAGCATCATGGCGGACAGTACTACTGCGTCGCGGAAAATCACATTCCGTGATTGAAAAAACTTATTTCTCTTTTATCAAAGAAGTAAAAATAAGGCTTTTAGGACTCAATGTAACATTATCTATCATTTAAAGCTTAAAACAGAGACTAAGATTGCATTTTGAATGAGTTGTCGGTAGGTTTTTCCGAGTTGTCGGTAGGGGTCGGCAGGGGTCGGCAATTAGTAGGACCGCACAAATACCTATCTTTAGTTGAAAGCGTTTCAACGTAAAACTGTGAAATATATATTTTTTTTCACTGATGTATTTCTGATATTCCAAACTTTTATCCAAAGTCGCCTCCAATTAATTAGTCGAGTAATTAGCCCAGCCAAATTAACTAGAGAACTGCTTATATTTTCGCACTAGGGGTCCTACTAATTGCCGACCCCTGCCGACCCCTACCGACAACTCGAAAAAACCTACCGACAACTCATTCCATATGCACTCTTAGTCACTGGTTTAAGCTTTATATGATAGATAATGTTATTATGAATCCTAAAATCCTTATTTTTACTTCTTTGAAATAGGAGAAATAAGTATTTTCAATCACGGAATGTGATTTTCCGCGAAGCAGTAGCACCATCCGCCATGATGCTCGATTACGCGTAGTGGACTAAACTATTTATCGATGGGTATATTTAAGGGTTGTATGACAACAGAGGGCGCCCTTCTAAACTATATCGGGAAATAATTCCAGAATAAACCCTCTATACTCGTGTTGAATCATTTTTTCTTGAAGAGAAAAGGTTTAAAAATGTTCATATGTAAATGTTATTTTCATCAAATTAGAAATGCTACACATTTGCTTTTTGTAGAATATTCAATTAACGCTCCATTTTATAAGTGCGCCCTGTTTTGTCATACAACTTTTAAGTATACCCATCGATAAATGGTTTAGTCCACTATGCGTTATCGAGCATCATGGCGGACGGTGCTACTGCTTCGCGGAAAATCACTTTCCGTGATTGAAAATACTTATTTCTCCGATACCAAAGAAGTAAAAATAAGGATTTTAGGATTCATAATAACTTTATCTACTATATTAAGCTTAAACCAGTGACTAAGAGTGCATTTGGAATGAGTTGTCGGTAGGTTTTTTCGAGTTGTCGGTAGGGGTCGGCAGGGGTCGGCAATTAGTAGGACCGGTGAAAATATGACGTGTTCCTCTTCACAGTCGTGTTTCTTATAACCCAAACTATCTAATATAACAAGCCAAGTTGCCCGATCTGAAGATAGGGCTTGGAGTGGTCGGTGTTAGGTGAAATGAAGGGGGGGGGGTGGGGGTGAAGGGTATAGATAGATAGTTTGGGTATAAAGTGGCTAGTCTAATCGTACCATCATAACCGGCAACATGTCCTTCGTTTAAAGAATATTGTTGAGGTCTTTCATGGATTTTGGAGCAGTTTTTCGTTCCTTCCTGTTTTTTAAATTGGAATTTATAAGGCATTACACAGGTACCAACAAAAACATGAGCGTTCACTCGGTCAGACCCTATACGCCACATAATGTCCAGCGTTAATAAAAGCGTTGTTGGGTCCAGAAACTCGCCGACTGTGAACGTCGAGGATATAAAATAATGGGGATCATGTGCACAGTAGACTCTGCGCAAACGACTCTGTCCGGATAAACGTCTCGTTGGGGTTCTCAAACCAACTAAACGGCTGCTGTATGTAAGATTTGAGAAACACCAAGAAAGTGTGGCATTTGCGGTAATTAAGCACACGGGTCAAGGATAACACAGCAACTAGGGGACAACAGAGGGAGTGTGTGCGAAAAACTGAATGTTCCCGATCGACGGACGCTACATGACAAAAAGCAATTTGTCCGTGACGCAAAATTGACATATTCGGCGGAGCCGGAAGGGAGACGACGACACCCTGTGGATTTTCCCCGATAAGCGGGTACCCCCCTCCCGAGCCGCGGGACCCAGCCGGTCTGGACGCTATGTGCGACAAGCATTTGAGGTTTTCGCTCTGATAATATTAGATAAGAGCGAAAACCTCAAAATGTTTGTCGCACATAGCGTCCGGAACGGCTGGGTCCCGCGACTCGGGAGGGGTACCCATGTTCATGTACAATGTATCAGGAAAAATCCACAGGGTTTCTTCATCGCCCTTCCGGCTTCGCCGAAGATCTCGTTTTCGCGTCACGGGCAAATCAGACGTTAATGCAAATCAATTGTCCATGTGCGTTTAAGTGTGTACCACATTGCTGTAGAAAATTCAACGCCATTATACATGTACACGTCCTTGTGTGTGCGTGGCTGTGTGACAGCAATGCCCCATTAACCACGTGACGTTCTTAGTCTCTTTTCAAGGTGTGCTCTCCACGCTTTGTTAGTCTTTAATACAGGGCTTATTTAAACCTTTAAAAACCAGCAAAAATCAACCGTTTGAGATATGAACTTAATCCTTTCGACAACATAATTTTTTTCGCTCGAACTCCTCTGCGTTTGTACCAACAAACACTTATCTCTTGTTTTTATTGTATTTGTGTGTTTTTTCATGCCCCCTCCAAAACCAGCCAACCCCCCCCCCCCCCCCTCCCCCAACTGTCCGGAAAGGTACACTTATGCTAGGTCAAGTAAGTACTGTATGGAGTGAAACTCGACATTTTAAGAAAAAAACACATTAGTTTACCAATTGTAAGACACCACTCTCTCATGATATTGCAAAGACCACTGTTCTCTGCTGTTGTTGTGTTGTATTTGATCAGACGGTTGGTTAGTACCATCGGCCCCATTTGCAATAACAATTTTATTCTTGTTATTTGTTTAATATTTTTTTATAGGAAACGTGTCAATTAAAATAATGTATGGTTTTGTTTCAGATGATTCACAAGTTGGTGCTGATTTTGAGCGTGGTGGCCACCGCGTCTGCATTGATTGGCATGATTGGAAAACCAGCCAAACCATTCGATTGTCCGAATAGGAAAACTTATGCGTCTTCACGTAAGTACCGTATGACGTCAGTGCAAAACCAACACAGATAACTTTACTATAACAGTTGAAGTGAAACTCTCATGAAACTGCAAAGACTTGTCATATTGTGCAAACTCTTACTGCAATTCAGGTAGTCGACCCATTGTCAAAGATATACAGAGTGGCGATCATTACTTCAAAACACATTATAACAGCAATACCTTTATAATACAGAATTGGACCCATTGTACGTCAGTTTTAAACCGATATTGTCGACACGCATCATCTTCTAAAAAACATCTCCAATATGTTTCTCTGCCAATATTGTTATTTTTACAATGATAGTCTTAATGTTTTATGTTTTTTTGTTTTGTTTTTTTTTCATCTGTAGAGTATAGTATTTGTCTATCACCAGACAAGTACGAGGCCAATGATTTGGAGTCGGCCCAGGCCTACTGTCAGAGTTTTGGCTCGTCGCTTTGTTCCCTGGGCCAGATGGCTAGCTCTTGGAGGCACAACTACTATGACGAACGCTGGGGCATGTATAACGTAAAGGGTCGTGACGCTCGCGTTACTCCCTGTCGCACATACACCATATCATCGGGCGAGTGTTATACCAGCACAACTGGCTTTGCAACTGGTAATAGAATTATCCCGAACACCCCCCGCCCCAATGCCCAGCAAAGGGCTTACTGCTGTAGCTAGTAACATAAAGAAATAAAGAAATGACAAGAAACAGGCTACATAATAATAGCACAATATGACCGTTTTGTCTCTCTTCTTGCTCTTCCTCTCTACTAAGTTCGGATTGTATGTTTAAATCATTTCAGACTATCACGTGACTCATCACTATCACTTTAAATTAAATTTAATAAAAAAATAAGTGGAAATTATGTTCAAAAAGTAAACAAAAATCGTGTGACCCTATGTCAAACAAATGGTTGTCATGGCACAGCTAACCTCCGATATATATTATATGTTGCCATTATAATTCAAGATATATTTTGAGAAAAGTCAAAACGTTTCGCGGTGATCGGACGAAGCGTTTAAAAGTTACGGGGAAAATTGGTAGAGGTGCACATTGTGCCCCCCTCCCCTGGTCCTGATAGGGTTACTCTTGTACAAGTTATCACACGTATAAAATGAGCAGTAAATAATGATTTTTTTGAAGACATGTTAATTAAATGAAACAAAAAATGGGGGAAAATGAAATCATATACATGTAACTATCTTCCGACCATTAAGTCGTGCCCGGTAAAAGAGTGATGTAAAAGAAACATGCGACTCCTTATTCATTTCTGCACCGAGTGATAGACGATATGTTTAAAACGTAATTGGCTAATGTTCTATTTACCGTGTTTGTACCAACAAAAAAACTATTACAGTACATGTATTTGGATCGCAAACTAATGTAACATTTAATTTCTACAAACATTATTGTTTTTCTCTGACTTAATTTTCCAATATTGCTGTAGTGATGTAAACTAATTTCAAGTCTTTATTAAATAATTACTAACCTCGGCTAAGAACAAACTATACATGGAGTCTTTGTCTAATCTGATGATCACAAATCTTAAGATACCGGTACCCTTTTCTTGAAGTTATATTTTTTCACTAATATTATACACATTTTTTTTTTTTTTACAAACTAATGGTATTTAAATGATATGCCGAGAATTAGACAATAAATTGGTAGCTGCTCTCATTTTTGTGTACAATTAGTGTTTGTGTTTGTGTTTGATATCAATTTTGCTAAACTGTTTAAAATCTTTCTTTACAATTAAAGTTAATCTTTTAGATTGTCTGGGAAACTTATTTCATGTCATGATACATAAGACTGTGCATAATAATCATTAAATGTTAATGGAGAACAGTGAAATGATTTGCACAGATCGATGAAGAATGCATGACGTCAGTATTCGACTGTAGAGTGTTAATTAAGTGATTTTGATAGCAATTCTGACTAAATATTTTAATTATTAAGCTACTGTCCCTGTGACACACTTCCCGAGTATAATTGGCCGCGTCCAAATGAAACGACTTCTGCTACGGCTTAAAGCTTATTGCAGCCGTGACAACTTTGAGGAATATGACTTGTCGGCGTTCCAGCCATAGCCACAGCCACATCCATTGATTTGGACATGGCCTAAGATTATATATTTATGTGCATTACATTGTACACAGAAGGAAAGTTTAACAGTGAATAAATGAAACACCCCCTTCAGTTTTTCGGCCATAGGCATCGCCAATCCATTAATTTGGACCTTTGATCTCAGTAGCTGACTCGCATCGACTGCCAAAAGTCGCCGATCAACACGAGTTTACTTCCCATCTTGACCGGGATCTGACGGGTGAGCCAAGACGAAGGGCTCCATAACATGAAGCTTTTTGATTGGCGTATATTTGCCTCAAATGTTTTCTTGATGTTACGTAACCAGACTAGTCAACGCCTTCTTAACCTTTTACCAATATGAGTGGATTTTTGTCCTTTTTGCTGTGAGACCAACACGGCCAAACTGTTTGAGGAAGTTACAAATTAATTTCTAAAAACACAGCAAATTAATTTACGTAATTTTTCGTTTACGTTTCCATTAGTTTCACTAGTCATCTTCAAAGCGAAGCTCCACCTGTCGGTTGGTGGCGCTGTTTAACGTTCCGGCCACTAGGAGGTGGATTGGACGGTTGTGTCCTCCCCGGAGTAGGACATGATAGAGTCCCATAATGTGTTAGCTCATAACATCCCTCATCTCTGTTCATAGCTGATCGTCAACTTCTTATCCACATACTGCCCTGTATTCAGTGCCTAAACTTAATACCCTCGCTATCCAAAATCTCATAATTTTGTCCCTGGCATGTTATGTGATGGCTGATTTGGATTTTTTTCCCCGCTGTTGCCATTTTTGCCCTCGTTATTGTACCCGATGTTAACGTTTCCCAACTCGGTCTTATGTTCATCTTAGCGGGTGCTGAAATTGTTTCCCGTTTCCCCGATGTAAGAACGTTTGCATGACTGACAGGAGTATACATTTAATTTGCTGTTTTTAATAGAAAATTAATGTAAAAGTTGAAATTAATTTTTTACCAGCCTGAGGAACTTCCTTTATAATATTATGTTAAGTAGCTTTCACCGTATAAAGAAATCAAACGACAACATAATTATGATCACGTTGGGGCCTTCCAATTACCCGGAAAAATTGTCACAGCTTGATGAGGATTGTTACTTTATACAATTCGAGGACAAAAGGAGAACAGTTTATGTGAGCAGTTTTATATAGGAATATTATCCTACAATATTACAAACTAAGAATTGTATTGTTTTTTCACACCATAACTAAACGATCGAAATTACAGCAAATCGTTTTTAACATTATCCATATAAATACTAAATATTCTCAGACATATAGAACATAACAAAAGTTGCTTTGAAAAACACTGGCTTTCTTAGGTAAAATTATTTACACTCGGAAGTGTCTTCCTGTCATCGAAGAATTCCGACAAATTAATGATTATCATTGAAACTTTGAAATGTAGTATACTGAGTGCTTTATTACTGGATGATGAGCAAGTGTGAAATAATCGTTTTATTTCACGGTGTCTGGTCTTAAAAAGTGGTCTGATAAGACTCTGTACGATTATCTTTCCCGCCCCAAATCAAGTATCTATTGATCTTCCTGCAGATGTATCAAGAAGTTACTCTCTGCTGCTTGAACATGACATCTTGATTTCGTATGTGACATTGAACGCCACGTTTAAGTGGCTCAGCCACAGGGCTGGGCAGGGTTGGCTGGGCGGTGTGATGTGCCCCTCTCCTTGTTGTGAGCTGCGCAGGCTTCCGGGTGCCCTCCTTCCTCACACATTTAGAATCTCCCACCTGCCGAGACTAAGATTATCATCGAACAAGGTATAAGAAAATGGCCCCGGCTGATTTCACTAACAGCTAAATCTTAACTGTGCATCGATCTTAATTGCTAAGCAAACTGGCCTTTTCGAAGGAGTTTTCCCTAATGTAACTACGATGTAAGAGGGCGCTAATCTTTAACCTCGAACCATCACTGCCAATAGACCGATTGCGCGACCCGCGTCACGTGACCACTTTTGGGTATAAAATGTAAACACACACGACATCTTCAATAGGAAAGGGTGGTACGGTACACGATGATTAATGCATTTAGTTTATTCGATCGAGGCTTTTCTTGCTCGAAATCCGTGAAAGATATTCCATAGTTTGTACCAGAGACCTTCAAGTGGCTGAATAAAGCCAGTAAGGACAGTTCCAGCAAGTCTTGAAAATTGTAAAAGTACCGTATAAATGTGCACGATGTGTACAGCGAACGACGGAACTTTAGGCCAGACGACCGCGACCACCACACACTTTTCAACGCAAAAATTTCAAAGTTTTGAAGCTGAAATCCTCCAAAGAAATTGCTTTCCAAAACTGTGTGAATCCTTTGCCTATTTGAAATTCTGCTAGGCTAGATATTAATGCTCACTTTTCCAACGTTGTTTATCCTTTTTTTACAGTGATTTAGGCCTACATTACAAACAAAATAACAGACGGGTGGCTACATAATAGTCGTCTGACGCCGGTAGTGCATGGCTAAAAAAAACTCTTTTTAGTAGAATTCTGTGTCGGCCACAACATGATTAAATTCAGCAGGTACTACCAAATATGGCCATAACTTTTTTTTTCAATGGGCCAAAAAAGCCAAGATTCCATGTAAGCCTCAGCCCTGGTATATCCAACAAGCCTGTAGACTTTCATTGGCCAGATCCTAACCACTGCAGAGTAAAGAGTGTTGAAAGACAGCAGCCACCTGTCTCCGTGCAGTAATTGATTGACCCTTGTGACAAGGGTCATCGGCACAAGGCACGCACTTTGTGAAAACAACTTGCGGCCGCACAGTGATCATAAATAACACAAGTCTAAGTCTTGGATGGCACTCCAATTCACCCCCATAGTCATTTACTATAGCTTTGGGCCTGCGGTTACACAGCGTAAAGTTTGCATTGCGGATTACCCAAGGGTTAACCCTATCAGGACCGGGGGGCACAATGTGCCCCCACCGATTTTTTCCCGTCAATTTTTAACGTTTAATCCAATCAGCGTGAAACTTTCTGACTTTCCCCAAAATATATCTAGGATCATATTGGCAAAAAATAATTGATACCGGCGGTTAGCTGTTGCCATGGCAACCGTTTGTTTGACTTGGGCCAGACGATTTTACTGTTTTTGTGATTTTTAAAACTTTTTGAACATAATTTCCACTTATTTTTTATTTCTTTGCCAGAAAAGTGATAGTGATGAGTCACGTGCTGGTCTAAAGTGGTTTTGGGAATTCAAAATGGCCGCCATTTTTGGCGGCCATCTTTGGTTTTGTATTTTCAGCCTGTAATTTGGGGGTCAAATTATATAAAGTTTTGTAACAAAATAATTTTTTCCAACATGCTTATTTCTTACTTTTCAGACCCAGAAAATATTTGGATTTTTCAACCAAGCTTTATTATTTTTCCCTGGGCCCTTGGCGGCGGCCATTTTTATTTTTAAGTGAAAAACGCAAAAAAATGTTTTTCCCCAAAATGGGATTAATTAATGGATTATAACGCACCCAAAGGTGACTCCAGTAACAAAATTAGGTTGAAATTATATTGATTGTACAAGTTTGCCAAGTTTCAAAACATTCGGACGGAAAATACAGGAGTTATGGGGAAAACACGACTTTTGACCAAAAAATTGGCAACAAACAGTCAAAAACGCCCTCTAGTGACGATTTTTGGATTTTGTTTTTACGTCATCATATAGAACTCGGTGAAATGAACATTTGTGGCAAGTTGCACCAAAATCGGTCTAACACTTTGGAAAATATGGAGGGGTACATAAAAAAGCCCGGTCCTGATAGGGTTAAGGGCCACCTGTAACTGTTTATTAGTTTAGTAAAATATTGCAGATAATTATGTCGCGGCAACAGGCAAAATTGTATTTGAATTGTATTGTTAAACATAGATTAAATGCTATGAAACAGGCCCAAGGCTATAAATTAAGAAGCTACACGTTTACTATTTGGTTGGGGAAGACTCGATAATTTATTTGTCATTTACCCCTTGTTTTTTTTAAACTTAGTAACCAAAGTTGATAAGTTATTGTTTGTCAACATTTTATAACCTTATGTTACTATTTGTTTACTTTTTTTATTTATTTATTTTAATTTTATATATATATATATATATATATATATTTTTTTTTAATTTATTATTATTATTATTTTGTTTTATTTATTTTTATTATTAATATTATTTTTTTTTTTGGGGGGGGGGGTCATTGGAGCCTGGTAGACTGGTTCCTTGACCAAAGATTTCCAGACAACTCTTATTAAAAATATTGGGTCGGGTGTCGCCCACGTTTAGAAATATACTGATGCCACATATATAATTTTATAAATATCCATTACTTGTCACCAACGGTGGACAATGTCATTGAATAAAAAACGAAGCGCCGATGACACCCATTGTTTTCTTCTAAAAAGCCTGGGATAATCACAGTTTGCAAATTTGTTACACCAATATTCAAAATTAGTGTTGGATCTGTTGGAATTAAACCAACCAATAATGAGATGTGTTTTCTGTAATAGAAAGTTTGCAAATTGTTGAACTTGGTCACAACGGATCTGTCAACAATATTGGTATGTTTTGCTACATTTGGACATCCTTGCCAACCAGCGCGGTTTGTTTATCAACAAAAGAAAGGTCTCACACTCACGGAAATGTCCGTCCAATAACGATACTATCCGAATGTTGACGACAAGTTCGGACCCTAAATTGGACAGAGAACAGTCAGAGATTTTTTGGTCTGGGAACCGAACTATATGTTTGTTTTTTTTAGAACCAGCCTAACCGAACCTGGATTGCCGCATCATCATGCGTTGAAGTATAGAACATCCTTAGCAACAGTCGTGGCCGTAGCCGTAGCTGTAGCAGCCAATCAGGATAAGGCCTAAATCCACGCCCGTCTTTAGGGGACTAGTCAGTCTATCAAATTCCAGGTTAATTTGGACCATTCGTGATCGCATAAGGATGCTTTCAACAGCTAATTGCCTTGCATCACAAATTACAGTTATATTATGTTGACTGTCTGTATATATATATTGTTTTCAATTGTATCAGTGGCCAAATAAATAATAAAAGCAATAACAATGGAAACACCAGTTCGTTTTATTTGTTTTGCCTCAAGTAAACTTGGTTCACACACGCCCTCACACGGTCAAAATAATGCAAATTTAAATTCAAGCTTATGGCCCATGTTCAAAGAGCTGCTAAGGCAACACACACACAAGAGAATATGTACATGTCTTTGGCATTCGATTTTCTGTAGTGGAGTGGGACTTGAGGTGTTACGGGCAAATGCCCGAACACAATAAACAAAAAATAAATAAAAAAGGACTGTATCGTCAGCGAACTGGGATACACAGTGATACCATGCACATTCCGATCATTACATAACATCAGGCACTGGGGGCTCAGTCCGTCACCGCGTCTAACGCGGCCTCGCTGATATTGGAAGATTCGGAAAGAAAACCATTAACCATAACACAGGGATTCATTTCATTCATTCATTCATTTAAGACATTTATTTCCATTCCAACAAAGAGAAAACGTCATAACATTCACAGAGAAAAGTAGATGGATAAGTGGAAATGGGGGCATAGCCAAAAAAGCAAAGGCTTGTAGTAGGTATGCCGGTACAGACAAGGACTAACAATAACAAATACAGTGGAGAGCTTTTAAAAATATAGCTAAGAGTAGACTCTATGTAAACTTTAATGAGGCAGAAACGACTTGGATTAGTTACAATATATAAAGGAGGGTACATAAAAAGATGGCAAAGCGTAAAGTAAACAGGTGAAATGGAGCAATCTGTATAAGGCGGAAAGCTACAAGGATTAGATCGGATTTAGAACAATGTGAGCTTTGAGTTTGCGTTGGAACGCAACTGTATTCCTACTAGAGGTTATGTAAGAGGGAAGGTTGTTCCAGTTGCAGAGGCCTGACCATAAAATACTATCTTGAAATGCGGCTGTTCTATGTCGGGGGAGAAATGTGCTAACAAGGTGTTGAGGAAGTTGATTAGTTGAATACTTGTACATAAATATACACTGCTGATATAAATTAATATCATGAATGCGTAATAAATTGTATTTTTTAAACAAGGGTACACTGTGAGCTCTAAAATGACACTTGGCAATAATGCGAATAATTTTTTTCTGCAGCAACTCCATTTTGTACAAGTTACTTTGAGGAGTATTTCCCCAGACCATATTACAGTATGATATATAAGGAAGAATAAGAGAACAATAAAGTTTACGCAAAATGTTGTCAGGAAACACAGATTTGAGCCTGGAAATAATGCCAATTGATTTAGAGATTTGTTTACAAGTTTCGGTACTGTGAGGTTTCCAAGTGAGGCGGCTGTCAATGTAAACTCCAAGAAACTTTGTAAAATCAACCTTTGGAATCTCATGATTAGAAATGCTGATTTTGAGATGATGAACATCACATTTTTTGTTTTTGTTACAGAAGATCATGTAGTTACACTTTTGGAGATTCAGAGACAGCCGGTTTGCTTGAAACCATTCACTGACACTAGACATTATATGTATTGGCAACATTAAATAAAGAAGATGGTCCATTATTTTTCATACCAAGACCAAAATTAAACTTGTCAAGCACTTTGTTAATAAAATCGTGAGAAACAGAATCGAAGACTTCAAAATAAACGGTACGCCGGGGATATTGTTAGTTTTTAGCAATACACTGTAAATCATACACGGTGCGGATATTTTCACCAATAAAACAACCCTCCATGCATCCCTTCTTGGGATCGGTAATAATGTGAGTTAGACAAACTTTTAGCCTTTCGGCAATGTATGTGGAGGCCAATGAGTAAGAGGTATTAAGAAGCGTAATTGGGCGCCAATTTGTTTTGAAAGACCGAGGTATATCTCCCTTAGGCAGGAGAGTACAAATCTCATTTTTTTGTGTGATGACTGGAAGTTGGCCCACCTCGAAAGCATAACTCAATGATCGCAAAAGCAACCAAGATAAATCAGAACAAAATAAGATATACAATTCAAAACTGAAACCGTCTAAACCAAGAGACTTATCATTTTTGCAATTTTTCAAGGCTTTTCAGAGCTCTTCGTGCGGTCAATGGACCTTCAATAGTTTCCTGCTTAGTGTCAGAAATAATAGGTGCATCTGTTTGATCGAAAATGGTTCTCAATTCTACATCATCTACTTTTCTTGACGAATACAGGTTCATGATAATAACAAAAACTCTAGATTCTGTTTCAGTTTAAAATCACCGAAAATCAAGTTTCTCAGGTTGCATCCGGTTATTATCTACTCTCCAAACTGTTCTGCACTACTTTCTCCGTTGGTGTGGGTGAATATTTTATAACATTTTCCATTCTTATTTGGAATTTTTGGACATTTCGTCTTTTAAAAGGCCGGTCGCCATTGACGTTATTACAAATTACTAGTCCTACTGTATGCACGGACCTACTTTGTGTGATAGTTGTGCACAACATTATGGCGGCGAAATTCCACCCGAATAAGAACAATATTCATCAGAAGTCTTCGGATCCTGATAAGATATGCACCATAAATTGTAACGTGAAGGGAAGCTCAAAAGGGAACACAATCAGATGCTGCTTATGTGGTTTCATGAATCATGTCTTAAACTCTCCAAAGATGACGTGTCAGGGGTTTGGCCGTGCTACACCTGTAGATTACTATCTTCAGACATTGCTCAGCTTCAAACTACTGTGAGTAACCTTGTAACCATGAATACCACCCTCTTGAATCTGCTTGAAAAGCAACAAAAACAATTAGACAAAGTTTGTGAGGACCAAACTAGTCACAGTGATGTACTCAAACATATCGGTGATAGTATCAAAGAGCTTAAAGTCAACATAATACCTGAAATTTGTTCCGCCGGCGATGATGAAAGGTCTGAAAGCTCCGGCAGCGATGCTTCCGAAAACCCTGCCTCAGGGCATTTACTTATCGGTGACTCGCTTCTTCGCAATATGGTACCTGTCTCTGACGACTTGACTATCAACTCGCATGGTGGAGCCAAGCTTAACGATATTACTACAAGACTCAAACATCTTAAGAAGAAAAAGTACTGCAGCATAACCTTAGCTTGCGGGACGAATGACACTACTACCAAGAAGACGCCTCAAAATATTCATGACGATTGCAAAATTCTCCTTGATCAAGCTAAAGAAAGGGCAGTTACTGTTAAATTATCCAGCATCCCACCTAGAGCAGATGGTAAGGTCAACTCATCTAAAATTGACACAACAAATGAGCTTCTGTGTAATCTTGCCCAGGAGAGCGATGTCATCTTTGTAAATAACGATACCAATTTCAGATTCAAAGATGGCAGCATTGATGATTCTGCACTCATATTGGATGGTCTACATTTATCTGACGCAGGTGCAAAACGTCTCCTCCGAAATCTTGGCCTCTGTGATAAGGCTACTTACAATCCTCGTAAGGGACCAATGAAGTGGCCTGATCAACAAACTCATAAAACTACCAGACATGCTGCCTCACCAACGTCTGAACGCTTCCATCTTCGCAGATTATTGAGCCAGCAGAATCAAGGTCAACAATCTACAACCATGTCACACAGGGGGACAACAAATAGTTTCATCCCTCGTAACAAGCCACATCAATGGACTCCATCTGGAAGAGGTTCCCAAGCCAGGGGCCCTCACAATAGACCAAAGTACTTCGCTACTCAGCATAACCAGCCAATATGTGATTATTGTGGCGAAACCGGACATACCAAGAACTATTGCCGGCGTGAGCAGCCTGTAGAATGCTGGTCCTGCTGCTCCCTTGGACACAAGGCGAATCATTGTCCGCTCTTCTCCAACTAGAGTCGTGGCAATGAGGACAGTGCCGTGCTACTCGATGCACCCCCAATTAGTGACATACTCAACCAAACGGATTTCAACAGGTATGAGATCCTTGATGTTACCAACACCTCTGGTGATATTGCTGACAAGTCTGATGATTTACTAGATATTGGTAAACCCCAAAATAATGTCAGCAGTGATAAGCCAGGCAATCATATTGAACCAAAATGTAAGCATGATGTTTTTGGTGAGTGCTTTATTTGTAAGGGTGATTACAATATGTGTGCTAAAAAGTTGAGTAAGTGTAAAGGCATCAAGATCGCCCATATTAATGTCAGAAGTCTGTTCACCAAAATGGATGAAATTCGATTTCTGACTAAGAAACTTGATATTGATGTTTTATGTATATCCGAAACCTGGCTGTCGGATAAAATAATTAATGTTGAAATCCAGATTGATGGTTACATGGTTCTGAGACATGATAGAATTGATGGTCGGCGGGGTGGAGGAGTATGTGTGTATGTTAGGAGTACCCTGTCTTTTAATGAAAGGGTTGACCTAAGTAACGATGCACTTGAAGCATTGTGACTGGAACTCAAACTGAAAAAGAGTGACTTATTACTGTGTTGCATGTACAGACCTCCCAATGCAAACTGTGATTACTTCAATGGGATCCTTGATGTTTTAGATAAAGCTTCTGTTGATGATAAAGAGATTGTTTTATTGGGTGATTTTAATATTGATTATATAATTGATGAATCCTTGAGCAACAATCCAATTCATATGATCGAAAGCTTGTATGTTCTAAATCAACTGGTTACTAAACCTACACGGGTCACAAATGAATCCTCTAAATGTATTGATCTCATTTTAAGCTCGATACCTGAGAAACATACTCTGTGTGATGTGGCTAAGATAACTCTTAGTGACCACTATATGGTGTACACTTGCATTGATTTAGACCTTAAAGTAGCCAAGCACAAAACTGTTAGGTTTAGGGATTACAAGAATTTTAATGAAGATGCTTTTCTAAATGATATTAAGTGTTGTTCTATTTTTAATAAGTGTGAGGGTAGCTACACAGAAGTTGAAATGTTGTGGACTACCTGGCGTAATGAGTTTTTAAAGATTTGTAATAATCATGCTCCTATTAAGACTGTCAGAGTTAAGAATAGATATTGTCCTTGGATGACCCCGGACATTGTCAAACTCATGTATAAAAGGGACTTCTTAAAATCTCTCTCTATTTTTAATGATTGTTCTGATACCTTGAATGTGTACAGAAAAGCCAGAAATCTTGTCACCTCATTGACAAGAAAAGCTAAACGTGAGTATTTTGATAATGTGTCTGCCAAGTATAAGAACAATCCTAAAAAGTTATGGCGAGAGGTTCATAAAGTCACTGGTAATAGTAAATTTGTTAACAATACGGATCCCGATCTCAATTGCTCGGAAATGAATGATTATTTTGCTGACATTGGTAAAAAAATTGCAGACTCATTTAAAAAAGATCCTCTTATTTGGAAGAACCCCAAATGTTCTTATAATCTCAGTTTTAATCATGTGCCTGAAGAGTCCATTTTAAAAGCTTTACATCATTTAAGCACTGACAGTAAACTTGATGTGTTGGACTTCGATACTAAACTCATCAGGTTAGGTGCACTGGATATTTACAAATCACTTTGTTATATAATCAATCTGTCTCTGAAGAGTGGATTTATTCCTGATGATTGGAAATTTGCCCGTACCACCCCAATTTATAAAGGAAAGGGTTGTAAGAAGGACAAAGGTAATTACAGACCTATTTCTGTTGTTTGCCATGTTGCTAAAATTATTGAAAAGGAAGTTCAGGTCCAACTAATTGATTATCTCAATACCCATGACATGTTTACTGTTGATCAATTTGCTTTTCTTAAAAACCACTCTACTCAGTCCTGTCTGCATCGTGTTATTGATGATTTTTATGAAGCTTTTAATGAACATGAAGTCGTTGGTTCTTGTTTCCTTGACATATCTAAGTGCTTTGATACTATTGACCACGACTTGTTACTTTTTAAATTAGAACAGCATGGTATTTCTGGTAATGAACTAAAGTGGTTTAAGAGCTACATTTTTAACAGAAAACAAGTGGTTAGGTGCAATGGTGAAGTTTCTAGTCCTAATGATATTTCTGTTGGAGTACCCCAAGGAAGTGTACTTGGACCGATCCTTTTTTTACTTTACATCAATGACATCACACAAAGTGTTGATTCAAAGTGCACATGTAATATTTTTGCTGATGATGTTATTATTTACACGACTGGGAGCAATATTAATGAAGTTAATCAGGTTTTGCAGTCGAATGTTGATAGCATTAGTGATTGGTATAAATGTAATCGTCTTGCCATTAACCCTGATAAAACTAAAATTATGCTTTTGAATTCTAGTCGTGGTAACAATGCAGATAAATTAAATATTTCCCTTAAGGACACTCAGCTTGAACAGGTTGACAAAGTAAGGTATTTAGGGATTGAAGTAGACAAAAACCTCACCTGGGAATCACATGTTAGGAATGTCGTTAAATCGGTTGCTTATAAGGTTTATTCCCTTGGTCGACTAAGACATGTCCTAAACAAGCGTCTTCTTAATACCCTTTACAAAACAACCATTCAACCGTGTCTTGACTATGCCAGTTCTGTATGGGGTAACTGTTCAATGACAAGTAGGAAGACTCTTCTTAGACTTCAAAAAAGAGCTGCCAGGATTGTTGCAAATGACTTTGATTATGTTAATTCTCATGGGGATGATATAATTAGAGCACTTTCTTGGCAGACTTTTGAACAGAGGAGGGATTATTATTTGGCTTGTAATATATATAAATGTGTTCATGGTTTAGCCCCTGACAGACTTTGTAATAATATTGAGATGTATTTTGATAGACATGGATTCAATACTAGAAATGCTGATTCTCTAAATGTTGTTTTACCTAAACCTAACATGGAATGTTTTAAGCAGTCTCTTAATTATTCTGGTGCTATTTTATGGAACAATTTACCTGCTAAGGCCCAGAATGCATCGTCCACTGGTGGTTTCAAAAACATGTACATGTATAAACAAATTAATTTTTAATTTAATTTAAACCTCTAATTGTGTTTTTTTTTTTATTATTATTATTTTTTTTTCTCTAAAATGACTTTCACAAAGTTAAACCATGCTTATCTTCTTATTTTTTATTAATGTTTTTGCTTTTTACTTTCATGAATTCTATGTTTCTTTTCTATTTTAATTGTTCTTACTTTTTTAAGTCACAGGACCATAATGTAAAACAGTTATTTAGCTGATATTTGTATCCTGTTTAAAGATTTTGAAAAAAATAAATAAACAATTTATGTCCCTTAAATTTTGGTTGACTTTAGGCCTATATTCATCAAATGAATTTCAAATTCACAGACATTATGAACACCCCACAGAACTAGAGATGTGGATGTATTTTGTTTTAACTACACATAGTCATAAACAAAATCAAGCAATAAAACAAAAATGAAACTGACTGGGTAAGGGTTCGCGCCAAAATTGAATTAAAAAAAATAAAAAATAAACAAATACATGTACAATAACTGTAAAAAGTCTTACTTTATTAGAATGCAGATTTTCACAAAAACTATAAAACTATAAAATTAAAACTAGGTTAAGTCAAGTGACAAAGATTCACAAGGAAGTAATCAGTTGTTTGAGCTTTATCGCTACTTAGCCAATTAAGAACAACTTGTGATGAATTTAAGTTTCAGAAAAACGTAATTACTTTATCATAGTAAAATATGTTGACAAAAGTATTAAACGTAGGTAAGATCAAAATTAAAGAAAGGACTCCTTAAACCCAAAAGAAGAGTGCAAACTATGGTGTTTTTGTTTTGTGTGAGAGACCAGTAGGCCGTAAATATATATTGAAAACCAATTAAAATGGACAGCAGCTGGCAGTCTGGTGGGCCGTCGCAGGCGTCTTTACACAACTGCTTGACTAGGCACAGCTGAAGGGTTGAAAGATAGTGAATATGATTTCATTTTGTCTTTTCCCTTTTTGTTTCATGTTAACATGCATTTCCTAAAATTTCACAATTTACTGCGAATTGTATACGTGATAACTCTTACAAGATTATACAGCATAATTATCATGTACGTAAGCTACTGAATGCTGATTATTGAAACTGAAATTACTGATTAACGTTTATGGTGGCGCTATTGAAATTTATAACAGACAATCCGAACTTAGTAGAGAGGAAGAGCAAGAAGAGAGACAAAACGGTCATATTGTGCTATTATTATGTAGCCTGATTCTTGTCATTTCTTTATTTCTTTAAGTTACTAGCTACAGCAGTAAGCCTTTTGCTGGGCACTAGGGCGGGGGGTGTTCGGGATAATGTTAATACGAACAAGAATGACAGTTATGGTGGTATAACACTCGCCCGATGATTTGGTGTATGTGTCACAGGGAGAAACACGAGCGTCACGACCCTTTACGTTATACATGCCCCAGCGTCCGTCATAGTAGTTGTTCCTCCAAGCGTTAGCCATCTGGCCCAGGGAACAAAGCGACGAGCCAATACTCTTACAGTAGGTCTGGGCTGACGCCAAATCATTGGCCTCGTACTTGTCTGGTGATAGACAAATACTATACCCTACGGATGAAAAAAACAAACAAACAAACAAAACAAAAAAAATTAAGACTATCAATGTAAAAATAACAATATTGGCTTGGCAGAGAAACATGTTGGAAATGTTTTTTTTAAGAAGATGATGCGTGTCGATAATATCGGTTTAAAACTGCTTGACGTACAATGGGTCCAAATTCTGTTTTATAAAGGTATTGCTGTTATAATGTGTTTTGAAGTAAGCGCCACTCTGTATCTGTGGCAATGGGTTGACTACATGTATTGCAGTTTCAAGAGTTTGCACAATATGACAAGTCTTTGCAATTTCATGGGAGAGTGGTGTCTTACATTTGGTAAATTGTTGATTTTTCTCTCAAAATTTCGAGTTTCACTTCAACTTTTATGTAAAGTTATCTGTATTGGTTTTGCACTGACGTCAAACAGTACTTACGTGAAAACGAATAAGTATACTTATTCGGACAATCGATGGGGTCTGCTGGTTGTGGAGGGGGGCCAAAAAATGCAGACGCGGTGGCCACCACGCTCAAAATCAGCACCAACTTGTGAATCATCTGAAACAAAACCATACATTAATTTAATTGACACGTTTCCTATAAAAAAATAATAATAAACAAATAACAAGAATAAAATTGTTATTGCAAATGGGGCCGATGGTACTAATCAACCGTCTGATCAAATACAACACAACAGCAGAGAACGGTGGTTGATTTCCAAATTAATTTTTTGTTTGTTTACAGTATCAAGCACTGTTTCCGCCATCTTCAATCTACGCCAGTTTTTAAGTTCTGACGAGGTATGTCACTTTTTACAGGTAACGATTTCATAATTTTGTGTCTCCGAAAGTTTTCCAGGGAAACAGAGAAAATACCAATAAATCTGAAGGGAAAACAATTGTTTGATTTGTTTTGTCTCATTATATTTACCGATGCAAAAACCAACTATTTACCATTGCAAAAAAACAAATTTAACCATTGCAAAAAAACAAAATTAGCTGTTGCACATTGCTTACCAACCAAAAGGACATGATGTATAAATGGCCCCCAAAATCTTAAATGGCCTCACTTTTAGACCCTAGCAGAGTCTTTGTCAACAGAAAAACAAACTTTTTTACCATTCTCACTTTTCTTTTGAGTAAACAAAGGACAAACTCCCTGGATGCTGTGTCGCATTGAATCAGAAAGGATTAGGTTATATAATCTTTATTGTGGATGTACCTCCACTCCACAATGAACTTTGTTACAAATCAGTGATTTAAGTCTTGCTCCATTTACCTAGTACGATTTAATTATGTTTAGTTGACAATACAGTGAGACATTATTTGATCACAAAATTGGAAAATAATGCAAAATGTATTTCACTAAACTGTAGTCAATTTCTGTGTTTTTACCAAATATTTTGATTGTTTCTCGTATTTGCATTTCATGTTTCTGTAAATTAACTTTTAACTTGTACGTAAATTGCAACGTACTTGTACACATGCTTGTTATTTTAATATGAACACAGATTTTGTAAAATAATACGGTGAATTTATGCGTATTTTTTCCTTTTACATCACATGTATAGTTATATAATTAAGGTTTTTTTTTCAACATATTTTATCATTGTTGTTTTATATTTGTACACATTTCAGCATGTTATGCAAACTATTGTAATTTGAACAGAGAGTTCTTAGAAAAACGGTCGAATTGTATGGATTAAAAAAAATTAACAGCATTTGCGTGTGTGTGTGTGTGTGTGTGTGTGAGTTTGTTTAGGCATTCAAACCGGGGATTTATAACAAAAGAGGACAATAGGGTCCCCGGTTGGAAAAGGTCCCCAGTTGGAAATCGTGTTCAAAACCAATGGGAGCTGTTGCTAAAAAGTTAAAGTACAAACAAAAGAGGGACAACAGGAGGTCCCCGATTGGAGGTAAATACACACACCCTCACAAACGTAGACTTATGGGGTATCCTTTTGTTATAGTTCTATTATCCCTTTTCTAAAGAATCCCCTTGTGGGGTCCAATAGTTCCTATTGAATTTACCTTGTGGGGTCCATTGTTCTATTGTTCTCAGGACCCCACAAGTGCACGTTTACAAACCCACACTTGTGTGGGTGTGTGTGGGTGTGTTTATTTTCTACATAAAAATCTGTAAAAGTACAGAAAAACAAAAGGTGTACGTTGCTACAGCATTTTCCTTTTCCCTTATTTAGTCTTTTTTACCATTTGTTGTTATTTTATGAAAACTTTTGTTATTTGGACATTAAGTTTGTAAAAATGTATTCAAGTTATGCAGTTTTTTTTAAATAACCACTGTGCGGTAACTTTGTGTGTTTTTGTCTGTCAGCATAAAAATGAAAAGTACAAAATTAAGCAAATTACTATAGCTTTTCCTTTTAGTTGATGGTTGGGTCTTTTCGTCCAACCCATACTTTTGTAAATTGATCATAAAATGTGTAAAGTTGCATTTTAATATTTTTTAAAGATGTTAACAGCCTGTGCAGTTTTTAAAGTGTAATTCAAAAAGAAAAGAAACACCAACATCTTTAGTGCTGTGGGTTATGCATAATGTCTTTAAATTTTAAATTCATTCGATAAAATTGGCCTAAACTCAACCGAAATTTAAGGAACTTGCTGATATGGTAACAGTTTTAAGTATTTTAACGCGCAGCTTGCGTTTAAACAGTCTTGAAAGTATGACATGGTTTAATAATCAATGTTATTTTGGACAGTAAACAATATCCCTCGTACTGAGTACACCAACATTAGTATTAAATATTTTCTTAATCGTTGCATTGCCTTGATTGGTGTGTTTATATTCCTGATTTCCTCCTCTTTTGGGCTAAGAGTAAGGCTCTAGCCATGATGTTTTTGTGTTGGAGGTAGAGGGGCACTTGTTAGGTGAGTGTTCCAGTCTTTGCCCTATCGGAGAAAAGACAAGTTGGTTTTATGGGATCGAAACTCCTATTTTCTTGTGTCACTCATATAATTGTAAGTACCCATATGTATTTGTGGATGCCTTTGTATGCCATGATGGTTTTTTTCTTCGGTTTCTTTTCATTGTGGAGTTTTCTTTTGGAGAATAAATTAGCGAATGGACCACGTTCTATAATCCTGTGTCACTCTATCTGCCCCATTACCATATCTGAGTCCTCTTTTATTAGAGGACCAGCCTCCTTCCCGCCCCCCCCCCCCCCCTACAGTGTGGTGCACTATACACACACACACACACACACACGCACACACACAGTCTTTTTAACACCGAGTTGTGGGGACTCCCTATTGTTGTTCTATTATTCCCTTTTCTAAAGAATCCCTCTGTGGGGACAGAGTTTGACAAAGAAAAACGTTGTGGGGACCTTTGTTCCATTGTATAAATGTCCCCACAACGGTGTGTGTGCCTACCCACACCCACACACACACACACCCACACACACACACACGCACACACCCAAGATGGCGGTTCCCTTGGACAGGACAAAATAGTGGTGTACTTGTTGATAATTCACTACTTTTAATTCTGTTGAAATCAAATTCTCTTCAGTTTTAAGGGGGTTAACGGTGACTTGAACAAACAGGTAAATATTGAATGTAAAACTATTGTTTTCCTAACCCAAGTTTGCAATGTTATTGTTGCTGCATTTTAAAAGTGTGGCTTTTTAGTGTGGTTTAGTTAGGTACAAGACTGTGCCTTTTCTATTTCTTCGTCTTGTTTATCCATTTGACAACGTTTGTTTTTATTTTTCAAAGAGTCAAACAATGTGCAATGTAGTCAATAGTAACAGGTCAAAAGAAACGTTGAGGGGGAGGTACATCCTAAACCGAGTATGGATAGAGTGGCTGAGCTAATGTGAACCTTCACTCTTTACCATATCTAGCCCTAACCATAACCCTAGCAATAATAATACCCTACAGCAGCCAAACCCTTATTTCAGCACAAATCCTAACCCCCAAATCTAACCCTTACCTCAGATCTAACCCTAACTTTTCAGCCAAACCCCCTAGGTCCAGCCCTAACCCTAGCCTGAAGGTCACCGAAATGGTTCAAAAAGCCATGACGTGTCTCTAGGGGATGGCTGAAAGCCCCCATGTTCAAGCATAGAGCAAGGATTCGAGGGAATACCCATGTACAAGACGTATTTTTTTTTCTTCTGGAGTTGGTTTTATCCCTCAGGCTCTTACTATATAAGGGTCATGGGGCAAAATATGTGGGTGGGTCTAGGGTGTTCCGTCCAGTAGATTCTACGGGCAACTAGACCATCAATGAACCTTGAAATGTCTTGCAACTTCCTCCCAATCATGTAGACTTTAAGCCCCCGCCCCTCCCCCAAACAGATGGTGTCAACCCCAGGGGCAGAAATGCTGGGGGCAAACTGAAATTGTTCTGAGAAGAATCATTAAGTACTGTCGGTGTCTTCTAAACACCAACTTTATTTTGATTATAAGTGTATATTGGAAGGGAAACAATATGTACGTGCATATGACTTGCATACTACAATATGCATGCTTTTCACATGACCTTGAACTTGTCTTAGCTTTCCCCCCATGTAGATTTATTCCTGTCATTTCTCAGTGGATCAATATTTTAGACCGGTGGTCGCAAGTTCAAATCCCGCTCCAGTCAATTGTCTATGTTAGCCCAAAATTTAATTTCAAACTTACCCAGTCAGTTTCCCTTGTGTTTTATTGTTTGATATTTAAAAATAAAAAGTCGCATCACCCTTAGGGTAGATCCACAGATGTCCATAGAGCTCTATGGTTGTATCGTATATTAAGGGATGTGATCCCTGGCTACATGGCAGTACCCAGTTAAATGGTTTCTGACTGGCACCCCCGAACAAAGATACTGACAAAATAAGGGGACCGCTAACATCAGGGCTGGATAGCTGTGGTAGAGCGTTGGTACGTTAAAGTTCAAATCCCGCTCCAGTCAATTTTTCTTTTTTCCCCAAAAAAATTGGATCAAGATTTTTCAAATATTTCTTCAGTTATTATGATCAATGATATACCTGGGTTGTCTGAAGTGATATAAATTGAAATCCAAATCACATTGTCTTGCACCCTAATAGGGTTCACTACAAAAAAAAAAAGGCAAATGCACATGCACAGAGCCTCGTTAATAAAATGTAAACTCAGTTTCTGTAAACTGTTTCTGTAAATTGAAGATTTGAAAGTCCTTGCTTTTATGGATTGTTGAAAAATGGTCCGACATTGTGCCCCTGGGGTGGTTGACTTTCATCCTGGAATGTTGTGGGTAGACTGCTCCAATAAAAACTTTCCTATTTTGCTAAACAGTGTAGGGTAATTTTGTTTTTCAAGAGAAATTCTGCCGTTCAGGAGTGTTTTTATTTTGGATCAGCCTACCAACGATTCTCAACGGCTAACTTACTAAAAGTTGAAAAGAAAATTGAAGTTTAGTTGTCAGAAACTATATATGACCTGTTTTGTAGAGGCTGCTGACAGATTTTTAATTTTAATTTGTGAGTATTTTTGAATATTTAGCGCTTGACATTGGTTGTTATGGGAGCCTATTTAGTGTGGTGCACCCTTAGCAGTTTGTCTTGTGATAGTGCCCTCTACTGTTGATAGTTTGTGGTTGAGTTGGGTGGTGGGCTACTATACAGGGAGGTATTGAACCAAGACTATATCTTAAAGCCCGGCTGATAACGACCCTATTGTAAACTACCACACGATACGTACATTTATAATAACTTCACTCAATGTACAAAAAAGAGCCATTTAAAATTATATCTGAAAAAGAAACCAGAGTATACCCATAGAGTTAGCCTACAGCCCATAGAGCTCTATGGTATACCCAATATTTAATTGAAACTTCGTTTTTTCCGAAAAAAAACAAAACAACAACAACAGCAAGTTTTAAAACACAATCTTCACAGCAACAGCAATTTCAAACAGATAAAATAATCATGATTCAAAACATACCTTGATATTGATTGAAGTTTTATCTAGCTCTGGTGAAAGAAATACCGTCTCTCGATATCGCAGATCTGACGTGCTTCTTCTCCGTGCTTGCTCTGACTTCCTCAGTTTCGGCCGTGTTGGTCTTATTTATAGAAGGAAAAAACATGACCAAAAGCCATTCCTATTGGTCAACGGTTAAGAGGGTATTGACCAGTCTCGTTACGTAACAAAAATTATTTTTCGGTCAAATCAAAATGCTTCAATTTGGAGACCATCGGATGGTGTCCCTGAGAACAGACTTTGTCGTCAAGCAAGTTTGGAACCCCCCCCCCATAAATCCCACAATGAGAGTAATCTGATGGAGAGACAACCAACTGCTATAACCACAATGTTCTTCTTTCTGGGGGAACTCAAGCTGAAATGTGAAATCCCACTGGAGGCCATTCCAGCAAGTAACTCTTTTGATACAATAAAATAAAGTCAGGGCATATCCGTAAACTCAATAACAGTATTGCAATGAAGGACAGCCTATAAGAAACAAATTGCTTGCCTCTGTGGTTCAAACAATAGAAAGAGCTCCAGTAACCCATCTTGCGCCCTATAATCTTTGCTTTTGACCAACCTGATCCAATTTTTCGAATGGCTTCGTTTTTCTTCGTGTCGATCTGGACTGAAAAAAAAAACTTTTCTAAAATCGGAGCATTTTGTAGAAATTGAATGAAGAGATAGACCGGGTTTAGGTGAATTAAAAGTCGCTCAATGGTTTTAGAAAGAACGGACAAGATGTTTACCAGTTGATTGTGTCCACGATACGATGATTCAACAAAAGTTAAATACAAGTAGTAAGAAACACGTAGTACGTGTACTGCATGATACTTCCATCGTGGTGTTTGGAAAAATAGTTTGATGTCGGACTTTTGATCGAAAAAATCGGCCGTTTCCTTCGAAAGTTATTGAAGATTTCATTCTTGTTGTGCAGCTTGATAACCAAGGCGGGTCATATTTGTTAAGAAAATTAATATTTCTCAGAGCTTGCGAAAGATGCATCACAAGATGCATCACGAAGTGCATCACAAGGATGTACAATTAAAAAAAAATATGAAAAAGGGCAAATTCTCGGTTTTTACCGTTTGGTAACGAAGTTCTTTTTATCGTGTAGATTTTACATAATTCTTTATAATTTATTTGATATTTTTTTATGTTATGGAACTGATCTTTCTGTTACCGTTTCTGTGAACTACAGCGAACAGGAGATTGTTTTCAAGTTAAACGTGGTTATTTGCAAAAATGTAACATTAAACAGCCGTCGACAACACTATTATTGCATACGGTTTTTAGGGGAAAAGTTGATATCTGTTTCATGTACTAAGTTTACTCACTTGCCGTACGTCAGCTTATTGTATCTTCCATTGTTTAAGTAAGGAGTCTGAGTAGCAAATTAATGTTGATAGTAATTCTCTCTGGTTTAACAAACTGGGGACTGGAGAATCCATAACTAGTTTCCATTTTAATGAGTCACAGCCAAAATTGAACTGAGAACGTTGATATGGTATTCAACTGTTACATGACGAAAGAGAAACAAACATGCCACACTTTTGTTATCTTCACTTTTGTCAAAGACAAGAATAATTGATTTCTTTCTTTCCTGCAATTGCATGTCACAAAGTTTACAGCTTCAGTGTTTCAGAAAACTTTTGGCAAATATGTTTGAATAGCGAGAATTGCGGAAGTATAAATTCATAGCGATTTTGCATCTCTTACCTTTGAGCATGCATGCATCACGGATCCGATAAATGGAATTACGTATGTTGTTATTTATCGGCCCCCTCCTTCCCAAAAGAACAAACTAACAAGCCTGACCTCCCGGATGTTAAGAAGTTTCAACTCATCTCTCGTGTCTTCTGGACTGTACCAGCACAGAAGGAAACAGGAGCGTAAATGGTGCAAATCTGGAACAGAAATTGATCGATTGGCTTACCAAGCTCAAAGGGATAAAGTCAATCAAATGATTGATGCCAGTAAGACTGAGTTTTACAGGTCTTCTCTTACAAATTCTGACAAAAAAAAGATGTTGTTAAGACTGTGAATTCTTTGCTTAACAAAAACCATAGAATTTTTCCTCAATGTGATTCTTCCCAGGCTCTTGCAAATGACTTTGTAATGTTTTTCAAAAGCAAGGTAGATAATATTTGTGCTACGTTTAAAAACCCTGATGTCAGCCACGAGATGATAAAATTCAGCAGGTACTACCAAATATGGCCATAACTTTTTCAATGGGCCAAAAAAGCAAATATTTCATGTAAACCTTACCCCTGGTATACCCCACAAGCCTGTAAACTTTCATTGGCCAAACCCTAACCACTGCAGAGTAAGGAGTGTTGAAAGACAGCAGCCACCTGTCTCCGTGCAGTAATTGATTGACCCTTGCGCTAAGGGTCATTGGCACAAGACTTTGTGAAAACAACTTGCGGCCGCACACTGATCGTAAATAACACAAGTCTAAGTCTTGACTGGCACTCCAATTCACCCACATGGTCATTTAGCGTAGCTTTGGGCTTGCATAGGGGGGTTATTGACCTAACAGACAGGGTGTTGATAAAAAAAATCAGCTTGTGGATCCACTTCGTAAAATGTTCATTGAGGAGGACCCGAGGGTTTTAATGAGCATAGTGATAGTTTTATCAGTAGCATGAATGTGTAGGATAAAATGGCTGCATTGTTTACTAGCTCTGAACCAATTTCAGAGGAAGATGTGCGTAAATTGGTCAAAGGATTTGCTAGTAAATATTGTGCCCTTGACACTATTCCTACTTGGCTTTTGAAAGAACGTTTAAACATTGTGCTTCCAACTCTTACTTCAATCATTAATGTTTCACTTTCATCCGGCTGTTTTCCTAATACCTTAGGTCAAGCCATTATTTCACCAGTGTTGAAGAAGCCTTCCTTAGACCACAATGCTTTAAGTAGTTAAGGACCTGTTTCAAATATCAGATTTGTAGCTTACAATTGAAACAACACCATGATGAGCTCTTTCAATCTGCTTACAAGCTCTCTTAATATAGTTAGACTGAAAATTACTCTAATTAGACTGAAAAACACTCTTTTCGATTGAGGCCAGGGACAAGTAGTTTGCAGTTTGTCCCCAGTTTCAATCGATTAGAGTAAATTTCAATCGCAAATTTTTGCAGTTTTGAAAGTTAAGGAAGATGTACTTTACAACTCTCGGAGCAGCCGGGAGGTTAAAAAATAATCCAATGGTTACCAAATATGGTCATAATTTTGTTTTCAATGGGCCAATAAGGCCAAGATTCCATGTAATCCTCACCCCTGGTATAGCCCACAAGCCTGTAGACTCCCATTGGACAGACCCTAACCAGTGCGGAGTAAGGAGTGTTGAAAGACAGCAGCCACCTGTCTCAGTGTAGTAATTGATTGACCCTGTGTCAAGTATTCCCTTGGGACAGGGTGGTATGCACTTTGTGAAAACAACTTGCGCCGCATACTGGTCGTAAATAACACAAGTCTAAGTCTTGACTGGCACTCCAATTCACCCCCACAGTGATTTATAATGGTTTTGGGCTTGCAGGGCGGGTTATTGACCTTAAAGACAGGGTGGACGATTTTTTAACCTCCTGGATCCAGGGAAGTTGTTGATTAATGTGGATGCTGCGAGGGTTAAGGCAATGGTGAAGTCTTATGTTGTTTGTCTAGTGTTGTTAGACTTGTCTGCTGCCTTTGACACCATTGATCATGATATTTTACTTGATAGAATGAGAAATGATTTAGGCGTTTCTGATACTGCTCTTCTTTGGTTCAAGTCATATCTCTCTAATAGACAAAGTCGGGTTTCCATTCATAACATCTACTCTGATCCAGTTGATTTGGAGTATGGATTACCCCAAGGGTCCATTTTAGGTCCCTTGATGTTTGGGATTTACATCCTCCCACTTGGCAATATCATACGTCATCATAACACTGACTTTCATTTTTATGTTGATGATACACAGCTGTATTGTTCCTTTAACCCTAGAATACCTGGTGCTTGGCAAGTTGCCATGGAGAAGCTGCAGCTCTGTATTACTGATGTTCAATACTGGATGACTTGCAATAAGTTAAAGCTTAACGAAAACAAAACTGAGTTCATTATTCTTGGTACTCCTCAAAACCTCAAAAAACTGCCACTGGTTTCCTTGCATATTGGTGATGCACGCATTAACCCAACAGATTCCGTCCGTAATTTAGGAATCATATTTGATACTAAACGTTACTTTTGTACAGAGAAAACGATATTTGAAGGCGATTAGAAAATTGAGTTTGTTCAACAAACACACGGTGTTCGGTTGAAAGTAATAAAGTAATCAGTTTTTTTTCCCCGGCCAATACAGCAAGTAGGCCCATAGCATAATTGATCCATCACAGCGTAAAAAGTTTACCTACTCGATCGAATGGCCAGTCTGTCTGTTATAAACCAAACCAAAGATCGTGTAGCACCTCCTAGCGCCTTCAAAGATCGTGTAGCGGAATTTGTGTTGCATGTTAACAATAACAACAGATCTTCAGCTGGTAGCCGAACACCTAAAAACAAATTACAATAACAATGGGTCTTCGGCTGGTAGTCGAAGACCTAAAAAAAACTGTGAAATCCATGTTAAATACATTTAATATCTTGAAGGGCACCAGTCGACTATGGTACGCTTTTTGCTGCACCTAAAAAACAAATTTTGAATCAGGGGGCGGAGGGTTGGGGGGGGGGTCTGTTTTTTCAGACCAGAAAAACGCCGACTATTCTCTTTGGGTACAATCCATTTTAAAAAGAGGTGACACAGTTATTAACACACAAAAAAATAATAATAATTAAATAAATAATTTTTTACCGTTAAAATGATTTCTCTAATCAGCACTGAAAACATAACAATATAGGTTTCATGAGTAACTCCAAGAATAAGTATAAAAATGCGTACAAATATTGGCGAACAATGTCGTTGAAATATGGCTGGGCTTAACACGCTTTGAATAATGTCCAGATGGGAAATTCAATACAATTTTACAAAAAGTTAACCCTACAACGGGAACAAATTTCGACGTAATTTGAAAATTTGTATCGTTCATCCTGTGATTTTTTTCCCCTGAACGTAATGTTCAAGGATATTTATTTTTGTTCCTGTAAGTTTGAAGAAAATCGCTCCATACATCCCCTAGATAGGCCTTTTGGGCAGTTTTTTCAAAGGGTTGTTTGAGAAAATAGTTTCTGCCGTTTACTGAGTAAGTGCATGGTATACGTGCCATCACATCATCGGCCGTTTGCACACAACGTATTGGTTTGTGCACGGAGCTAACTAAGCGTTAACGACGGAGCTCCCCGTAGCTTCGATCTGCCCGCGTCGCGAGAGGGAAATAGATCAATTTCGACGTTGAGGGCGTAACCTCTTCCGCCCCACCCCCCCTTTTGAACTTTGTAAAAATACGTTAATCCCTGTTCTTTCTGTTTGAGCCTTTTTGTGCCATGTCCCATCACTTCAACCATTTTTCGACTTCATATCATACCGATCTGGGAATTGTTACTGTTAGTATTTATTACAGCCCATTCACAAAAAGAAGGTTTTGCTATTCAGTCGTAAACGTCCTCTATGGTTTTCCCCAGGGGCCGATATTGAGTGGCGCCTATGAGGCCAGTGTTAATGGCAATTATAAATGAATGCCTTCACATGATGATTGTTGGTTTGTTTATTCGATTGAGGCTTTTCTTTGTCCAAATCTCTGGAAAAGATTCCAGGGTTTGTACCAGTGACCTTCGAGTGGCTGAATAAAGCCAGTAAGGACAGCTCCGGCAAGTCCTGGACATTATACAAGTAACGTATAAATGTGCACGATGAGGTAGTGTACTTGCAAGACGGAACGTTTGGGCCAAACGACCGCGACCACACACTTTTCATCGCAAGAATTTCAAAGTTTTGAAGCTGAATCATCCAAAGAAAAGGCTTCCAAAAGCCTATTTGAAATTTCGTAAGGCTGTAGGTATAAATGCTCACTTTTCCAACGTTCTTTACCCCCCCCCTTTTTTTGCAGTGATTTAGGCCTACATAACAAACACGATAAGAGGCGGGTGGCTACATAGTCGTCCGACGCAGGTAGTGCATAACTCAAAATAAACCTCTTTTTTAGTAGAATACTGGTAGTTTATGAAACAATTATGTGGTTAAAATCAATATCACAGCTGTATACAACTTTAATAAAATTGCTTAGTAACTGTGTTATTATTACCAAAAGCCGACTTTTGGTGTGACTCTTCGGTCACAGCATGTATTTGCACGTAGTTTGCGATCAGCTGAGATGACGTAGTACCCACTAAAGGTCACGTGATTACATGTAAACTTTGGATGCGTAGTCGGTCTATTATTATGATTTGTATAAAGCTATTCTCCTTGATGGTTTGTGCAAGACAAGTTTTATAATTAGACTTGGCTTTTGCATGCGTGAATAAGGTCTTCTCAGAATTAAAAGTTTCAGCAATAAGAAATGTTTTGGAACATTGAAATGTCATTTTATATTTTATTTATTTATTTTTTATTTTAAGAACACACAATTCCTGCTTTGGGGGCCGGAAATGGCGAAACTGTGGGCATGCAACAGATATGCACGCGTGTGACGAAATGACTTACCAATGTGATAGAGATTTCGACATTACCGCAAACCTCAAGGTTTGTTTTGACCCGCCGCGTAAAAGTAGTCTCAATCGGTTGGACGCATGCTTGGCGAACCTCCTGCCGTTTATGTGAGCAAACGCCAAAATATTCAAATGAGGTCATCGAAGCGTGTTCCTTTATAACTAGCGTCCTCAATAAATCGGCCTCCAATCAGCTAATTCCCATACTTTAATAAAATCTGAAACAAAATTATACTTCTTATTTGTGCTTATTATAGTCCAAAAAGATTGAAATTGTTTGTCATGCGTACGAGCGTAGCGAAGTAGCAAGGACGGTTTAAAATACTCCTCATAATTATTAGCACGTCCTCATGGTTATACCTGATTTAGCTTGATGCTCGGATGACATTTCTGTGTAGCACAAGGCCGGAGCCGGCCAAGGCAGGGCCAAGACGAGTTCCTCTGTTGAATCGTTCATTATCTGTCACAATCCTGTGATTAAAAAAATAAATAAATAAAAATAAACATGAATTATTAGTTTGGTTACAATATGACAAAATCGTGGGGGATATAGATGGCTACAAGGTCATGTTTCCTTGCACAAATTTAAATGTCCAACCAGTAGACCGTGCAGTATTCATACGTTGGTACAATAATAATTGAATTATGTAAATAATTTACTTCCCTTTGTAAACAAACCCTTAAGTTTCAATAACAACAAACTGTCTTTGTCCAACTTAAAATTGAAATAAAATTTACCCAATCAGTTTCCTTTGTGGTTTATAAAAAAATAAAAATAAAAAATGGGTTACTGGGTTTGTTGAAATGCCCGTATAAACGATTTTTCTCTTCGTCGAGTCACAGTAAACTGAATCTGCTAAATTTGGCCTTGCTCACCAAAAAGTGCAGTATTCATAAAACAGCTCAGTAATCGTACCTATTTATGAGGCACCTGGTAGTGGCAGTAGTGGGTAGTTTTTATAATAGCTTCACAAAGTTGTAGTTTCAAATGAAAAGAAGAAATAACCGCTGTTTCAGTCTTCTAAACATTGCATTTGTTATTATTAAATGTTTGATTGCACTCAGTTTTCCCATTTTTTTTTTCATGATTGTATGTAGGGTGTAGGGTATTGGTCTATTTTTAAGGTAAAGTACAGGAGTAATCATGTAAAAAATTGTCTTAGCATCACTCTGAAAGTTTAATGATTATAAAGTTCATACCAGTACCAATCCTCCATTGAATTTCTTCTGTCTGAAATACTGTCAAGGGCAAGAAGCAGAATTTGAAGACTCCGATTTTAATTTCGGTTGTAATTGAAAAAAGGACAATGTGCTTACATGCTGAAAATGTATGTGCACTGTTTGTCACTATTTTCTCCCGACCCAGAGGACGGATTGTGCCCACATTTCCACAAGTTTTTTGTCATGTATTATATGGAATCACACAAAGTAAGAACGCTGCACTATCAACTTTACCAATCATGTGATTTACCTTTAAAGCCCCAGCTCAACATTGGTAATAAGAAAAAACATAAATGTTCATACATTACATAGAATGATGGTAGAGGGCCTTCCTTGAAATTGTTCTGCCTGAATTAGTGGTATTGTTTCTAAATAATAATATAAGATCCAAAATTAGTTTTCATCTCAGTTAGACGAAAACTCTGCCTATAGGCCTATATAGAAATGCGTACAAAAATGCTGAATGCATTTTTACCGTTTTCTCGCAAATGAAACAACGAAATGAGCGGACATTTTCACAGGCTGGTTTTATCACAAATACATGTATCTTGATTAGCGTAAAGAATGGAAACATTTACAGACTCTTTACCAATGTTGAGCTGGGCCAAGCAATAAATAAAATCACGTACAAATATCACAATACAACAACAATTATTTATGAGCTGAAAACTGTTATACTTAAAATAAAATAAAACAAAGTTGTGACCCCTGGCTAATGCAGCAAAATTCTCTTTAACAATGTTGTGATCCGGTGGACTTACAGTCACGCAAGTGTATGTCGCATCAATGCAGAGCCCGGCGTGTGGCGGGTTGACTTTCCGGTCTTACGTCTGCTTCATCAGTGTTTTTTTTCTTCTTTTCTTTTCTTCTTCTTCTTCTTCTTCTTCTTCGTTTTTCTTTTTTTCAATTCTTTCCTTTTTTTTTATGAAGGTGATGTCCTTTCCCCTTGCGCCATTTTCAAGCAGCAGTTTTACGGTATCATATTGACGTATACTCTCTGAAAAGGGTCCTATAATTAATTTACATGTATATTGAGAAATATATAATATCCCTCCGCTTGTTGTGGAGTCGGTTGAAAACCGCCTTATTTTAATATTTTTTTAATTACTCCTTCGTTGAGCGCTCAAAAAATCTAGATTTTTTTGTAAACCTGTAGCAGGCAAGCCTTATCACTTGGCATAGCCCCTTTAGCCTGATTGTTTACTATGAGCCAGATACCAAGAATGAAAACCACCCTTAGGTCACAAGGGCATCAGTTTGTGTAGAAATATTGCTTCTCCCAGGAGACCCAGCGGTACCCTTTATGGGTTGGCTTCTTGGCCGGTCTCCTCAGTTCTGTGATCAATCATCCATGCTCAGGGGTTGCTTGACAGTGTCTGGAATGGATCAACCAATAAACAAACTCAGAGTTGAGGTGTTTGGGCAGAGATTGGGTACTGGCAAGTGGGGGGTTGGATGGGGGCGGGGCCAGGCCTTCCTGGCTTTGGGTTCTTGTTTTGTTTTATTGGGCCTGGATTACTTCCAGGGACATTGTAAGTATTTTCTCATGGGTGGCTCCATGGTACTGTAGTCTGTTGTATTTAGTCTGAAACATCTCTGAGACCTCTGGAATGATTATGGCTGTTAGCCGAACACCTAATAATATTTTTCAAACAGTACCATTGTTACGTACTAGAAATTGAAAGTTACCTTTCAGAGTCTTTTGAATACGCTATGGCTTGATTAAGCGGGACGTAGCTTTCGAGGTCGTCACGACGCAAAGAACCCAGCAGAGCAAGAACCCAACAGATCAAGAACCCAACAGATCAAGAACCTGAAAGAGCCCCCACTACCTGGAAAAGTACAAACACGCAGTAATAAGTACGTATACATTGGTATTATGAAGACATCATAAACACCACACACATGTGAGCAGCTACACTAGCTCTTTTCACAACATAAATTAATCATTTTTTTCCAATGCGATATAAATATAAAGCTCAGATATACTCACTGGGGGTTCTCTGACACATACCCTCTTATATCCAAGGCATAAAATCACTGCCCTCCAGCCTCAAGCAAAAGAGAAAGATAGGTGCCGCACAACCTCTTCCAAAATCACTACGCAAATAAATATACCTACAAATACCAATCCAAGCAATGCAAAAATAATTTTGAAATAATAATTTCCTTGGCTTAATATCCTGTATGAAAAATGTAATGTGATAACCAATATGAAGTGTAAATTTCTAGCCATCAATAGACAGTAATGAATTTGAATAACAGTTAAGGAAATACCAAAGACCTATTTTCAATGGATGGACACGCTGCAATCCGTCCTTAAGCGAAAAAGTATAGAGGTCCATAATAAAGTTTTAGGGTTAGTTTCAAAAGAAAGATTGAGGGCGCACGTGCGTTCCCTATACTTCAACATCTTGGATGCAGAGGCCTAAATTTCTTAGGCGTTAACCTTATTAGCAGTCAATTAACTTTCTTGGGTTTTGATCCATGTGTGACCGATAGCAACTCTAATCTATCTTTAATTACACGCTCCATTGGAGTGTAGGAATTGCCCCCGATTGAGGTAGTTTATCATTTTACTTAATTTCTCGTGGTAGTTATGTACAACTATACTAACTCAGGTTTCTTTCCGTGTTCTTATACCACTCCTGCACAATTTTCAACAGCTTGTGCAGGATATAGGTCCCTCGTGCCGTGTTCACAATAAAACAGTTTAAGCTAAGAGACAAATCAATGAGCCACCGCCTTCAAATTCTGAACTTGCGTGCAACTAAAGATTGTAGTGCCCTCGCCCCCTTGCATTACTCTAAACATTGAAATGATTTCATGAACAAAGGAAAACAGAGGACCAATCTATTTGTGATATGCCGTAATTTCGGTGGCAGGAGGGATGGCTGGTTTTGCGCACAGCTGACCTTTGATCTACAGCTTTTCTCGTTAAAACTAAAGTGAAGAAATTGTTAAATAAAATGTTAATTTTAATATGATCAAACAATAAGTGCAATGACATTAAAAGGTTTTGACTTAAAAACAGTTGAGGCCAAAGTTGGTGGAAAGATTTACATCATAATTGCTGTGGTTTGAAAGATGTTTTGGTCCTTGCATTTTCTAAAAACAGTCGTCCTTTTTGCACTAAGAATAACTGACAAAAGCCAAAGTAGCTGTCCTCGGTTTCACAAATTGTCCCGGAGCTTCATAAGTATTTTTGACAGAGTTTGCTTAATGTTTTTCTCCATCTGCAAAACAATCTGCGACACACAAACAAAAAGGAATTGTTGTGTCTTACGACCTCGTTAGTCTTGCGTGGCTGAAACGCCAAAGTTCTTACATTCAACCATTCTCCAGAGCCTTGCATTTTAAACTGTACAAACAAAAATGTTTCAGCATCTTCTTGCAACCGTGAAGTCTTAATGACATAATTACGTTGTTTTGTGTATCGTCGTCTACTCCAAAGTGCCTTGTGAATAATTAAACATTATTACCAGTGATCTGTCGTAGTATTAGTATAAAATGTTGATATAGTAATACGTGAAACTATGTAGTATCGTAGGAACAACTTTGATGTAAAATAATATTTATTTCGAAATTTTGGTAAATCTTGTTTTTTGTTGTTGTTTTTTTTAAGTAATTATGATCAAGTCTGTAGAATTATAAGGCATTGGATCCATCTGGAAGGAAGTTATTATCTTATCGAACATTTCACTGAAAATGTGCCAACATTTCCAATAAGATAGAGTGTGAAACATACTTTTAAGAGAAGTTTTTGTTTAATGTTATGACGTTAAATTAAGAATACCAGACAATTAAACAAGACCGCTTTCAAACACTGTTTTCTCGAAAATGTACACATGTTTACAAAGTCATCTTTCAGTTTAGAAATCGACAATTCTTGTTCTGGTAATTGCTTTTCTTAAATGTTTTATAGTCGTGATATGTGAAGTGACAAATATACTTAATAATTAATTCAATTTGTCCTAAAACAAACAAACGTGTTTTTGTCTATAACGAAAGTGAGAGACATTTTCTTCTGTGCAACCACGTCACACTGACATCCACGATGATCAAACACACCAGTTGATCGTCAAACAAGCTCACTGCAGATTCAGTTGTAATCCAGCTGTGAGAAGTCCCAATCACCAGTATATTCTTCGTATTAAATTCCTGTTACTTGCAGATCTTCCTACTGTCATGGCGAAGATTAATATAACAAGATTTTAAGTTCACCACTTTTTCTATTTATTTATGTGACGGTCATAGAAAATGCACCCCACCGTTTTATTTGTCATACTTTATTTTATTACGTAACATTTCCTTATGCTGTATAAATTATTCAATTATTCAAGAGAAGCGCCCTCTTTTGACAAATACATTATTTTCGCGCGCTTCCGTCACCCTCATATTGCGATTCAACGAAGACCTCACCACACGTTTATGTCTTCGTCTATTACAGGTAATAATCTTTTGGTTTAATTCCATTTATATTCTTCTCAAAAATCATTATCTAAGTTTAATATTATAAAACGATGTTATCTTTAATCATTATTGATGCTATTTTGGTTATGTCGAGATTATTGACATAGTTAGAAGTCAATAATCAGTTTGCCGGACTAAAGATGTTTTCCGTTTTACTAAGTCTTCTAAAGACATGTTCATTTATATTTTGAACTACTCTTCTAGATTTATTTGACAACGGAGCACTTTATAAGTATGTTAGTCTTTAGGACATTTGCGATCATAGGAGCATCGGTTAAGTTTGACTTGCATGTTGTAGCTCATTGTTCAACGTAAACGATAATCCAAGATGACGAATACCGTCATGCATGTTAGGATTTTGAGACGCAACTGTATTTACCCTGTTACTGTTTTATTTATTATTGTTTGTATATAAATATTGTTCTTTAATAATTTGTTATAAGTTAATTGAGATATTGCGATTCAACGAAGACCTCACCACACGTTTATGTCTTCGTCTATTACAGAAATAAAAGGTCGTAGCCTACCAAAAGGAAACAGATTGCTGAAGCCTCTATCATTTTAAAGACTCCAAGAATTAGAGAGGGTCACATTGGTGGAAGATCCGGATATAGAGGCACACCTAAACAGCATACCTACGACTAGCACCGATTCCCTGATGGCCGAGTTACCATTCAGCTTTTACTTCACCTGAGAAGTCTACCCCCAGCGAGCGTCGAGTCGCCGCCAGTAAAGTGTACCGCCGTGCCGGCCTCGAGTAGCCCGGGCTTTGACTCTTTACCGTGAACATAGAGTGAAACAACCGCACCAGTTGAGCAGCTGATTACTATAAAAGCATCGTCCACAAAACAAGAAAAAGTGACTTTATGAACTCTAATCAAAAACATTAAGTTCAGCTCCGACAAGAACGATCGTTTTTCTTTTTTCAACAAGATCTAGACATTATACGATCGCAAGTAGAACATTTTTCTGCCAATATTGTCCGTTCTACAAGCGGATTCAGCTCCGATCAGCATTACTGAACTGTTGACAGCTGTGTTAGTTTCCACAGTAACCAAGCACACAGTACTGCCACGCCGCTGATGGTTCAATGAACTCCAGTCAATCAGAGAGATAACTACCATTGCGTAACCATTCTTATTGTTAAGCCTTGATTGCGTCTGGATTTAACTCTAATCCGATCAAGTAGATCAGTTACAAGTTGGACTGCCCAATCGCTACTGGTATTTTGCATTTCAATTGTTAGGCATTTTGTTTGTACCTCTGTCAAAAGTTTGAGTGCCAAAAGCATTTTTTCCCCTGATTTAGCAACAACAGTTAGAAAACCGAATTCTTAAAGATCGATTTTTTTTGTCTGTTAGTTTTACAAACTTCATTTATTTATTTATTTATTTATTTTTTTTTTTAAATAATTTTTTTGGCCATTGCTGTGTCAAATTGTCTTACACCACTTAAATGTGAATATACTCTTTTTTTTTTCCTCTTTTTTTTTACACACATTTTACTCAGTTTGCTCAAATAGTTTGAATACTGTATTGTACAAATTTTGAATTGAAATCATTTACCTTTGTATTTTTGTATTCATAATATCAATCTTCTCCCTGTTTTCCACTTGGACTGTGTTCTTGCAAGCATAGATTGTCTTCTTCAAACGAGAATGGCTACCCCAAGGAGACTTGCGCCCGATGAGTACTTTCAGTCACCAACTTCAACTACACATCGGCGATCAAGCCGCCGAACTCTGCACAATCCTTCAGAAGACACTCGACCAAGACAGAGATTTGAAACTCGACAACACTCTTCCACTCCACTAGTAGATCTCCGCAATAACCAACCGCTTAATAGTAACCAGATGATGTCACAACTGGAACAAATGGAGCGCCGACTGTCTCACAGTTTGTCTCGTCATCCGCCTGTAGATCTCCATCATCCTACGCAAGGTGCCAGAACACAACCAGTACCAAGACGAAGCTCTTCAACCAGTTATCCTTTACTAACACCGCAGAATCAAAGCAGACCTGATACTGAACCTCCATCTTCTCTACCTCACCATCGTCTCCTTCCATCTCACCAAGTCAAATCGGTGCCAATTTTCACTGGGCGTGAACAAGGCTCAACTATCGCCATTGACGACTGGGTACGAGACGTAAAGTACCTAATCGAGACCACATCAATGCCAATCGACATGCAGTTTTCTACCATAGTCAGGTACCTGGGCGGAGCTGCAAGGAAACTTGTCCTTAATTTACCTATAGAACAACAAACACCTAGCCAAGCTTTTACAGAATTGAAGGCCCAATTTGGAGATGTTCTGTTGACCGGTGATCCTCTAGCAAACTTCTACGAGCGCATGAGACTCCCAAACGAGCAACCCAGTATTTACGCCGTTGAGCTTGAAGCGACACTGAGGACAATTGAGGAAAAGTCGAGTCAAAGACATCACCTCCAAGATAGAAACAGGATGCTAACTCAACAATTTATGAGAGGAGTGAAGGACGAAAAGGTCACCCAAAGACTGGCACCAATGCGACCAAGAGAAATGACATTTAGAGAGCTTCAGATTGAGTTGCGACAACTAGAGAGAGAAGCTAGAATGGCAGCAGCTCTGAAGACAGGAGCAAAGATTCAGTATCAGCAGACTCGACAGTTTCGTCCCCAAGTCTGCCAACAATCTCCTTCAATGTCTCCATCAATTTCATCTGATAAGATGAACTACGAAAGAAACTCGCCCGTTTCTAAAGACCTGCATCCCAACACCGACCGTGAAGTTCTTGAAGATCTTATAGTAACAGTACGTCAATTAGCACAAAAAGTTGAACAGATCACTACCACACCTTCACACAACAGAACTCAGCGCCGGAAGATAGATGAACCACCACCCAACCAACGTGTCTTCGTTTGCTACAAATGCGGTAAAGAGGGACACATCGCCAAAGGATGTAGGAGTGTTCCTTTAAACCAGCAAGGCCCGCGGCCACAGGGCAAGCCGTCAGAGGCCAGGAAGTAATATGCCCAAAAATGTCTTCTTCAAACGAAATGCCATGGAAGTCATCTTTAACACCTCAACATGATAACAGAAGACCTGATCATCAACAACTTATTGGTCCCAATAATGAAGATATCGTCAAGATCGACGACTTCAGTTACAGAGCATTAATCGATTCTGGGTCACAGATCACGTCAATCACAGAAGACTTATGGAAACGACACCCTAAACTCCAGAATATTCCTCTCATTCCAGCAGAAGTCTCCATCGAAGGTGCTAGTGGTCACAAAGTACCTTTTTTAGGCGTCGTCCCAGTATCCCTGACGATCATGGACGTTGTCTATGAAGACGTTCCCGCCTTTGTTGTACCAACTGATAAATATCGAACAGATGTTCCAATTCTGATAGGTACAAACGTGATCAGAACTTCAAAACGAGACCAACAAATAAAAAGAGGTGTAAACTACATGAAACAACTTCAGGCAGAGAATCCAGCATGGCATGCAGCTTTCAGCAATACCACTAACTCAGAACCTGGAGATCAACGTGGTTCTATCGGTTACGCAAAGTACATTGGCCGCTATGCTCGTGTGATACCACCCGGAGAAGAAGAAGACATCATTTGTCAGGCACCTCGTAACCAAGGTCTTCCTTACACTGTTGTTGTTGAGAACTTTCCTCAAAGCTCCTCATGTCTGAAGGTTAGCAACTTAGTAGCCGACGTTGGTCCAAACTGTAGAGTACCTGTTAGACTGTGTAACATCTCAGCAAAACCCATTGTCATCAAACACAACAGCAAACTAGCCCAACTGTCATCTATATTACGTATTGATGATATACCTGCCCAAGAGCAACATCAAAACTCTCCTTCAACTACAGGTGTTAGAAGTGCAACAGCCAAATACGCAATACCTACCATCATCCCAAATCTTGACTTATCAAAATCAAAACTCGAAAACAAGACACAGAAGATACAGCTAGACAATCTCCTTCAAGAATACTTAGATGTGTTCTCATCTGACTCATTTGACTTTGGCTGTACCTCAACTATTAAACACAGCATCCCACTCATAGATGACCAACCATTCAGACTCCCTCATCGCAGAATTCCACCCGCCCAATATCAAGCCGTTAAAGACCATCTTAAAGGAATGGAGGAAGCAGGTGCAATCCGCCGGAGCAAGAGCCCTTATGCCTCTCCAATCGTGATAGCGCACAAGAAAGACGGTTCCATGCGTATTTGCATCGACTATCGTCAGCTGAATAATAAGACTGTTCGCGATGCATACCCTCTTCCTCGCATCGAAGAAGCTTTAGATGCCCTCGGTAAAGCCCGTCTATTCACTACATTAGACCTGACGTCAGGCTATTGGCAGGTGCAGATGGAAGAAAAAGATATCGCAAAGACAGCCTTTACTACACCCATGGGATTGTTCGAATGTAACAGGATGCCATTTGGATTGTCAAACGCCCCTGCAACTTTTCAACGTCTCATGATGGCATGCCTTGGAGAACAGAACTATGTGACATGTCTCCTCTACCTTGACGACATCATCGTCTTCTCAGCCAACTTTGAAGAACACATCGAACGCCTAGGCAAAGTTTTCTCATGCCTCAGACAACATGGTCTAAAACTCAAACCGTCAAAGTGCAACATGTTGCAAGAAGAAGTTAAATACCTTGGACATGTTGTTTCAGGTCAAGGCATCGCCACTGATCCAGAAAAGATCGCTCAAGTGACAAACTGGCCAAACCCTACAAATCGCCAAGAGGTACGAAGATTCTTAGGTTTCACAGGATACTATAGAAGATTCATTAAAGCGTACTCACACATTGCTGCACCACTGTACAATCTCTTATCCGGCGATCCGAAGCTCAAGAAGAGAGGAACAAGAAAGAAATCTCCTTCAGTAACAGTACCATTCTTATGGACGGAAGAATGTCAGAGAGCAATGGATCTACTAAAGCACCACATGACATCACCACCAATTCTTGCATACGCCGACTTTGAACTTCCATTTCTTCTTCAAACAGATGCATCAGGTGCAGGACTTGGAGCAGTACTCAGCCAAGTACAGAATGGAAAAGAAAGGGTAATCGCATACATTAGCAGAGGTCTTAAGCCAGCAGAATCTCGCTACCCTGCACACAAATTAGAGTTTCTAGCGATGAAATGGGCTATAACAGATAAACTACGAGACTACCTCATTGGCAACGAGTTTACTGTAATGACGGATAACAATCCACTCATCTACGTCACAACATCTGCTAAACTTGACGCCACTGGTCAGAGATGGGTTGCCTCTCTCTCGCAGTTTAATTTCACTGTAAAATACAAGCCTGGCAAAAACAACGCAGCAGCAGATGCACTCTCTCGCAAGCCACACAATGACAACCCACTAAACTCTCTCCCCTTCCAGAAAGATGCTATCACAATCCCGTCACATATCGTTCAAGCAATCTGTAACAGCCAACCACTTGTTTCTCTCCCCTTCATGGAGCCTCAAACAGCCAGATGTGAAGAAATTGTACAAAGCCAAACACAACTCCCTGCCAATGAATTACCTCGAGTGTCTCATAAGGAACTTTTGTCAGCTCAAAGGACAGATCCTGATATTTCCAGAACTCTGTACTATTTGGAGAAGGGTAGAAAACCAACCCAAGCAGAAAGGACTCGAGAGCGCAATGGTTGTCTTCTTCACTTGAAACAATGGAACAAACTTCGTATGAGAGATGGTATATTACACAGAGTGATAACAAAACAAGACGGATCATCAACTCAACAATTAGTTCTTCCACAACAGTACACAGCGACAGTAATGAAACAACTCCACGATGACTTTGGCCATCTTGGGTATGAAAGAACACTTGACTTGATAAGGAACCGTTTCTTCTGGCCCAAAATGTCGCAAGATGTAAAGGAATGGTGCGAAAGCTGTAAAAGATGCTGCCTCAGAAAAACTCCATCCTCGAAAACTAGAGTACCCCTGGTCAACATCAACACCACAGAACCAATGGAGCTGTTATGTATAGACTACCTCAAACTAGAGCGAAGTAAGGGAGGATTTGAAAACATACTTGTCGTAACAGACCATTTCACCAAATATGCACAAGCCTTTCCGACCCGAGATCAGAAAGCAGACACGGTTGCCAAGATTCTTTGGGAGAAAATCATCCAAAACTACGGTTTTCCCGTCCGACTACATGCCGACCAAGGTAGAAACTTCGAAAGTCAACTTATCCGAGAGCTTTACAAAATCTCAGGCATCAAAAAGAGTAGGACCACACCCTATCATCCTCAAGGAAATGGTCTTACTGAACGTTTCAATCACACTCTTCTCAATATGCTTGGAACACTAGAAACTGAACAAAAGAAAAACTGGAAACAATACGTAGGTGTAATGACCCATGCCTACAATTCAACTCGTCACGACTCTACGGGCCATGCCCCATTCTACTTAATGTTTGGTCGACACCCAAACCTACCAGTAGATCTGATGTTTGGATTGAAAACAGACGAAGAAGAAACAACTTCGTACGAAGAATACACAGCGCAACTAAGAGACAGACTTCAGTCCGCCTACAAAAAAGCAAACGATCTCGTCAAACAAGCAAAAGTAAAACAGAAACGCTTATACGACAGAGGCACACACTCAGCTCCTCTCCAAATAGGTGATAGAGTGCTCATTCAGAACAAACACCTCATTGGAACCAGTAAACTAGCGGACCGATGGGAATCGCAACCTTACGTTATTATCTCCAAACATTTGAACGTACCTGTCTACACTGTTCGTTCTCTCGATGATGGAAAGAAAAGGACAATTCACAGGAATCTACTGACCCCTTGTATGTTTCTCCCTATTGAAGACGGAAACATAACGGAGGAAACAACAAATGTACACGGGACAGACAAACAAATAACACAGGGAAATGAGCAAGAGTCAACCAAACCCACAAATGAAGACGATAGAAGTTCTAGTGATGATGAGAATGACATCGCTTTCCTACCTGTAGAAACAACACGTCATATAACCTCTCCATCATTGTCGCCCCCAGAACTCACCCCAGTCACAATAGGTGAAAGACCAGGAGACACCAGTGCTACATCTCCATCATTATCACCTCCTGTGCTTATCCCAGAGGATAGAGTAAACAGATTTACTTCTCATCCATCACTTCCCTCGGTTAGCACAACTGAAAGTTCGGAGGAAGCAAACACTGACACTCAGAGCTCATCGTACCTCTCACCCCCTAGCCCAAGACCAACAAGACTCAGACGCCCCGTCAACAGACTGAATTATGACTATCTTGGACAGACAAAACAGTGCAGAGTCCAACACCAGTCACGGCAATTGAAAATTAGTCGCGGAAGAAGACTGTTTGAAAAGTGGAAGGATCCAAAGATGACTGAAATACGAAAGAAAGCGTGTTCAAGACTCCTTCTGCAAGAACACAGTCCAACCTAATTTTCCCTTTACGATTTGTTTATTTATGTATATAATGATTATGAAATGGTATATTTTTCTGTAACTGCAGTAACGTTTGAAGAAATTTGGTTAGTTTCTTGAACAAGTACGAGAAGAGACTATTAGTGGATCTAGCAACCCTATAATGTATAAATTTTAAAGTTATTATACATTTCAGATGTTCACAGATTTTCTAATATAGGAAAAGAAACTATATTTGGTTTTATTTCAAGTATTTCTAATTGTGTTCTAATGAACTATGAGAACACAGGTTTTCTCCATTTTTAGTATACGCCAGGTGCCAGTATTACATTTATATTGTGAACAAAGTTAGCATATTATTATCATCCAGTAAACACTTTGCATGTAGTTAAATGTTGAGGACAACATTTCTTCAAAAGGGGGAATAATGTGACGGTCATAGAAAATGCACCCCACCGTTTTATTTGTCATACTTTATTTTATTACGTAACATTTCCTTATGCTGTATAAATTATTCAATTATTCAAGAGAAGCGCCCTCTTTTGACAAATACATTATTTTCGCGCGCTTCCGTCACCCTCATATTGTGATTCAACGAAGACCTCACCACACGTTTATGTCTTCGTCTATTACAGGTAATAATCTTTTGGTTTAATTCCATTTATATTCTTCTCAAAAATCATTATCTAAGTTTAATATTATAAAACGATGTTATCTTTAATCATTATTGATGCTATTTTGGTTATGTCGAGATTATTGACATAGTTAGAAGTCAATAATCAGTTTGCCGGACTAAAGATGTTTTCCGTTTTACTAAGTCTTCTAAAGACATGTTCATTTATATTTTGAACTACTCTTCTAGATTTATTTGACAACGGAGCACTTTATAAGTATGTTAGTCTTTAGGACATTTGCGATCATAGGAGCATCGGTTAAGTTTGACTTGCATGTTGTAGCTCATTGTTCAACGTAAACGATAATCCAAGATGACGAATACCGTCATGCATGTTAGGATTTTGAGACGCAACTGTATTTACCCTGTTACTGTTTTATTTATTATTGTTTGTATATAAATATTGTTCTTTAATAATTTGTTATAAGTTAATTGAGATATTGCGATTCAACGAAGACCTCACCACACGTTTATGTCTTCGTCTATTACAGAAATAAAAGGTCGTAGCCTACCAAAAGGAAACAGATTGCTGAAGCCTCTATCATTTTAAAGACTCCAAGAATTAGAGAGGGTCACATTTATTTATTTATTTATTTATTTATTTATTTATTTATTTATTTATTTATTTATTTATTTATTTATTTATTTATTTATTTATTTATTTATTTATTTATTTATTTATTTATTTATTTATTTATTTATTTATTTATTTATTTATTTATTTATTTATTTATTTATTTATTTATTTATTTATTTATTTATTTATTTATTTATTTACTTACTTATTTATTTATTTATTTATTTATTTATTTATTTATTTATTTATTTATTTATTATTTGTTTGTTTGTTTGTTTGTTTGTTTGTTTGTTTGTTTGTTTGTTTGTTTGTTTGTTTGTTTGTTTGTTTGCTTGCTTGCTTGCTTGCTTGCTTGCTTGCTTGCTTGCTTGCTTGCTTGCTTGCTTGCTTGCTTGCTTGCTTGCTTGCTTGCTTGCTTGCTTGCTTGCTTGCTTGCTTGCTTGCTTGCTTGCTTGCTTGCTTGTTTGTTTGTTTGTTTGTTTGTTTATTCATTTATTTAAAAATAAAACCAAGAAACAAAATCGCCTGCAAATAGCTCGATAATTACCCAAATTAAGACGCGACACGCAAACTCTGACGTATCGTCCCCAGAGTTTGCTGGCTGACTCTCGTTCGGTATACTATGTCTTATCCACAAGGCCACTTTCTTATTATTAATAACATTTCTTTTCGATTTTAATTTTGTCTCGTCGGGTAGTAGTAGTAGTAGTAGTACGTGGCTTGATCATTGTGTTTATTTGAGGTCATTATGATACTAGATGCCGGCGAGATATGTAGAACATCCACATCTACACATTGTCAGAACTTTTGTTTTAAAAACACCAACTCACTGCAAAGTGATTCCGTGACTGAAACAACTGGAATGTCTAAATGGGTGAGTGAGAAGGGCATCAGAAGCCTGCGCAGCTCTCAGCAGGGGAGGGGCACATAACACTGCCCAGCCACCCCTTCCCCGGCCCTGTTGCAGAGCCACTAAATGATGGCGTCTTCTGATAATGTCACATGTTTGGTATGAAATCAAGATGTCATGTTCGGCGAAGATTAATAGATACTTAACCCGATTGGGGCGGGATAGATAATCGTATATAATCTGTCAACCACTTTGTAAGACCAGGACTCAATTTTACAAAGAGCTAAGATTGATCTTAACTGCAAATCACTCTTAGTTGCTAAGCAAAGTGTGATGTCACAATACAAATTACAATGGTAATACTGACAACTCATCTTAAAGGGGCACACCGGCTTCGTTGGGCTATTTGGGCTACAAAATAGGCTTACATATGACTTAAAAGGTCTTCCAGGAATGGAGAAGAATGGTTCCTAAAAGAAATCATCAAATTTTGCCGTTTTCGAGCACTTTTCAAAAAACGATTTATCCGAACCAAAAAAGTGGTTCGGATAAATCACGTGATCTTCGGAGTTAGTTTTACTTCCAGCCGTATAAAAGTAAATTACTGAACCAAATTTAAATCTTTATTTTTACAATTATTTATGAGTATTTGACAAAAAAGACTGTGTATTCAGATTATTGATACAATTTGTAAATAATGATGAAAAATCGAACGTAATATTCGCATTCAGAGAGCCCATGCAACCGAAGTGTGTTTTACGGCGCACCAGCGTGGGAGCTAGCGGAACGTAAACCTTGGGGCATATCCCGTACAGCCGGTGCCGTGTCTCGTGGGGCCAGAGAGACAAACCCCGGGGCATGAACTCCCCAGCTTGCCGGTCTAGCCGTAAGCTTAGGAGCTTGTCGGAGGGGTAGGGTGCCAGACTAACAATTACGTTTTTTTACGACTGTTTTAGTCTGTACCCCTAGATATTATCCCCTAACTATTGTAACGTGTTGCCTGCGTTACACACACGCGGGACGACGACGGGGAATGTTTATCCATGGAGGTAGAAATTAGACTAATTTCTACCTCCATGGTTTATCCCATAGAGCTGATCTATCTACTTCTATGATAACTGCATAATGTCCAACCCCCCCCCCCCCCAATCGCCGCAACAACAAAAAACCGGTGGCGGTGGCTGCGGCCGGCCAGTGAAGTCATCGCCCGAAAAACGGGAGAATGCCATCACTAAAGCTGCCAGGAGAAAGGCAATCCGTTTGCAGCGAATGCAGGAGGCTCGCTTGGCACATGCTGGCTTTCCCTTTGGATTTATCGTGGTTTTTTTTTTTTACTTTTTACTTTTTGTTGGACCGCCTTCTGGTTTTTCCTTGCGATGTTTTTTTGTACCGATCCTTGGATGTCGAAGAAACGTTCTCCATTGCAAGTAAGTTCGTCCAGTTCGTCGTACACAGAATACAAACTGTCCGTTTATGTCTGTTTTTTATTTACACGTTAATTTGAAAATTGTACAAAAGGCAGAATCACTGACATTTGAGGGGGGGGGGGGGGGCTGGAAGAGCATAATAGGGCGTGCTATGTCTGAATAATCAGACGTATACAGCACCACGACGACGATTATGTATTTTTTATTTACACGTGAATTTGTGCTGGATGGATATGAAGTCTGGATCCCCATGCCTCGCTATTGTAATAATTTATACTAAAACAGAGCACCAGTCTTCTTACAACATTGCGCAACATTGTCACGTAAACTTGACAGTTGCAACGGCTGGAAAAGCGTATAAGCTGACCTTTGACCGTGTTTTGTTTTTTACACATTTTTCGTTAATTACGTGATATTTTGATGATTTTTTTTTACAACAAAATATCACGGTCCAAATGTAACACGGTTCTACTACAAGGCACCACCGTTTAATTTTGGTTATGTTAATGATTAGATTTGCATTACTTTGCATATTCATTATTATTCTTTTCATGCTGTAAATATCGCTTTATTATTTAAATTTCGAAGCGCCCTCTACGTTTTCAATTGTATTTCGCGCGCTTCCCAGGGCGTCATTCTGATCTTGGTGCAAGAACTCACCTTACACGAATGTTTTGCTCTCTTCACCAATTTGCAGGTATGACCCCTTTATGGTTTACTTTTTATTTATTATTTTTCCTCAGCAACCTTAACTAAATTATAGGATTTGATGTATTTCTTTAATCTATTTACAATTGTAAACTATTTGATATTTCTAAAGTATTTCTTAAAGAATTTTGCGCAAGAGTAATGTGTTTTGCCAGGATGGCGACCAGTTGTATTTTAAATCATCATTTGTATTAAGTTTCCATTAATTGTAATAATTGTAAAGATATTAAGTCATTCTGATCTTGGTGCAAGAACTCACCTTACACGAATGTTTTGCTCTCTTCACCAATTTGCAGAATAAACCAGCACAAACGAGACTTACGTTTCCCCGTATCTACTTAACTCGACTCAAAACCAACTAAGGGTCATGTTCCAAGCTCCATCAAATCCAGCAGGTGGCTCCTACACTGCGATCATTGAAGGTGCACAAAACAACCGCGCATCTTGTCTCAGAATTGGATGCACTGTGACTGACATCGGTCCTGACCGTCAACTCCCGGTCAGGGTACACAACATCTCTTCCAAACCAATCTACATCAGAAGAAACTGCAATCTGGCACAAGTTTCGTATGTCCTCGCTGTTGAAGATACGACACCAACTCTTCATCCAACTACCACTCCTCTCCTTCATGGCGTGCCGGCTGGTAGAGTGAACTCCATCTCATCCATTAATTTGGATGAACTGATTCCATCACTCGACTTAGCCAGTTCTGCCTTGCAAGATGACATGAACAAGAAGAAGCTCGCTGATCTCCTTCATAAACATAACAGCATCTTCTCCAAAGACTCTCTAGATTTTGGCTGTACATCTACTGTGAAGCACTGCATACCACTCGTCGACAATAGACCAATCAAACTTCCGTACAGACGCATACCACCGAGCCAGTACCAAGCTGTCAGGGAGCACTTGAAAGGCATGGAGCAGGCCGAAGTCATTCGACGAAGCAGCAGCCCGTACGCCTCCCCATTGGTCATTGCGCACAAGAAAGACGGTTCTCTCAGGATCTGCATCGATTACAGGAAGCTCAACAGCAAGACCATTCCTGACGCCTACCCACTACCAAGGATAGAAGAAGCCCTTGACGCTCTTGGTAACGCCTCTATCTTCACAACCCTTGAATTAACGTCAGGCTACTGGCAAGTAGAAATGGACGAAAAGGACAAAGCAAAGACCGCGTTTACCACTCCGATGGGTCTCTACGAATGCAACCGCATGCCATTCGGCCTCCAGAACGCTCCTGCTACTTTCCAGCGCCTAATGACGATGTGCCTCGGTGAGCTGATTACTCAACTTGTTTGCTCTACCTCGACGACATCATCGTCTTTTCATCCACATTTGACGAGCATATTGAGCGCTTGGATCAGGTCTTCACGTGTCTCCTTCAACATGGACTGAAACTCAAGCCTCAAAAGTGCCACTTACTTCAGTCAGAAGTCAAGTATCTGGGACACATCGTCTCTTCGAAAGGTGTGTCCACTGACCCTGAAAAGATCGAACAGGTACAAGAATGGCCAACTCCAACCACTCACAAAGAACTACGAAGCTTCCTAGGATTCACTGGGTACTACCGTCGCTACGTGAACGGCTATGCGAAGATAGTTGCACCACTGTACAAGCTCACGGCAGGCAACCCGACACGACGAAAAGGAAAGCGGGCACCTACCAAACCACCCCCTTATATCTGGACAAAAGAAACACAAGCATCGTTTGACCAGCTGAAACAAGTGATGATTTCAGCCCCCATCCTCGGTTACGCTGACTACAAGAAGCCTTTTCTTCTTCAAACCGATGCTTCTGGTGTTGGGCTTGGAGCGGTCCTGAGTCAGATCCAAGATGGACAAGAACGCGTCATAGCCTACGCCAGCAGAGGTTTAAATCCAGCAGAGTCGAGATATCCAGCACACAAGCTAGAATTCCTTGCAATGAAATGGGCAGTAACGGATAAGTTTAGAGACTAACTTCTCGGCAGTACATTCACCGTCTACACCGACAACAATCCGTTACTCTACGTCACCACCACAGCTAAGTTGGACGCAACAGGCCAACGGTGGGTGGCTGCCCTTTCTCAGTTCTCCTTCACTGTGAAGTATACACCTGGTAAGAACAACGCAGTCGCAGATGCTCTCTCGAGAAAACAACACCCAGTCCCAGATTCTACGTCAGTCCCCTTCACAACACAACCTGCCGATGATGTCCCAAAACCCCTCTCCTTCACAACAGAGATTCCAACCGATGTGGTCAATGCCATATGTACTGGTCACCCTAATACAGGCCAACTATTCATAGAGCCCGCAAACTGTCAAGTCACAACCAGAGGACAGGCAAAGCTTCTCAATCCCAAACCAGTAACCAGTGAGACAGACGAAATGCCAAGGCTAACTACCAAGCAAATTGCCCTTGCACAACGTGATGATCCAGATATATCACGAGTCCTATTCTTCCTCGAACACGGTCAGAAACCAAATCAGCTACAGCGAAGCAGAGAAACAACTGAATGTAAGATCTACTTAAGACAGTGGGACAAGCTAAGACTTAAAGATAACATCCTCTACAGAGCTCGTAAGACAACAGACGACACACTCTCACACCAACTTCTCCTTCCTAAGTGTTACCGAGCAACAGCCATGTCCGGTCTACACGATGACATTGGCCATCTGGGTTTTGAACGAACACTAGATATGATCCGTAACAGGTTCTTCTGGCCCAGAATGGCTAAAGATGTCAAAGACTGGTGTGTGAAGTGCAAACGCTGTTGTCTTCGAAAAACATCTCCTTCAAAAGTCAAAGCTCCACTCGTCTCTATCTTCAGTACAGAACCCCTTGAGCTCATCTGCATCGATTACCTCAAATTAGAACGGAGCAAAGGTGGTTTCGAAAACGTACTTGTCATCACAGACCACTTTACCAAGTACGCTCAGGCATTTGCGTCACGAGACCAGAAAGCGGAAACAGTAGCAAAAATACTCTGGGAGAACTTCATCTTGCATTATGGTTTCCCTACTCGCATACACTCCGACCAAGGCCGAAATTTCGAAAGCCAACTCATCCAAGAACTGTGTAAGGTCTCTGGCATAAAGAAGAGCAGAACAACACCGTACCACCCTCAAGGAAACGGCGTTACGGAGAGGTTCAACTCTACTCTCCTTAACATGTTGGGCACACTTGAAGAGGAACAAAAGAAGGATTGGAAGAAGTATGTCGGCGTCATGACGCATGCGTACAACGCGACGCGTCACGACACCTCAGGGTACGCACCATTCTTTTTGATGTTCGGACGCCACCCCAACTTGCCGATAGACCTCTTGTTTGGTTGCCACTCACCAACTGATGAAGCTCCAAAGTACGACGAGTACGTGGAACAATTCAGAGAAAGAATACTGTTCTCATATGATCATGCTAACAAAACTTCACAACACGCAAAAGCAAAACAGAAACAAATCTACGACAAGAAAACCCAAGAAGCACCACTCCGAGCAGGTGATCGAGTTCTCGTGCAGGTTAAACACTTCGAAGGAACACACAAATTAGCGGACAGATGGGAACCCAACCCCTACACTGTGGTCACAAAACATGAAAACATCCCCGTCTATAAGGTACGCTCCGGTGATGGAAAGGAGAGAACCGTACACAGAAATCTCCTAACCCCGTGTATGTTCTTCCCCATGTCTACTTCAGACAACTCTCCTTCAGATAAATCTTCTTCAGACACGTCTACTTCATCAGACACGTACGAAGAGAAACTGGAGAAAGGGAGGCAGTTGTTGGCAGTATGGAAGAGACGCCAGATGACTAGAACAAAGTAGACAAATTGCCTGAAATTTTAACTTGTATAATTCCCCCGAGTGCTTAACAAGTTTTGTGTGTATTTCTAATTTTAGCCATAGTTCACCAGATAGTCATTTTTACCCGTTAGCTTACATCAGATGACTATTGGTAATGATGGTATAGATTGATTTTGCATTGTTTTATGTTCACCATGGACAAAGGTAACAGTGATGCCTTCTAAAGTAAATGAGCATTTTGTAGAGTAAGATTTACTTTGCCTACTTTTCCCCCATTTGATGTGTATAAATATCAAATTAATGTATTTGCAAGGTTTAGCAGAGTTACTAGACTATTGCGATTGTATAAATTTTTGTCACTGTGCATAATTAATTTGTGTGCAGCTGTAAGTAAACACTATGTCGAGGGCGACATTTTTTTTTAAAGCAGGGGAGGATGTGACAAGTAGAATAATTCACATCCGGGTACTTTTCATTTATTCATACTTTTTTTAAATACACCGGTTAGCGCGCCCTCATCGGCCGCAAGACGTCAGAGGGTCACTCTTTCCTTTGACGTCGAAGACTTAACATCACATTATTTTCTCCGTCTTCAATTCAGGTAATTACCATTCTATTTTCCATCCATTCTCCCCTAGATTTGATATAAATTCCTCTTGTATAAATTATTCGTAGAGTTTAGCTTATTTTATGACATGTTTCTTTTTGACAAGGAAACGGTTTTCTAGAGTTAATTTACTTAGTGTTTAGTCGGGAAAGAAAACTCCCGTTATAGATATATTTCTTTTTGATTTGAATTTCCTCAAGTCTCCTCTCTTAGATTTTGTTAATAGTTTTGCATTACTAGAGTTCGGAAGTAATGCCTTACTTGTTTTCCGACTTAATGATGTAAATATTGCTGATTTTGCGGAGTTATCTTCTCATTTTGGTACAATTCCAAGATGGCGGACGCCATTAAACTTTTGGCGGGAACTTTAATTAGATCATTTAGTTTGCCTTTATTTGTGCTTTTCTGTTTGCCATCCATTTCCAATCTTTGGCAAATCGTTTATTATAGATAGTCTTTATCCAAGTTCACGGATTATTTCATTGATTTGTTTATTCTAAAATACATAATTTCTAGGCTGGAAAACGGCAACATTCTCGCGTCTTTTAAGGATTTCCTAATTCATTGTAAATAGTATTTGTGACTTGTAAGTTTTATTTTTAATGTTCTATTTAAATTATGTTTATTTAATTAGACTCTTTCCTTTGACGTCGAAGACTTAACATCACATTATTTTCTCCGTCTTCAATTCAGATATAAATAAAAGTCTGGAACAGCGAAGATTGTGTCCCGCAGGATCATTTATTTAAGCCGGTCACAAATGGTGGAAGATCGGGGAGAATGTCACGGTCCAAAGAAATATTATTGTCTGTTATTCCACACCACTAAATTAGGTAAACAGTAAGCCGGTGTGTCCCTTTAAGATGAATCTTAGTGCTTTGTGAAATCGACCCCTGATACCATGTAATAATACGATTGTTTCAAACTTGCTCATCATCCAGTAATACAAATGTGTGGTTTAAATTAAAAAAAAAAAAAACTCGTTTATTACGCTTTAAATTATGGTACACTTTCACTGATTATCATTAGTTTGTTGGAATTCTTCGATGAAAGGAAGAAACCTCCGAGTGTAAGTAATTTTTACCCAAAACAGCCAGTGTTTCTCAAAGCAACGTTTGTTACGTTCAATATGTCTGAGAATGTTTAACCTTTATTTGGACATTGTTAGAAATGAGTTGCTATAGTAATTTCGATCGTTTAGTTATGGTATGGAAAAACAAACAATAAATCTTAATTTTGTATATTGTCGTAAGATATTCCTATAATAACTGTTCAACTCTTTAACGTGTTTGACAAATCGTTAAGGGCCGCGTTTTTAACTGAATTGTTGAGGCTAAATTATTCACCGAATCACCTCACATACTACAGGATGCCTATAGCTTAACAAACAGAAAGCTAAATATTAATGTAGGATCAAATCAATTAACTGGTTGATTAATGCAGTTAACCAACATTATACACGGGAACTCCTATAGTTACTTCATATAACAATGACATTACAGGTTGTCTGTTATTATTACTGTTTTTGATACCTTTTAGCGATTAGATCTGTTATTATAATGAGGATTCCACTCTCCATCAACTTACACTACTGCTTGATCGTCAAATGATATCTATAAACGTTTTAATGAAATTAACAACGAAAACAACCAAGGCAAACTGATTGAACGAGTTACAGTTCAATGTCAGCAAACATCGCTTTAAATTCGTAGACTGGGTTCCTTGGTGTCCGTTGCAGTACACGAAACGCGGCAGAAGACGCTTACCAGCTATTTCTAAAATCCCCGGATCATGATTGCATTTTTACTTTGTGACGCAGTAAAATTTTCGTTGCTGTCGCAGTTTGAGGGAGAATGGACGAGGTGAGGGAGTGACTGATATGAATCTGCAGGTTTAACATAACTTGTTTACTCTGTCACTGATAAAGTATGCTTGATTTAGGGAAGATCATTTTTCGGTACCCTTACTTTCTGACCGTTACTTTGACAATGATTTTCTACGTCGTGCGTCTGAAGGGAGAAATGTGTTCTACAATGGTCTCTGTTAATGACGGGGAAGACTTGACAGCTCTAAAAGAAAAGGCATTCGCGAACTTCAAATCAGCATGTCGAAATTCCCGTGAGTAATTGCTTTTGTTTCGTTGTTCCACTTTTCTCGGACGTTAGTTTATCACATTTGTTTTTCCACAAAATGTAACTGAATGCACCAGTTCTTATATAGAAGACAAGTACCGCGTCAGTTATCCTTAGAGAAGAGCAAACAAAAGACGTTGACAAAACAAAATTTAAAAATAAAATAAAAATGAAGACGAAAGAATGCAGCCCAAAATATAAAGGCTTATCTTGTCAATTATCTGAATATTTGTTGATTTGGTCACAATTTTGATCTAATACTGATTGTTCGTAATGTTTATGCAGTGTCAGGATCTACCCGTGATATCGCGGCGACACCGTGCTATGGTCCGTTCACAACATCGGACAGAAATCCCAAGCGGTATCCTCAGGCCGGGGTCTTCAACCCACCCTTTGAGCGATTAGAGTTCAGTGTTCAGTCTACAGCTAACACCTTTATGGACTTTAAGGACGAGAACAACAATATGTTTGTTATTGGTAAGTTAGGCCATTATTTTTGTTTTATATTTTAAAATGTATATCAAAAACTAAACACCGCGGTGTAATCGTGTAGCGGTACACTTATAAGGAAGGGTATGGCGATGCTGCCTCCTTTCCTCGAATTCTAAAGACTAACTAAACTTAACAAGTTTATTTACTACAAGTAAAGGATTTGAGGGCTAATTATCTCGAAATCTGCCAGTTTGAAAGAAAATAAATACGAAGATGGCAAATTGACGCCATTTTCTACCAGAGCGGGCGAACTTTTGCATTACGGGCATGTTATCAATAGGCAATTTTATCATTCAGTGTTTACTGATCGTTGTGTGTGTGTATGTGTGTGTGTGTGTGTGTGTGTTGGTCTAAAAACCATTAAAATGGCAGAACATCACCGAACGGTCATGGAACACGTAAAACATCATCGAATATCCCGTGCGTAGTGACTAAATAGTTCATCCATAGTTAATTTAGCTTAAAATATGGCGTCGTATACCGGTACCAGTTTGAAAAAAGATGAACAGCACCACGCTATTTCTCTACCAGTGTTTTCTGACGGTTTTTATTTTATGGTTTGTAAACCATGATTTTGTGAACACACATTTTTTCATGGTTTATAAAAAATGTTTTTTTTTTTATAGATTCCTTTTTTTATGGTTTATATATAAACCATGATTTAAAATCATCCTTATAACATATTCATGATTTGTAAACTATAAATATCGACAACGCGTTACAATCATGGTTTATAAACTATAGTATTCTAGGATGCTCATATAAATTCAACTAAATTACAAATAATAAAAGTACTCAAAAACATGGTATGCAAACAGCAAAAACAAACTTTGAAAACGGTGTTGATGGTTTGCATCTAATTGTTATAAACCATGAAATATTGTCAGAAACCATGGAAAAATAAGTCAACAATAATTAATTGGCAAACGGCGCCCCATACGAGCATGTGTGAGAAAATAATTCCATCCTTTATACAATTTGAAAACAAAGAAAAGAATACCATCAACGTCGCTAGCTTGTTTTGATTGTTTGCTTTTGCACAAAAAAACGATATTGTAAAACAAGTTAAGACGTCATTTTTTTTTTTAGAAAGAAACATACCGATGTTACTTTCTAAAAATGTTTGAATTTTTAATTTGTTTCGGATACTGATGTATTAAAGCTGAATTTTCTGATTTTAGGCCGAGTTGACAGTAACAAATACAATTTATTTTTAAATAATGTTATGATGTAGAAAAAGTTATAAACTTCCATTTGTTACCTTTAACGAAAAATCCGTCAAGAATTGATGGCAGTTAAGTGAAAATCCTCAGAGTTATGACGTTCATCATTTGCATGTTGCAGCACCCAAGCTATGAATATTCAATCTTTCTACACACTATGTATGTACGTCGGTGTATGCACACAACCCGCCATTTCATTATGAATGAGAGTCAAGTACGACCAGATCCGCAGAAGCCGGAAGATAGTCATGTATAAATTTATGTTTACTTCTCGAATGTGTATTATCTCCAGAATATACATGTTGGAAATGATGGAAAATTGCAAGTTACTAGCAGAGATTAATGACATTGTGGTAAATTGTTGTTAGTATAAATAGCCTACAACGAATTATCTGCGAAGCTCACCCAGTTTCCGGACGTTAACGTCTTCGACCTCAATCGTTTCGCCGTTCATGTTTTTTTTTTTTTTTTTGTACGGAGCCCCTAAAGGGATAGGTAAAAAAAAAGTGGGACCGGTAAAACATTTGTTTTCATCTCTCTAAAATAATGATGTATTTCGTTCCCTCATAACACTATTTTGTAAAAGCATATGCTTCGCTCAAAATACTATTTCTTTTCCTCAAAAATATTGTTTCGAAGGAACACAATGATTTAAGAAATCAAAATAATACTTGGAGGGGACGTGATAAAAGTTTGCTAAAAATTCTATTTCGTTTCCCAAGATGTTGTTTCGAACGAATTAAATGATATTGAGGGATGCAAATATTTTGCTCGAAATACTATTTCGTTCCCTCAAAATAATGTTTCGAAGGAACGAATAAGTATTGCTAGGGAAATGAAACGATTTCGAAGAAAGGAAATATTATTTCGAGGGATTACAATTATTTATATATACATTTTTTATTTTGAGCGAATAAAATGTTGTTTTGTTATTATTGCGAGTGAATAAAATGATAGCATTATTGTTGGCCTGTATTTTTCTTTTTTCTGCATGTCCCTTCGGGGGTTCCGTAGTTTTGGACCGATTTTATAATAATTGGATGAATATCTTTCTCATCCGTCTTGATGATTACAAAATGATGATACTTCTTGTGTTTCAAATGATCACGTTCAATAACTGCATTTTACAATGTACACACATTCACATGGACGATACACATGAACGTGAACGACACACAAACGTTCACAATAAGTTTTGGACCGATTTCATAATAATTGGATTACTATATTGTATCCTTCTTATCCGTCTTGATTATTATAAAACTATATATTTACTAGTTTCAGATTCTCACGTCCAAGACTGCATTTTACATTGTGTCTTTTGATCTAAACGTGAAAGCTACACAAACATACGTATTGTAAATATGTATGTACATATGTGGAATCCCAAGTATTGTGCAGGCGATACTGAGTTTGAATACACATTCAAAACGATCATATTACAATCAGCACTATTTTCACAACTATTTCAATTTTATACTACATTTCGCTCCAAGTGAAAATGTTTTATAACATTGGCTAATAATATCATTACTAATCTTTTATTGGCAAACTTGGGGACTCGTAACGCAGGTCGAGTGTGCCCATAATTTCATCTATACTTCCCGTCCATTGCCCAGAGAAGACCTAAAATAATATTTTGGGGAATTATTATGATTCTGTATTGACAATAACACGCAAATAAAGCTGACCAAAATTTGTGAATGCAGGAAAACGCCAATGATTATCAATTTCGACACTGCCATACTTGGATGAGAGATAAAACAATGAATGTTGGACATTCGTGCAAGAGAGAGAATAATTATTTTCATTCCATCTTTCAACTCGTGAAAATATTCGCACCAATGCACTTGTAAACATCCATAATTTGTATAATATACCAAGGTCTGTTGACCGATTAGAGACTAGGATTATAATTTGAAGAAAATTAAATAATAAGCACACCTTTTGGCTGCGATCTGTTGGTTCTTCTTTTCAGAATTGGGCAGCACCTCTCGCATTGAAACAAGTCGGGTACAACCATCCGGAGGCCAAAGCATAAATCTAAGAGATACAATTCGCTTCTGGGTGACAAACATCAACGGCGAGATACGGGTGGGATTGTACGGAAACGAATTGTCATTTATGGAAAACAGCGATTCTAACATAGACGTCAAGTATATAGTATTTGATTCCGACGAGCACGCCGAGTGGTTCATCTATATTCCATGTAATGCTGCATATTGAAATGTTATTCAAGTTACATAATTAATTTGGTATTTTCAAAGCTTTTCTACATCAACAGATTAATACTAGAGACAGACAAAAAGAGAGAAAACAACTTCAAATACAAAAAGTTTTCACAAGTTATAAGTTTGTTTGTTTGTTGTTAAATTTTAGAATTTTTCCTTTTTGTAAATAAAACGCACTAATTGGTCAGATAGGGAATAGCTATGGTTTTTAAATAAAGTTAAATAAATAAAGTGCAGTTGCACTGAAAAAAACCGTTGTACCCCGAAATCCCCCCCCCCAAAAAAACAAAAAAACAAACAAAAACAAAAACAGACAAACAAACAAACAAACAAACAAACAAAACATAACCTAAAAACACGACCTCAAAACAAAACAAAGATAAAACAAAAACAACCGAGGGGAGGCGGTGGGATATTAGGGGAATAGCAATGCTGAAAATTACTCGTGGTGTATCACTTATGGAAATATAAAGCATTTTCAGTATCCTAAATATTTCCCCTGAAAAAAAATGATGGTAGTCTTGTGGGTTTCAATCTTGCCGGCCAAGTTCAAACAAGGACCATTGTGAAGTAGCTGCTGATATTAACGTGCACTCATGCTCAACCTGGCACGATCGACCTGGCATCTTAATTAGTTAGATTGAAAACCACTCCATCTAGATTGAAAATCAAAATCAATTGAAGCCAAGGACAACTCTTTCGCAGTTTGTCCCTAGTTTCAATCGAAAAAAGTAAATTCCAATCGAAAATGTTAACCAGAGTGAAGACGACTAATGGTTCTTGTGCTAAATTGGCTCTCAATGTCGTTTCAAGGCGTTTGAATATTTCAGTACTGTTGCTCCAACCACGGCATTTTATTATCAAGGATCTGGTGTGGGGTGTAGCCCATAGTATGTTATAGAGCGCCGAAGGCGCACAATTGGGAACCAAAGCTCTATTGTTGGGAAGTGAAATCCACAGGGGTGGCATTTCAGCAAGTGGATGTTTTGTTTCCCAGTGACAGCATAGACTGGTTCCCGTTCACTACATCGTTCTCTTCTGATTGTATACAGGGACCGGTAGCTACTACCGACATGACGCTTTAGATAGGCCCTCGATTGCGCGGGCGCAGTAATAATTTTCTAGTTTTAGAGATGACGTTGGTGACGTGTGCATGTTGTTGTTTGACACTAGCACACGTGTGTATCGTAACCCTTCACCTGGACATATAGTGAACCAACCTTCAACATCAAAATTCAAGTTAACTTTAGAAGAACATCTTAACTAACGTTAGTCTGCATGATGGGAGATACTGAGACTCTGTGCCCATCATGTTTTGTGTAAAGGCCGCATTGCATTATGGGATTACGTAGACATATGCTAGCTTCCTTGCTTGCTTGCGTGCTTTGTTTGTTTGTTTGTTTGTTGTCGGTCGGTCGGTCGGTCGGTTGGTTGGTTTGTTCGTTTGTTTATCTGATTTATTATCTGAATGCATCAGATAGCCCGATCAAGTTGTGAGGGTTTTTTATCGGGTCTCACTGCCTTTTTAATTAGTGTTAAATCGTTTTAAAATCGATTAAACATTGCAAGTGAAGTTAACACCAAGCGAGTCAATGTGCCCCCATTATTTTCCATAATGTCTGAATTTTTAGGTAAATGGTCATTTTCATTTTTTAAAAGATCTCCTCAAATGTTAAGACCCCCCCCCCCCCGAAAAAAATCTGATCATCGCAAACAGAAACATGTAGACACCACTGTCCTCCCAACACGATTCAGAAGGGGGAAAACACGCTTAATGTTGGCCTGGTGGTATAAATAATTCGCTTAGCCAGAAATTCCCTTTTGTTTTTGTGCGTTGCTTTCTGGAGCCATTGCAGAAGCTTGGCCTTTAATTATAACCACATAAAGCAAGAAATGGTGACCGTTAAGCAATGAGTTCCGCGGTAAACATTCAATGTAGCTGTGTGGTCCCGATGAGTAAAACGATTCATCGATACTTTGATTGGAGCTGCAGACTGTGGATCAATAAAACGAAGGGAGCCTTCTTTTCAATTACAATTTTAAACAAAGACTGGTTCTTCCTCCATGGAATCATTGTAAAAGGAACGAGCTACATCTTCAAATTAGCAGCATACATATTTTTTACCATGGTAAATATAATGTCTTTAAAAAAAAGAATTTTACTCAAGGATGATGTAAATAAATACACAAAAAAAAAAATGATCTGTCCTCGTTATAGACAAAATCATGCAATTATGACAACTTTAACTGAAATCCAATTGTATTATATGATTTACATCACATCAGCTTATAATAACAATGACAATAATAATAGCAATTAGTAATATATAATAATAATAATATAGTGATAAAATAATACATTTGTAATGAGCACTTTATCTGAAAAACATGCAAAGGTTGTGGGTGAGATCCTTCATAGGAAATTCTCACATGTGTTCACAGGCCAATCTGAAAAGACGTGATTGAAGAGATTGTTTGAAGTGGGAAATGCCTTGTGTGTCTATAAGAAATCCAGATAAGAGTTCCAGAGGTGTGGGGGGGGGGGTCAACGGTAGAAAAGGCCGTCAACATGGCCGTCACTACTAGGCAAGTCCGTGGAACAAACAGCATGCTGGCAGATGACCTCAGACCCGGCTTGACACCCCGGTGATGTTCTGTAAGTAGGGAGGGGCTGAACCATAAGCAGCCTTGAATGTCAGAAGGAGGTTCTGGTATTGACTTCTACAATAGACAGCACAGAAGTACATGGACATTATTGGAGTTACATTATTGTTGATTATTAAACTGAAGTTGGCTTTGCAAAATGAGTACCTGTTTGTAATAGGCTTCCGAAAAAGGTGCTAAACATTCGCATCTTTTGAGTGTATACAATGCTAATGCTCATTTGATTTAGCATTAAAGCGAAAAAAGGTTACTGTCACAATATCTTCTCGAAAAGTGCGTTCATTATCAAAGCAATATTCGGTCAGATAATGTAATTTATCTTGCGATGAATTTAATGATTATACCTTTCAAGGAGTGTTCCAACACTTGAACTGGAATACTATCAAATCAAAGTTTAACCTATTGATCCCTTGCAATGACGTCTAACGAGTCAACTTGGGCGTCTAATTGCATTCGCGTGAACTAAAATGATCAGTCAGTTACACGGCGGGGGATCAAACTTTCAAAATGGTGCGACCCAAAGGCTATTGTGGTGATGGCCTCAGGTAAAATAATCTGGTCAATGTTTCAATGTGATATATCATTTTCATCAAACGTTTATCCTACGAAATACCGTGATGGCCTACGGCTTAGACTTAAATTACTCTAATTTATACTTTGACTATACTGGGTAATAACGTTTTCTTTAGTTAGTAAGTCTTAAACCATTCAATGGGATTAACCTAACTGATTTGTTTCAGACTTGAGGTTGCCAAATATGCACAAACCAATCCTCTAATGAAAAGTGGTTGTTAATTAAAAACAAATAAAATAATTAAAATGATTTATTGATGGCATTACGGCATTGTCTCAGGTCCATCGGCCGTGTACATGCGGTTCCCTTTTTTTCATGTTACATGTATTACGCCCTTGGTCCTTGACATAAATGCAAAATATTCTATATTTTTATTTGTTATTATTTTTGTATTGTTGTTATTTTTCGCTTTAAGCAACGTCATCTGTCAATACCCGCCGAACCCATTAAACATTTTATATGTAACATGTTACAAAATGATTTTTCCATATACCTCAATGTGAAAAACATAAATATAATGTATATAAAACATCATTCAACAAAACCAAAGCGAAATCCTTTAAAATGGCAAAAATTTTGAGCTTTCAGCACAATCCTTCGTAATAAAAAGACATAACTTATTGTCTGTGGTATCATGTTTGTTTTACTTTCGACGATGCAATTTATTGTGCAAAATAACCAATTTAGTTTAAATGTTATTTGCTACCAATATGTTGGGCGCAGTTGTGTAAATTTAGCTCACTTTAACTCGAACCTCGACAATGCGTAGCGGTATTCTTTAAATGCCCTATCTGCATTTAATGGTGATGTAAAAAGAGACGAAATCAAACTTCTGTTGACAAGGTTTCAGCGGTACCAATAAACACAACCCCTAGTCGCTGTATGAGGTACCACTGGTGTACAGAACACCAGCGGCGTAACCCCCCCCCCCCCCCCGCTCAGAACCCTTGCCCCCTCATGCTCCACAATGAAATTGAAAACAATGCACAAAGAATGGTTCGATACACTTAATAGCCCATTCCACCCACATTTTGTCTTTGCCCCCGCTTCCCCATAAATGAGAATGATTGGTTACGCCACTGCATACAAAACTTACCATTTTCCATCTGAATGAATAACCATTTCACTGAATTGTTTCGTATGAATTTGATATCCAAACGATAAACAAATCGTGCCTATAATGCATGATAATTTTCATTAGGGTAGAAATTAATCATCGTTTGGCCGTACGCCCTCAGTGGCTATTTCTTGTAAAACGTCACGCCAAGATCTTCATACTGATGTAATATATTATACACATATGGACTGGCAATGAGGGCAACAGTGCACGTCTATGCACCCCGAGGGCATGTGAGTGACCCGAAGAGGGTCTTATTTCCCGAGGCCGAAAGCTAAGGGAAATAGGACCCTCTCCTGGTCACTCACAGGCCCGAGGGGTGCACAGACGTGCACTATTGCCCGAATAATGCAAGTTCTGTGTTTTATAACCACCTCAGTCCAAAATGTCATGTGAAAAAATGTATATACTTTCAGGACGCACGGTTTTACAACTGTAAGCTCTTATGAGACCCTCATGAGGGGGCTGTTTACCAGTCAATAGTTTTGGGGTTTTTGAAACTATTTCCCGCTTTGCGAACTGATTCCCCCGAATGAAGTGCGCGCAGTGGGTTTACGCGCGTCAAGTTCACGGCGGTGCAGATTTCATGCACTATGCTATATTAGTTCACCAACATGACAGTGTTTCAGCCAATCAGAATAAAGAATCAGGGAGAGATGTGTTATAATATTGAATGTGACAGTATTTGGTTTTCTCTAACGATAGGCTAAAGAAACCTTAGCTACAAGATGCCGTTGGTGGCAGCATATGCCATACTCGAAGAAAATCAGGTCAAAAATATCTGTCGTGATGGAAACCAAAACAATGATTAAACATGAGATGATTTATCCTACAAGATATAAATCAAGTTTACCTCAAGTAAATTTAACTGCTTTTATTTATTTAGATATCACTACTGTGTTTTATGGTAAACGTTAATGTAGCTAGCAGCGTAAAGTGTAGAAAGCTGTTTGTAATAACACAGCTACTTTAAATGTAAAAGTCAAATTTATATGTCAACAATAAATCAAAATCAAAACAATACATCAACCGAGATCATTGCGCTCATAGAGAAAAAAAAACTAAACAGAAAACTCACAGCAGAGGGCGCTACCTATGCAGACAACCAATGAACAGAACAATATTGATGAACCCATTTCAAGGGTTTTGGATAACAAAATATATGTATAATTTAGTACTATTGCACAGCGGCACATAGGCACATGGCAGAAAAAAGTTGTAATAGTACGTTTGCACAACACATTTGCATTGCCGAATCTAGTCTGAAAGTCAAACACGAAAAACTGTGTATTACATATCCTGTATTGACTATTAGGTGTTATGGATCTGGTACATCAGTGTGAACTTAATCATTATTTATTTAATATCAATATTTCTGTTTTAATTTGAGGCAGGGGTGTAGGTCGACAGGTTCAGCGGTTTCTTTCTAAACTTTTTTGATCGAGAATCAAAAACAAAACAAAACAAACAAAAACAGTATGAAATGGAAATGATACAATTGAAAACAATTGCGACTTTCACTAAATGTTTTATAAGATTCAGCTCATTGCTCACCGAATGTTTGCGTTTTCTTGAATGTCACTATATGTTAGATGCAGTATGTTTCTTGTGTGAAGTTTGGTGTTTGGATGGTTGCATACATTTATGTAAATGTCATTTTTGGACATTCGGGCAAACCTTGATTTTGTTAAAAAGGTGGGGCAGATAGTAGATAGCAGTATGGGTAGGATAACAAACAGACCCGTTACATTGAACACAAACTCAGACGACGGAATTTGATGTAACAACTACAGCTCGCTTCTGGGTGACTATTATTATTATTAAAATGGTCTATTCAAAAAACACTCAAATCTCGCGGCCCTGGAGCCGCATTACATTTGAATTAACAAAATGCTAACACATTTACTATAAACAACATGAGACAATTTTTGACAAAAACAGATTAGCAATATTTACAAAAGAGCAACAATTTAAAAGATACACGCAATTGAAAAGGGGAAAACTGACCATGATAAAAAAAGAAGATGACAAAACCAGGTTAAAAGTTACTATTCAGCATTTTAGTTAAAAAAGGGATGGTGCTGTTTTTATAACGATTGGTGTGGCAGAGAGGGAGAGCAAGATTATTGGAGTTGCGAAGGAGTAGATCTTAAGGGAGGAAGCCATTCTCTGTACTCAGAATCAATACGACGTTTACCAAATTTAGGGGAAAGAAGATCGCGTTTTTTTTTAAGGGTGTCAAGTTTCAACCTACTGCACATAGACTGATATGAAGTGTGACTATTCACATCAATAGAAAGAATTGTTCTGAGCGCTCTCTTCTGAAGTTTTTCCAACTCATTATTTTGGGCGCTAGTTAATCCCGAATTCCAGACAGGGCTGGCATACTCCACAGAGGGCCTAACATATTGCACATACACCCTCACCAAGTCGTCAACTGGAACACCACAGCGTTTGAGTTGTCTAAGAAAATACAGTCTATTGTTAAAAGAAATGCACATTTTGTTAATTTGTAAATTCCATCTCAGGTCATTTTGAATATAAACACCAAGTATTTTAAGGAAACTGCACTGATCAACATTGCAACCGTTTATACGAAGGGCATGCGGATAAATAGGTTTGTTCTTTTTGAAACTCACAGTCATGGCTTTACATTTACTTGGATCCAGTTTCATGTTATTATCTACTCTCCAACATGAAGACGATTAAGCTCACACTGGGTATTGCAAATTTGGGCAACATTCTGAAATGACTGACAAAGAGTAAAATCATCAACATATTTATAATGAGTGACGTCAGAGGAGATAGAGCCATCATCGTTTATCATTGCCAGGAAGGCGACAGGGCCAAGTTTCGTACCTTGAGGAACACCAGCATGAGTAGTACGCCACACAGAAAGATTGTTATGGTACCTAACAGCTTGAGTACAGAAAGCTGCACACCCACGGAATAATAGATAAACGAACACCCAAATTAATGAATTTGGTCTCCAAAATATTATGGTCAACAAGATCAAACACTTTAGAGAAATCTGTGGTGCCAATAATACTGCAGTTTTTAGAGCAATCAGTATCTTTATAAACTTTGTCTAAAAGATTAATCAAACAGTGGTCAGCAGAAGAACCTTTAAGGGAACCAAATTGTTGTTTGTCAAGATTAGCTCGCATATCTCTCATAATCCAGCTTGTAACGAAATCTTCAAATACTTTAGCAAAAACACAGGTAAGTGAAATCGGACGAAGATTGTTAATTGAAGGAGGTTGTCCCTTCGGAATGGGCACAACATGGGCAGACTTCCAAATGTCGGGTACAACACTAGACGACAAAGAGCATTTAAAAATATCACACAGTGGAAAACAAAGTTCATAAGCAAATTCTTTGATTAGCCATGTTGGAATCGAATCAGGCCCAATACTCTTGTGAGGTTGCACTTTCTTCAGTTTATTGTAGAAATCTTGTGGGGTAAGGGTTGGCACTGGGGTGCTGGCAGGTAAGTATGCAGGGAGATTAGAAATATCTAGGGCTGCTATATCACTGGCAGTGGTAATGAAGGTATCATTAATTTGTGTAGCAATCTCAATTGGGGAGAGGTCAGATTCAGGGAAGTTAAAGGCAAAGTATACCTTTGGTTTTTTGAACCGCACGTTTGCCTTAATGCTATATAATTGTAGATATATACCATAAAACTAACCTGTGTAAACTTCATTTTAAAAGGTGGCAGCGTTTTTGAGATATCACCAAAAATCTGGAGCGGTTGTGTTCACGCAGAAGAAGTATCCGTCATTGGAATACACATTCTGAGAAGCGTTACGGCCATAACGCTTCTCAGATTCAAATTTTTGGGTGATAAAAAGTGATATATTTCACCATAACTGCAGTACTTTGAAGTGAAACGTTTCTCAAAATGCATTATACTATCCAAAGCTGCTGTAAGTTTTTATTGCCAAAAATGTTCAGAGTCATTACCAAACGTATGCAATGCCTTTAAATATAGTTTTTTTGTTGCAACCTGTTAATTTCTTTATTTTTTGTGCCAGTCCCAAGGGTTTCTGTGTTTCAAGTGGCTGACTCTTTTGTTGTAGTATCTTTTTTTTAGCCTGTTTAATAACTCTGGATATCTTGTTCCGAAGAAATCTCCACATGACAAATCTGCCGTCGGAAAAAGCATGTTGACGTTTTTTGATCAGCGTCTTTATTTCAGGGGTTATCCACGGTTTGTCCTCTTCATGGATTGAAACTTTCTTAGTATGTTCAGGAGATCGTAGAGAGCAGTGGTCTTTTGAGTCGGTGATGTGACTGATAAAACATTGCTCCAATCAACACTGGTAATCCACCTGCCAAAAGCAAGCTTGTCGGACTGCTTAAATGGACGCACGACTTTGCGATGCTTTGTGTTGCAGTGATTATCATGTGAGTCCGGGAACCACAAGACAGTATTATGGTCACTGAGACCAATGGGGCTTGAGATATCTGGTTCACAATAGTGATGATTAATGTTGGTTATTATTTTGTCCAAGATGGATTGCCCTCTTGTAGGTTTATCAACAACTTGAGTGAGACCACATAGGCGGGAGATGAGATCAGTGTCAAGTCTGTTAAAATCACCCAACAATACAATACCAACACCAGGGTATTTAGCTTGAAGAGTATCAAGCGAGGTCGAAATGTGCTCAACCAACTCTTGATCATGGTGAGGATGGAGGGTGGTAAAAGGAACGACAGCAACAACAAGATAAACTTAGGGAGGTATGAAGACGAGACACCGTTTATGGAAGCTGACATCCCTAACATGGGTATCAACATATTTAACTCTGGCATGCAAATCTACATGACACGTGCAAGCGTCCAACCAATAAAATATCCAACGAAGATGAATTTGTCTATGTTTTGTGTTAACAATGGCGAGTGTTAAGAATATCAAAATAACCATTTACATCGATATAAAAGTACAAATTTGAAGCTTGAAAATTATGGTGGAAGAATAGACTTCCACCATATAACTTATAGCAGAAGTCTTAATGAATTAAAAAATATATAATACGAATCCCTAGCCTCACTATGAAATAGTGTGGAAAAAACATGTTTCTCCAAAACACTCGCAGCACAAAATCAGAAAAACGCAAGGTCACGCAAATCAAGTGACAAACGACTCATAACGTCACTGTATCCCCATTTGGTTTTGGTTCATTGCTTGTGTATGGAGGTTACCCCAATATGCCCACGAAACTCAAGATTTAAAAACAAAACGGCTGTGAATTTGACTCTTGAACTTACAAGTCAACACACACATAACCAGGGAGCGATTAACATTGTTTATTACAAGGAATTTTGGGGTTTTGTTAAGCCTAATTTTGTGGGGAAGTTGGCTTGTATTTGGTTCAGTGCACGATCGATTAGACGAGTACTGTATTGTACATGTCAAGCAACATGTCTGTGTACAGAACATTCTAATTGTACGGGTACAACATACAAAATAACACAGTAACACTGGCGACTCTTCTGAGTCAGTCGTCCAGCGATTTGGGAGAAGTTGGTGGGGCTGAACAACACGACATGGGTGGCTTTGAAGTGCCCCGAGGTGCAGCTGGTCCAGTGGTGGTTGTTTGCGGTGTTGAACCTTATCGCTTCTAGCCGATGACCCCGGCTGGCGAAGCGGAGCCCTGGGATACCAAGGAAGCCGCAGACGCTCCTCATCACCGCGAAGATAGAAATCGTCTCATGAACACCGACTGGTAAGCGCCGTGAATGAAATCGTACATCAGAATTAGTCAAGTCGTCGATCTCATCTGTAACCACACATGTTTAATACAAGGTTGGCGGGGATGAAAAAAAAACGCGAAAACCAGAGGGAAAATGTTTCATGTGTAACGAACACGGACGTACAGTGCATGCAGTCCAGAAAGTGTGTGTGGGGATACAATGACGTCAGGGGGTCATATGCATATCATTAGCATACAAAGCGCTGTGAGCTGTTTTGACTTTCTTTTGCAAAGGCCGCTCGAAACAGTACATTTTCGGCCGGTATTTTCCAGTGCTAAATATTTTATGATGTCAACTTAGCCACAATAATGTAATAACTTGTTTATTAAAAGCTCGTTAGAACCCCTCTTTAAAGAAGAAAAATAAAATAAATAGCAATTCAAAGGAGTCCAACTTCCCATCTTTCGCTTTGTCATTATTAAATTATTTCGACTGGTGGTTTATTCATGTAGGTCATAAAAATCTTAATCTCTTGGTATTTCTTTCATTATGTTTCCACCTAAACCGTATCAACTTGCACAAAATACCATTATTCAATTGTGTTTATAGCTAATACTTAAGATTCAAAGATTAAAATCTACTTTTTTTTTTTTGCATAATTCTAAAAACAAATACCATAATCTCATGATCTCATAAAATGAACACGCGCCTTGAATGCATAATATACGTTATATTGTGGTATCATGTTTGTTTTACTTTCGACGATGCAATTTATTGTGCAAAATAACCAATTTAGTTTAAATGTTACTTGCTACCAATATGTTGGGTGCGGTTGTGTCAATTTAGCTCACTTTATCTCGAACCTCGACAATGCGTACCGGTATTCTTTAAATGCCCTATCTGCATTTTATGATGATGTACAAAGCGAAATCAAACTTCTGTTGACAAGGTTTAAGCGGTATCAATAAACACAACCCCTGGTCGCTGTATGAGGTATCAGAAAAACCAGTGGCTTAACACCCTCCCCCGCTCAGAACCCTTTCCCCCTCATGATCCGCAATGAAATTGAAAAAAAAAATGCACAAAGAATGGTTCGGTACTTTAAATATCCCCTAATTCCACCCACATTTTGTCTTTGCCCCCGCTTGGCCCTAAATGAGAATGTTTGGTTACGCCACTGCATACAAAACTTACCATTTGCCACAATGCATAAATGTTTCATTGAACTGTTCGTGTGAATCTGATATCAAAACGATCAACAACTCGTGCCTGATGCCTGATAATTTGCATTACGGTAGAAATTAATCATCGTTTGGCCGTACGCCCTCTGTGGATTTTTCTTGCACAACGTCCCAAGATCTTCAAACTGATCTATTATATTGAATGGGAGAGTAAATAGTTTTCTCCATCGACAGCCTAGTAGGTTTAAGAAACCTTAGTTTCAAAATACCCTTGGTGGCAGCAATTTGTTTTATTTCATACTTAAAAAAAATATATATATTAAAAAAAAAAAAAAACTTAAAAGAGAACTCACAGCAGAGGGCGCTCCCTATGCAAACAGCCAGTGAACAGACTTTGTGATGAACCGGTGATACCTGTATGAAAACGCTTTGCGAGGGTTTGTATGAAAAAAAAATAGATTCTAGTATTAATAAATAACTCGGAGAGTTTAGGCACTATGATCGGTCGAAGACTGGTAACGTAGGGTGTATTAACATGTGATATAAAGACCAGCTCTGTAAACTAGCGAATAAATGGCCCCTAAACAAGCATTGTGTACAAGTTATGTTAAACTATACACTCCTGTGGATTTTATTACTATTGATACAGGCGTTGGTGAGACACGACTAATAACAAAGGAGTGCTTATAACTTTATTATATCTACCCTATCGTTCAAAATTCACGGACAGCAAGCTTGATGCTGCTACACGGTTATATCAGCAACAGGAATGAATAATAACAAGGAGGACCCTGTGAAGTAGCTCTCCGTCTCAAGCGTTGTTTATCATTATTGATACAGGTGTTGGTGAGACACGATTGGCGACAAAGGAGTGCTTATAACTTTATATAATAGAATATTAATAAATAGTGCATCCAATTAATATTATGGGTAGGCAACCGTGCACGTACGGTGTCATATGTAAGAGAGACACACTGGTCCAGCGGCAAGACAGATGTTGCTCAATATAGAAGGTCGCCTTGGTGTAAAACTAACAAAAAATGATAAATGAATGAACGAAATTACTAATAAATAAAAAGAAATATTGAACCTGATCAAAACTTTTTAACATTCAGATTGTTCTCTCATCCACAACAAAATAATATGTCGTTATTTTTTTCCTATATCCATGTAGGTCCCATCTGATCAAAGACATTGATTGAAATGATATCTGGATTTTGACAACAGATGTTCTGTCTTTTGTATTAACACAACAATTCAAATTTAATTTGTAACAAAAAACAACTAAACACAAATTTTTTGTGTTAATAAACTGCCTCCTCGAGTTGGAGAGCATGATTCTCAAAGAAATTGCTGGAAAGAATTCAGGCTGTTCACTGTAGCCTGTATAAGAAGATAATGACATGTTAGATAATTCACACATAATCTGGTGTCTAGTATCTTATTTCACTCGGAAGTTATTGTAAAAAGAAGGTGCCGTTTTTTGCAGGCTCTGAAAAGCAAATGTTACAGTGTCCCGGAAAGACCAGCTGTATTATGCTCGCACTGTTGTTTTCAATCACACTTTTCGCCACAGTATAACTCAATTACGGAAAAGACCGATTGCGCGACCCACCTCACGTGACCTGCAGTGGGTATTTAAAGTGTAAACAAACACGACGTCCTCCATAGGAAAGTGCTGTACCGTACCTTGATGATTGTTGCATTTGTTTATTCAACCGAGGTTTTTTTCTTGAAATCTTTGAAAAATATTCCAGTTTGTACCAGTGACCTTCGAGATGTTGAATAAAGTCGGTAGGACAGTTCCAGAAGTCTTGGAAATTCTACAAGGAAGGTTTATGTTCACGATGTGGTACCGGTAGTACTAGTTGCATGACGGAACGGTTGGGCCAGAATACCGCGATCACATAAAAACTAACTGTCTCAGCACAGAATTTTCACACGGTGTTGAAACTGAAATCATAAAAACAGCCTTTCCAAAATAGAGTGATCCTAAGTCTCTTCAATTTGTTTCCTTTTTTTTTTTTTTTCTTTTTTTTTTTTTTATAGAGGACTCTATCAAAGTAGCTCTCCATCTCAAGCGTTGTTTACTTTTATTGATACAGGCGTTGGTGAGACACGATTGATGACAAAGAATTATTTATAACTGTATTATAATTGAGTTATTACGAAATATTGCAACCAATTAATATTATGGTTAGGCAACCGTGCATGTACGGTGTCTTATGCAAGAGAAACACACACACACTGGTCCAGCGGCAAGGCAGATGTAAACAAACGGAAGTCTTTCTCAATATAAAAGCTCGCCTTTGTATCAAAGATCAATAGATAAAAATCAGAAATAAATGATAAATTACAACTAAAGTCAAGCTTATTTTAAGCCTGACTAAAACGTTTCCAAATCAAAATGATCAAATGGTCAAATTCAAACTAACGTGCTACCATCTTCCTCAATGGGGCTACCAATTAAAACCGGTTTGTTATCCTTTTTTCGTTTAAAGAAAGGGAGACCCCCCCCCCTCGTCGAAAAAAAAAAATATGGCGACTTGTGAGAGAATTCAGAAACTTCAAAACAAAATTGTCTCTCCCTCAGCGCATAATATCAGAATTCTATTTTAGATTTAAGAACATAGCTGTAAACGCAAATATTTAGACCTGAGATTTTGGGGGTATGGATGTATTGGAGAATTTGAAACACGAACGTACAATTTCAATGAAAGGACCCTCGTGTGATTTTGGTTGCTGTGGTTACTGGTTTACGTCAGTTATCTGGACCAACGCCAGTTTGACCTCTACTTTATTATTAACTACAGATATTCAACAATTACATGTATATATTTCTTGTCGGAGAAACACACAATAAGAAGTATTGCCCATTTAAACTCCAACAGTAGGGGATTTGCCCTGAGTCCAAAGTATTCAAAGTTTGAACTCCAAAATAAAACGTCTGTTTTCGGCAACTTGAAAGTCCCACTTAGCCCTGAAAACCTTTAAAACCGTAAAGCACCCGGGGGCCCCCTGGACCCCAACTGGAAATTATGTCTATTCACTTCAACAAGGGATTCGCAAAAAATGATAAGCTTGCCTTTCAAACATGAGTCGTCTAATGCTAGGTATCTGAGGGCCATTTTAAACCTTCGAACCACTGAAAAACCTCATGAGCGCTCGAGGGCTATGGCCCCCGAACCCCACATGTTGATTAGTTCCATGTCATTGTGCTTTTACTTTCATTTGATAATGTCAGTCGGCAAATTTAGTCTTCCAAACCCCCGAAAGAAAGTGCTGTCGCTACGCTGCAGTGTTCGTCCCCCGCCCACCCCCACCCCCACTTTTCGGTATAGTAATCGACGCCCTTGACCGCAAATGTTGAGGCTAAATAGGAACCGATTTTTTATAATAAATCAAAACCTAAATATTTATAATAAAATCAATTAATTGATTAATTAATGCAATTAACCAACATTGTACGGGAGAACTCCGATAATTACTATACATAACGATGGAAGAATATGTTAGTTATCCATTATTATTACTGCTACCTTTTAGTAATTAAGTTTGTAATTATAAAAAAGGATTCCGCTCTCCATCAATTTTCCTGTTGCCTGATTGTCCAATAATCATCTAAACAGTTTTAGTAAAATTAATAGCGAAAACAACCAAGGCATTTTGATTGAACAAGTTACAATTCAATGTCTGCAAACATCGCTTTAAATTTGTTTCAAGCAATCGTAGACTGACTTCCTTGGTGTCCGTTGCAGTACACGAAACGCGGCAGAAGACGCATACCAGTTATTTCTAAAGTCCCCTTATCATGATTTGATTTTTACTTCGTGACGCAGTAAAAATCTCTTAGCTGTTTCAGTTTGAGGGAGTATGGACGAGGTAAGGGAGTGACTGATATGAACCTGCAGGTTACGAAGCCAAATACAGTTCTTTGTAATTAACTTAACATAAGTTGTTTACTTTGTCACTGATAAAGTATGCTTGGTTTAGGGAAGATCATTTTTTGGTATCCTTACTTTCTGACCGTTACTTTGACAATGGTTTTCTACGTCGTGCCTCTGAAGGGAGAAATGTGTTCTACAATGGTCTCTGTTAATGACGGAGAAGACTTGACAGCTCTAAAAGAAAAGGCATTCACGAAGTTCAAATCGACATGCCGGAAATCAAGTAAGTGGTTCCGATTGTTATTGTTTTCAATTCTTTATTGATAAATTTGACCGCAAGAACAAGTAAGAATTGTAACTTTAAATTACCACTCGAGTGAAGGAGGGAAAATGTTTGACCTTTTTCAAGTGCATATCAAATCGCCGTGGTCACTTTGACAAAAATCTACGAAACAGAAAGAAGACGTAAAGTAGTGAGTAGGCCTATTTTAAATCGAAAATAATTCAGCAGGCAATGATATAATTCAGTGACGAAATATCATTTAATGTCACGAGATCAGAAAAAAAATGCGTTTTCCCATAACATCCTTTTTAGTACGGCTGGGAATTTTAAGTAATTTTATGTATATTAATTACTAATGATCTACCACTCAAAAAAGGGCGACATCTTACTTTGATTCATCCCGTAGTGTCACATGCAAACAGGAAGCAACCTCTTTTGTGATGATTGTGATATTAAAGAGATTTGCAGAGAGGAAAACTCGTTAACTGTCATCAGCATGGCACTTGAATGAACTTTTATCTCGGCGGTCACGGCAATGTCGAGCAAAATGCCCGTTTCTACCACACACATAACATCGCCTGACCTCCCTTTCATAACTTCTTACACTTTGGTTGGGGTTTTGCCCCGGTCTACTTTTCTCTTCACTTGTGGGTGTTTTCGTCCTGTTACATTCTTTCTTTTGTTTACTCATTGGAATGTCACTATTATGAGCTTCAACGTAGAGATCTGCCATGTTTGCCATTTCCTCGACTGACTTGGGTTTTCTTTCTTTCAAGAACATTCCTAGGTCTTTGTCACACACACTTAGTATTTGTTCACGAGTCATCAAGTCTTTTAAAGACTCGAAAGTTTTCGCTGTTTTACTTAGATCCATCCAACGAACTAAATAGGAATTTAACCTATCTGCAAACTGCAAATATCTTTCACTCGCTTCTGGTTTGGCACTTCTGAATTTTAACCTAAAACCTTCTTCGGTAAGTTGAAATCTGTGTAACAATGAGGCTTTTACATGTTCATAATCTTTAGCCTGTTCTACTGACAACCGTGAATAAACCTCAAGAGCCTTTCCGGTTAGCAAAGCACTAAGTGACATTGTCCAATCTGAATTAGGCCAACCCATAGCAGTTGCAAAGCGTTCAAAACGCCTCAAGTACGCATCCATGTCATCTTTTTGTTCATTGAAATATGGTAACTTTGGCATTTTTGCTTTGGGCCCACTACTCATAGTTGAGTGTTCAATTCCTGTTGATTCCATAATTGATTCTTTTGCCTTCTGTTCTAGAACAAGTTTTAGTTCAACTTCTTTCATTTCTTTCAAGTGTTCTCTTTCTCTTTGGCGTTCATCCCTTTCATAAAGTATTTGAGCCTTTTGTTCTTCCTTTTGCTCCCTTTCATGGGCAAAATCTAACAAATTTGGACCTTCTAGGCCCATTTCTCTACCCAGGGCTACAATGCTTTTGTAGTCCATTTTGGTTCTTTAAACTCAAATCAAGAGTTGCCTAAAATTGAAAAATCATAAACACCTTCAACCGTACAGCCTTGATATCACGCGACCCGATTTAAGTACAAGCAATGAGCCGACAGTAGTCTGTAAAGGTGGAAACCGATAAATCGGTTCCCGGACAAGCCCCCAATGTCGCAGAGCGAACCCTGGCGCCACTCTACTAAGACTAATATCAACACACGTCTTGCACAAAGAAAGGAACGATGACACCAGTTTAGGATTTGCAACAACAAAACATTAAGTGAAACAAAAACAGTTTTATTACTAAAGTCTAATCATTCCCTTTCAACAATCTTTGAGTTTGTAAAAGTCGCTAGTATGTATCGGAACGGTCACATGCACAATAGATTTAATATAAATAAGTATACAGAACGAGTTTAATACAAGTAAGTATACACGGTTCAGTTTAACGCAATAAAAGTTTGATACAATCTTGTTTTAATAACTCCCAGCTCGGTGAATATGAGTCCCCTTGTAAAGAATAAAAACAACCCGAGAAAAGTAGTTCCGGCCCCAGTCACAGTCGGCAGCTAGCCCTGCGTGGAGTCCCCGTTGTGCCTGACCTCACCCAGGACGGTTTGACCCAGTAGGGTTAACGTCACGAGAATCCCTGAAAGTATTATATTGAACACTTCACTGACCAATATAATCCCAGTTTGCAAAAGCACAGACACTACAAAAATATCTCCAAAATACAGTCATAAACACTAATTTTAACATCAAAAAACTTTGGAGGAAACCAACCAATAATTCATACTCTCAGAATGAAGGCTAATATTAAAATACATAAATGAAAGTTGGTGAACAACCCGACCTAGTTAATGAATTAGAAAGTAATTATCAGTTACTCACGATGCCTTTGGCTTCGTCAATGCCTATCCTCCGGCCCGAAATTCCCGGGAGATTTTGCGTTGCTGCCAGGGCGGGTCCAAAACATTCGCCGGGCCACTAGCCGTAAACTACGGGCCAACTTCAGCCTGCACGCTGGTCTCCTGCCCGCCGGTACACCCCACCCACAAACGGTCCTCTGCTCAGCACCCGCAACGCAAATCTCAATCCTAGAATAGCATTCCTTTGGTTTTATACGGTTGGCTACCAAACCCATTAAGGTTAAAGTATTCATGAGCCCAAAAGGAGTGCACGTAACATAACAACTATGTGCTTACTGGGTCCCGCGTTTACCCCATGTTTAACAATACTCACATTCCTTCTATCCCATGAGTTAACCTAGTAATTTACCATCAACTTTGTTACAGTAACAAACCATCGTAAAAAAAAAAAAATAAATAAAATAAAATCAAGTAGTGTTATGCAAACATTAACACATTCCCATAATATGCTGTTGTACTACGCTTAAGTTCTGTGTTTCCGTGTCTTCCAATAGTTTCCCAATAGTTTCCCGTGATAACAATAGCAGAAGACTGTGAAGAAATAATAATAAAATTGATAAAAGCTGTCTGTTTTGCAGAGTCATCATCTGTCCGTGATGACGCGCCACCTTGCTATGGTCCGTTCACAACTTCGCCGTCTACTTCCGGGAAAAGGTATCCTCAGGCCGGGGACTTCAACCCACCCTTAGAGCAATTAGAGTTCAGTGTTCAGTCTACAGATGACGTCTATCTGCACTTTGACTACGAAAGTAACAATCAGATTAAAGTTGGTGAGTCAACATGTCCCTTAGGCAAATCTCCCCTTGCATTGAACGATACAATTTTTTTATTGTAATTATTTTTAGTGGATGTGACTCTGAAAACTGCTGCGATTTCAGATAAACTGAAAACGATGCATGAACGTTTATTTCATATTTTCAGAATTGGGCAAAGTCTTTTATATTTACGCAAGTCAACAGGGTGTAGCCAGACTGCATGACACCGATCTAAAAACTACAGTTCGCTTCTGGGTGACGTTCACCAACAAGAAGATAAAGGTAGGGAGGTATGAAGACGAGGCACCGTTTATTGAAGCTGACATCACTGACGTGAACATCAAGTACATGTTATTTACCTCTCGCGCGTCTGCTGAGTGGCAAATCTACATGCCATGTGTAAGCGTCCAATAACATATTAATCAAATGGTTCACATATCTAATAAACATAGGTATACTCGTCGTGTGTAAACGTTCGTCACTGTTAAGAATAATAAAATGACATCATATTTATCGATATAAAAGTACAAATTAATTGGAAGTGGAAAAATTAAAGGGGAATAATTCAAAACAACATGTACTGGTATTCGAAGGAGTTCAATGTCTCAGCTTTCGCTTTGTTACTAGTAAATGATTTCGATTGGTGGTTTATTTATGTAGGTCGAACAATATTTTACCTCGTTATATTCCCTTCATTATGTTTTCCACTTAATTCGTATATCAAGCTTGTTCCATAAATTGTCATTATCTTCAAACGCTGTGTTTAAAAACTACTTACTCAAAATTCAGAGATTAAATCCACCACATATTTTCCTAAAAATTCTGAAATAGCCATATCACGGATGACCTCACTGACTAAATGACGCGTGCCTTAAATGCTTAATATGCATTTAATGATGATGTACAAAGAGACGAAATCAAACTTCCGTTAACAAGGCTTCAGCGGTACCAATAAACACAACCCCTAGTCGCTGTATGAGGTATCACTGGGTGTACTGAACACCAGTGACATAACCTTCCCCCGCTCAGCCCCCTTTCCCCTTCATGCTCCACAATGAAATTGACACAAAAAAATCACAAAGAATAGCCCCTTCCATCCAAATTATTGTCCTTGCCCCCGCTTGTCCCCCCCCCCAAAAAAAATATATATATATAAAAATATATATATATATATATATATATAACATATATATAGGCTGGTTAGCTCAGTTGGTAGAGCGCTCGTACGGTATTCGAGAGGTCGCGGGTTCGAGTCCGGCATCAGCCAAATTTTCTTTGCTCACGCTATTTATTTATATATATTGTAAATTTAACTGCTTTTATTTATTTCATTTAGACATCACTATACTGTTTTGTGGTATACGTTAAATGTAGCTAGCAGCACAAAGTGTAAAAAGTTGTTTGTAATAACACAGCTACGATACTTATGTAAAAGTCAAATTTATATGTCAACACTAAATCAAAATCAAAACAATAGACCTTTCTTTTGCAACGTCACAGCCCGAATTTGTGCCAACCAAGATGGAAAAACTATGGGAAGCCATGAATGCAAAGCAAAGACAGATAATCACAGTTTGCAAAAATGTTACACAAATATTAAAAAATTGTTCAAAATTTGTTGGAAACAAACCAACCAATAATGGGATGTATTTTCTTTAATTAGAAAGTTGCAAGAACGTTGAATTTGGTCACAACGTCTGTCAACTAGACTTGAATGCTTTGCTACATTTGGCCGTCCATGCCAACCAGCGTGGTTTGTTTATCAACAATGGAAAGGTCTATACATCAACCGAGATCATTGTGCTCATAGAGAAAAACTAAACAGAGAACTCACAGCAGAGGGCGCTACCTATGTAAACAGCAAAAAAAAACCAAAAAAACCCCCAGAATATCTGATGAACCGATGATACTTTACTTGTATGAAAACGCATTTCAAGGGTTTGGATAAAAAATATGTCTAATTTTAGTTATATTGCACAGCAGCACAAAGGCACATGGTACATAAAACAGTTGTATTAGTTGGTTTGCACAATAAATTTGCATTGTTAATTTAGTCTGAGATTCAAACACGAATAATGTGTATTACATATCTTGTTTTGGCTATTAAGTATTATGGATCTTGTACAGCAGTGTGAACTTAATTATTATTTATTTAATATAAATATTTCTGTTTTAATTTGAGGCAGGGGTTTAGGTTGACAGGTTCAGCGGTTACTTTTCCAAAACTTTTTTGATCGAGAATCAGAAAACAAAAACACTCTGGAATGGAAATGATACCATTAAGAACAATTGCGACTTTCATTAAATGTTTTATAAGATTCAGCCCATTGCTTACCGAATGTGTGTTTTCTTTGATGTCACTATGGTAGATGCATGATGTTTCTTGTGTGAAGTTTGGTGTTTGGATGGTTGCACACATTTATGTAAATGACATTTTTGGACATTCAGGCAAACCTTGTTTTGCTAAAAAGGTGGGGCAGATAGTGGATAGTTAGGTAGAATAACAAACAAACCTCTTAGGCCCATGCCACACAGGGCAACTTTTACTGGCAACTTGGAGGCAACCAACTGCACCGCAAGCAAAACTAACACTTTGATATCACATGACTTACATTTTAAACAATGTTTTACAATCCTCAAGAAAATCATGGGAAAATTAAAACGGAGATTGCCTAGAACTTGTTGCCTGTAAATTGCCTCGTGTGACATGGCCCTTACATTGAATACAAACTCAGACGACCTTCTTCGATATAACAACGACAGCTCGCTTCTGGGTGACGTCGGCAACAACAAGATAAAGGTAGGGAGGTATGAAGACTAGGCACCGTTTATGGAAGCTGACATCCTTAACAGGGATTAAAACAACCTATTTCATCGATATAAAGTACAAATTCGAAGCTTGAAAATTAAAGAAGAAGAAAATTTAAATAGATAGCAATTCAAAGGAGTCCAATTTCCCATCTTTCGCTTCGTCATTATTAGATTATTTCGCCTGGTAGTTTATTCATGTAGGTCAGATAAATCTTAATCTCTTGGTATTTCTTTCATTATGTTTTCTACCTAAACCGTGTCAACTTGCACAAATTACCATTAAATGAGTGGCGACCAGTTCTTAAACGGCCGTTTAAAGTCGGCAGGGTTGTGGCCGTGCGATAAAGGCCCAAGCCGAAGGCGAGGGTCTCTATCGCACGGCCACGACCCTGCAAGGTTTTAAACGGCCGTTTAAGAACGAGTCACCACTCTGTTATTCCCTTTCATAAATGCCCTAACAAGTATTGAAAGATATATTAAAAAACTGGTTTTAAAAAAGGTTTTGGATGGTTTCGTTCATTTGTCAGTTTGCAACTCATGTTCAGGGGCCCTGCTTTGCTTGTGCGTCTGGTTGTCGCCTCCCTATGTGTGATGTGTGTCCAAATGTAGTTCGTTACAGCGGCAAGGATGTGGTGAAACTCGGAAAGAATCGTATACATTGTTTTCACAGTAAAATAAGAGGAACTTTATTAAAACTGACAACTGCTGAAGAATGGAGACACATTTTAAGAAACGGTAACGTTGATCTGATTGGTGAGTGTGATTATTTACAACAGTTTGGATTTGTTTTACCGTTGGAAGCTTGTTTCGTGTACAGTGTGTGATGGTCCATTTTTCGTTTGTTTGTGAAAGTAGCCATCTATAAGAAATGTTTATTTATTATTTTGAAGAAAAAAATAAAGTTTTGCAAAATAATCAGTTAAAGGATAACGAAATCTCAAGTTTTGTTATTCATGATTAGGGGTCATTCACACTCCAAGTGGTTTTAAACAGCCCTGCTGTATCTTTATCAGCCGTTTAAAGTCACTTAGAAATGGTCATGTGACCACTTCTTAGCCAATAGGATTGTCTAAACTGTCTGGGGGTAATTATGAATATGCATTTTAATGACGGTGAACAAAGAAACTTCCGTCGACAAGGTTTAAATAATATTAAATAATACTAAATAAAATTAAATAATAGTAAACAATACTAAATAATACTAAAAATAGTAAATAATACTAAATAAAACTAAATAATATAAAATAATACTAAATAAAACTAATTAACATTAAATAATACTAAGAGATATTTATACTAAATAATACAAAATAATATTAATTAATACTGAATAATACTAAATAAGATTAAAAATACCAAGTAATACTAAATATTACTAAATAATACTAAATAGATTTAAATAATACTAAATAATATTAAATAATATTCAATACAACTGAATAATACTAAATAATAGTAAGTAATACTAAATAATACTACATAGTACTAATTAATATTAATGAATACTAAATAATACTAAATTATACTCAATAATATTAAATAATACTAAGTAATGTTAAATGATACTAAATAATACTAAATAGAAATAAATAATACTAAATAATGCTAAATAATACTAATAATACTAAATAATATTAAATAATACTAAATAATACTAAATAATATTAGATAATACTAAGCAATACTAAATGATAGTAAATAATACTAAATAATACTCATTTTTATTAAGGGAATAAAGGTGTGATGAAGAGGTTTTTAACTATTGTTTAAAACCGATGAGGGGCCTGGTGGTCGATAATTGCCCGAGCCGAAGGCGAGGGCAATTATCGGCCACTAGGACCCTCAGAGGTTTTAAACAATAGTTAAACACCGATTCAGCACACCTTTATTCCCATTCATAAATGCCTTTCTGTCAAAAACATGCAAAAACCTTTAAAAGTTGGGAACAAATCTGACAGTTTAGACTCAGCTCACCTCGATTCTGCGTTAAATTTCTATCCATATTTACGGGCCAATTCCTTGAACGGAATGTCGATATTATTTCTGCCTCTGATAATCATTGGGAATCACACGTCCCTATATGGAAACCAGACTAAATGACTATGCTGTTCGTTTCCCACACCAGTTAGAAACAGAAAACATAATGTTGATTTTAAAATCATTTCAGCAACTTCATTATTACGTTATAAATTAAAGACAAACATAGATAAATGGAAAAATAAAAATAGATAATTTTTCTGCAATAAATATGGATTTTCCCTTAACATATTTTGACTTTTAAATAATTAAACTTCTCTGGAAATAGAACAGCTGAAAACCGTAGCGTCGCGGCGCAGCATGCAGCCATGCCATCGCGAGTACTCGAACTCTCGCAGTACTTGTTTACGAAATAAACTTACAAAAAATGACCACTTTCGGTCTCAAAAAACTTATCAAAGTTCTTGAGAGATTCAAGAGTCCGCCAAAGATGCTGCTAAAGCTGGAAGAATATTGACAACAACACTGCTGTTGAAAGTGTATCCTGCGAAGAGGGACTGTGCGGACATGTTGTATGTGTTCAGATGTACTGCACCACCCGCATCGCGATGCGCCACACCGGCGGTACGAACCGTGTGTGGTACGGCAGGGGTCTTCGTCATGTCCGACGTCGGCACCGGTACTATTGCTGCTGTTGTAGGTCAAAATACGCATTTGGTATGTAGTTTGTCATTGTCGCTGGCGATATTTTTCTTATGAATATGTGTTTGTACGTGTGTGAATGCAGGAAAATGTGATTAAAAATTATTGCATTCTTTACTATGTAAACAGTGACCAAAAAGAGCAGACGACATTTACACAATTTTTTAGGCTCTTTCATGATGATTGATTTCATTGTTTTGTTTAAAACTAGTCTTTAACAGAAAGTTGTTTAAAACTGGTCTTAAATATATTACCCCAAATTTCCCTAAGCATCAGAACCCACCCACTTTCGGGGATACATCAGCTTCTTTGATACAAAAAAAAAACAATTGAGAGACCAGGTTATGACGACATAAACCCAAAAGCTGGAAACGCGTATACTTCTTATCCTGATTCAGGGGCCATATTTTACGTCTGCAAAGGCTAGCCGGTTTTAAACACTTTTTACCGTGTTTATATCGCCCGTTTAAACATGGTCACGTGATGCCCTCTCGGCCAATCAGAATGGATAAACTGACTAGGGTATTTATGAATAAATAATATTAATGCATACTAAATAATACTAAATAATACTAAGTAATACTAAATAGAACTAAATTATATTTTATAATATTAAATAATATTCAATAACATTAAATAATACTAAATAATACTAAATAAAACTAAATAATATTAACTAATACCAAATAAAATTAAATATCACTAAATAATACTAAACATAATAAATAATATTAAACAATACTAAGATATATTAAATGCAACTAAATACTACTAAATAAAACTAAGTAATACTAAATAGCACTAAATAATACTAAGTAATACTAAATAGCACTAAATAATACTAAGTAATACTAAATAATACAAAGTATTGCTAAGTAATACTGAATAATACTATATAGTATTAAATAATACTAGATAATATCAAATAATAACAAATAATATTAAATACAACTAAATAATACTAAATAATACTAAGTAATGCTAAATAATCCTAAATAATACAAAATAATATTACTTTTTAACTAAATAATACTAAATAATACCAACTATTACTTAATAATACTACATAATACTTCATATTACTAAGTAATACGAATTAATACTAAGTAATACTAAATAAAACTAAGTAATACAAAATAATAATAAATAATACTAAACAATACTAAATAACACTTAATAATATTAAATAATACCAAGTAATACTAAATATTACTAAATAATATTAAATGATACTAACAATTGTAATAATATTAAATAATATTCAATACAACTGAGAAAAACTACATAAAACTAAATAGTAGTAATACTAATAATATTAAATAATATTAATGAATACTAAATAATACTAAATAATATTAGATAATACTAAGCAATACTAGATGATAGTAAATAATACTAAATAATACTAAATTTCATTAAATAATATTAAGTAATACTAAATTATACTAAATAGAAATAAAAAGTACTAAATGATAGTAAATAATACTAAATAATACTAAATTTCATTAAATAATATTAAATAATGCTAAATAATATTACATAATTCTAAATACAACTAAATAATACTAAATAATATTAAACAATACTAAATGATGCTAAAAAATTGAATAATATTAAATAATATTTAATAATACCAAGTAATATTAAATAATACGAAATAACACTAAATTTCACTAAATAACAATAAGTAATACCAAATAACACTAAGTAATACTAAATAATATTAAATACAACTAAATAATACTAAATAGAAATAAATAATACTAAATAATATTAAATAATAGTAAACAATACTAAATAGTACTAAAAATAGTAAATAATACTAAATAAAACTAAATATTATTAACTTATACCAAATAAAATTAAATACAACTAAATAATACTAAATAAAACTAAGTAATACTAAACAGCACTAAATAATACTAAGTAATACTGAATAAACCTAAGTAATACCTAATACTAAATAGAAATAAATAATACTAAAATTCATTAAATAATGTTAAGTAATACTAAATAATACTATCTAATACTAAATAATATTACAAAATATTAAATAAAACTAAATAAAACTTAATAATACTAAATAATACTAAGTAATAGTAAACATAACTAAATAATACTAAATAATACTGAATAATACTAAATAATACTAAATGATACTAAATAATATTAAATAATATTGGATAATATCAAATAATACTTAATAATACTAAATAATATTTAACAATACTAAATAAGACTAAGTATTGCTAAACACAACTACATAATACTAAATAATATTAAATAGTACTAAATAATAGTAAATATTATAAATTAAACTAAATAATATTAAATAATACCAAACAATATTAAGTATTACTAAATAATACTTAATATTACTAAATAACATTAATTAATACTAAACAATATTAAATAATATTAAATAATACTAAATAATTATAAACGGTACGAAATAATACTAAATAATACTAAGTAATACTAAATATTATTACGTAATACTAAATAATTCTAAATACTAAACAATACTAAATAATACTAGGTAATACTAAATAATACTTATTAATATTAAATAACACTAAATAAGTTTAAATACAACTAAATTGTACTAAATAATACTAAGTAACACTATATAATATTAAGTATTACTAAATAAAACTAAGTAATACTAAACAGCACTAAGTAAGACTAAATAATTTTAAATAATATTAAGAAATACTAAATAAGAATAAATAATTCGAAATAATACTAAATAATACTAAAGAATATTAAACAATATAGAAGGAATGAAGGACGAGAAAAGAAGCTTATCATCCATCGGTGAAAGACGTCAGTGATGCATAGGTATGTATGAATGTTGAGACAGAAAGGCCTACAGTATTTAAGTGTTGGCCTAGAGATAAGACTAACTCTCTACTCTTTCAGCAGGTTTACTGGAAATAGGTAAAGTATAAGGTGTGACTGGTGTAGTACTTAGTTTTGAATCTAAGACGCTTATACCAATTTTCATTGCGGTAACACAATACATGTAGGTCCACATTGATTAACGACAGTAACAAGTTCCTAAACGAGTAACAAATAATAACGTCTTGATCCAAGACTAAGTACTACGCCATTACCAGTAAACGCAGAACTTGAGAAGACGATGAAAACTCTCTCCGTTCGATGTTTCTGATGCGTGACCCGAGGTCAGTGAGACTAGGTGTTTGCAGCAAAGGTTAAGTAACTGGTGAGGTAACAGGTAAAGTATAAGGGTGAGTGAAAAAAAAAACTAACCCATTTCCCTCCCTATAGGTTTTAAAATTCTCTCCACAGGCTACAACCTTGTTTTTGTTTTCCGCAGTTTTTTCCCAAAGTAGAGCGGATGTTGTGACAAGCAGCCGATCTGCACCAATGGCAGCTCTGGGACACGGACACCATAGATGGTTTGTTTAAGTATTGGGGTTGTCACGGATAATGTGTATGGTGAACCTGACTTTGGCTGATTGATGTGACCCCAAAAGGCTAACCCTTCTAGATGATTTATTTTTTTCAAAAAGCAGATCATGTTTTCTTCTTGAAGATGACGTAGTTTGAGAGCTGACATGTTCATCAAACTGAGGTGATGTCAACCAGCAGGGACTGGGTCATGCAAGAGATTTGGTAATGAATCGGTTTATTAAATTTACAAGTTACTGGTTAAAAAAACTACCTGCTGATTGGGACAACAACTAAATATAGAAATTTTGATGATCATGAACTAATCTAAACATCAGTTTATTAATAACTTTGGAAGAAAATAAAAAACGGGCATCAACAAATCATATTTTAAATATCTAAAAAAAAAAAACTCTGAAGTTATAAAAACAGTGGTAACCAGCAGTCCAAATACTACATTTTGAAATTCTACAACAGCAAGCATGAACGACCAGCCAACTACCGAGGTAAAACAACTTAAGAACCAGTTAACTTGCTTACAACTGTACGATACAAAAACCTGCAATCCTTCCCCAAACAATAGCCTTCGGCTCTTTGTGCATTTTGTCACAAAGATGTGTACAATTGTTTGTCTTGGTCTTCTAATTTTTCTCCTCAGTTCGGCCGTCACTTGTGCAGTGGTGACTACAGTCGGACTTGTTGTGATGAGCATCGGTGGAGGATACAGGTGCCTACAAGTTTAACTGTTCATGTGACTTAAGGATGTTGGAGCAAACTAACACTTCTTTGACTGTGTGCCATCAGCTGAAGGACTGCATCGAGTCTGATACACTTGTAACAATTGCATTGTTGTACTCTCACCAACTGAAGTAAGACTGTGTTAAGTCTAGCCAGATGTTTTGCCTTTCATATAGCTCCATGGTTTAACTGGTTTTAACATGGTTTAACAAGCTGGACAGTGACTGTGCATTACTGTATAAAGACACTCAAAGACTCGGTCTGAATTTGCTGCTGCGGCTATGGCTTTGGCTGCTGCTTAAAGGGTGTTAGCATGGGCCTCATATTATGCTTAAATGCATGTTCACGTGATCATGAAGCCGGCACAGCCACAAGTTCTCTCTTAATGTAAAAGAGTGAAAACACTCTTTTTGTCCGCCATACCACTCTTGCAAAGAGCCATATGGCGGACAACTCTTTTTAGAGTAAAAAACATGTATTTTCACTAGATTCAGAGTGAATTTCACTCCACTTTCACTCAAAAAGGAGTGGTGAAGAGTGAGTTTCACTCTCAAAAGAGCCAAACTGACACCACTCTGGCAAGCGAGTGAAATTTTCACTCTTTTACATTTAGAGAGTTCAGACACAGCCTTTACAGCCACAAGTGCAGACACGGCCTTAGTTTCACTGTTTACTCAACAGGCTTTGAAAGTTTTTGAATCCATCAAACTCCAATACCACTGTACTACATAGCTCGGTACTCATGTCAGTTGATTTCATCAAATCGGCACGCCTGGCCTCATGTCAAACCGTGATGGTATATAATATCAAGGAAAATCAAACGTATTAAATGCAAGTATAATACCCTTTGGATTTTGATGGATTCAGAGTAGTTTGGAAAACGACTTTAAAGATGGTATCAGTTTTTGCAAAAAGAAACAGTCAGTCAAAATACGTAGTCACCCAAATTATCTGTAGTGAAATGTAAGCGTAATTTACTGTTTGAAGCTTTTTTGGTTGAAGAAATTTTTGACAAAAAATGTATTTGAAAAAAATGAGTGAAAATATAAAAACTATTATAAAGTTAAATACAATTAATCCCGTTCTTTCCAATGGGAGACTTTTGAGACGATAGCGGGCGTCCCACAGACCGGTTCTTTTCCATTGTTCTCAGTGATGAAAACAATGGAAAAGGACCGGTCAAAAGTCTCCCATTGGAGAATTAATTTTTATGCAAGTAGGACTTCAGAAAAACTAAAGCTATCAACTGAGGAGCCCATTGTACCCTGCGGCGCCATTGACGCTAGAATTACGGCGCTTCCCTGCCGAACTATTTTGTATAGTACCCTACATACACGCGTGTCATGTTACCAATATTTATTCAAATGCTTTTCTTGACATATAACCAGCTTCTAGAGGTTTCTCCCTAACTATATATTCATTTTAGGCCATTCCAAAAGGTGGTTGACAGCTCCTTATCAGAAAACAACCCTGACGCTAAGCCCCGCCTTTAACACCCCCCCCCCCCCCCCCGCCGCCCCAACTTCACCCCCAAACAGACACACCACAACCATGCCACAACTAACAGTCGACTGATGTTTGATCACAACTCATTCCTAGAAAATATTATTTATAACCTCCAGGCCTCAAGCATTGAGGAAGGAAAGTACCGTAAGTCTACCCACTCAGACATCAGAGGCTGATGAACTTATTCAGTATCAAACGAACAACACTAAAGCCCCGCCTTCCCAATGCAGGGCTCGGTTTCACAAAGAGCTAAGAATGATCATCAGTCTTAAATGTTAGCAAAGTGTGATGTCACAATGCAAATCACTATGGTAATAATGACAACTCATCATAAGATGCTAAGATGAATCTAAGTGTTTTGTGAAATCGAGCCCAGTACTCCACACCCTCACGCTTTAACTTAACCCCCACTTAAACGATAAAAGCATTACTCATAATGTTTCATTAACACCTCACCCTCAGCACCAACCATTTAACCAGCGCGGCTTATAACAAAACAATAGCGTACAGTTATAAAACATGCATTTTGTCTACACTGGCGCTCAAAAAAATTTTATTATATAGATAGTTATAATTTATTGTCATTTTTGTAGTGTTTATTTACTGCAGTTTATCTGAAGTAATGATACCGGTACTGTAGCAAAGCCAAAGTAAGCATTAGGCCTGTTTATGTATTTTAATAATTGTCAGACGCTCACAAATTTACTACGCTACTGTTATGAACAGTCATAATCTATACACTACATGTGAACGCCTTGCTTTTCATAATAACATAGTACTTATCGTTACGAGAAGAGAGCTCGCCCAAATGTTTTCTGACATAATGTGTGCTGGCTGCAGATTAATAGGTGTCATTATTCATGGCTATCACCTGTTGTTAGCAAGCGCTTTGAGGTGACCGTTGATAAAGCATTAAGTAAAATAATTTGTATTACTACTATCGTGTATCTAAAATACACAATTGTTAAATCCAATACTTAATGACTGCAGATGTACGTGTTAGCCACAAGCAGTATGCAAATAATAAAAAAATGTATATATAATATTGATGTATTTAACTGTTTGCTGAAAGTTGTTGAAAACAATTTCCCTTTTTTACGAATTTATTTCCATGTAGATCTAATTTTAAAATGTAATGAAGTTTTTCTTTGCTAGACTCTAGAGTTAAATAAAATAATAAGAGTCACCGTGTTGTCATGTACCCTGCGTGCATTAGCAGTCACTGATACTGTTACTCATTATATGAAAAGAAACCAGACTATTTTGCCTTCACGTCACGGCTAAGGCTGTGTCTGAATTGACGGCTCTGGCAGTGGCTTTGGCTGGATTGATGAAAACGCCCATTCACAGAACAAAATCAAGAGGTGTTCTGGGCTGAATGCCCGAACACCTAAAGAAAAAAAACAAAAAAAAACAAGAGGTCTTCGGAACCGAGTCCAAACACCTACAAAAAACGAACAAAATCAAGAGGTCTTTGTGCCCTAGTCCGAACACCTAATTAAAACTCACAGCAAGTCTTGGTGCGGTGCAGCAAGGTGTCTTGGCCACCACCACCCTATTTTTCCTCTCTCTGTATTGGGCCTTGCATTTCTTACTAGACAAGTGTTAGAGTAAAAATAAAATTCACTTCTTCCATTACGTTGTCGTCAACCTGGATTCGAGCCTGGAACTACCAATACGTTTTGAATCAACTATCCAGTTCTGCTACCTGTCCTCCGCATAAGAAGTGTTACTTCATCTAGATACAAATAATACATTACCTTTTAAAGTTAGAAAACTAAAACACCAACAGACCAGGAATCGAACCCTGGTCCTGGGATATGCACTACGGCGATCTTCCTTGTTGCGCTAACTGTACTCCGCATAAGAAATGCTGTTTTAATGGTATACAAATAATACATTACCTTCTACAGTAGGAAAAAAAAAGTAATTTGACTCCCCTCAACAAAAGTTGAACACACTAAAATCAAGATGGCCGCAGAATATGGCGGCCATTTTGAAATCTTACATTTCATTAACAACTTCCACGTGAAACATAATTACTATTTGGGAAAACATCAAAACAAGTGGAAAGTTAATGATTAACAAGAAATAATTCTCAATAAAACGTTAACAATGTGTGACCCAAAGTCAAACGAGTGGTTGCCATGGAAACAGCTTACCTTGAATACATTTCATTTTAAACGATATTACACAAGAAATTATTGGGGAAAGTCAGAAACTGTGGTATTGATCAGATGCAGTGTTAAAGAGTTACGCGCTAAAACATGGTTGGGGGCACATTGTTCATCCCGGTCCTGACAGGCTTTATTAAACGTTTATGCTATTAAAACGTTTATGCAAACATACTGGTATGTGCGTTTCATCCCAAATAGTCATCCCAACTATAGCTAGGCCTGTCCAACTGCAATTGGGGTAATCCAAACTGTAGTTGGGATACCCTATAAGGGGGTATCTCAAGCATGACTAAAGTCAAGTAAACCCAATTAATTCCACAGTAGCTTTTAGACTATTTATTTTTTGTAACCCTCTATTTTTAATTTAATTTATTCAAAGATTGTCATTGAGGGTTAAATTTTTTTAAGCCACAAACTAAAGTTTCTGCAGCTCTTTTTAACAAATCGGTCGAAATTTGTTTTTTAAACTACGGGTTTTACAATGCACAATGCATTTGATGTTGAGAACAATAAAACCAACATGAAACCGACAACGCCCAGTGTATCTGTCTTTTATTGTTCAAAGTAGTTTTAAATCGCTGCACTTAGACGGTGTCAGTCTCTGATTGAAATGATTCTGAGGCGAATGCCCAGACATTGTATTCTCCAATCTTCTCTCTTTGTTTACCGGTATCCGACACCCGGACGTTACAAGAGACCCGGGTTTCAGAATTTCAGGGGCCGCGATGACGCACAAGACCCGGCGTGCGCTACGATTCGAGGGGAAACTTGGCAAGAAGTCTCAGTGTAAAAACAGGAAGGCCTCTCTGTTTCCAAACGGACAGCCCTGATTTAGTCGTCTGAAGTAACGGTAAGAATCCATCGCAAATGAAAAGCTTCATATTATTTTGTTGCTGGTTTTGATAATAGGACTGTGTTGAGATCATTAGTTTTTCAGTGATAAATGTACATGTATATTGGCCTAACTAATGGCTTGAGAATAGTCAGATGGTGTGTACATGATTATCACTTAATAAGCTAGGTAAGATGTGGTCGTAATAATTATTCGCTGGAATAGTTGTATATAAACGGCGGGTAATATTTAGATAGTTTAACAATAAGCCTTGATGTAATCTATATTATCTTATCAACATCTAAGATGAGAATTGAAGCTTGATGCTTCTTGACGCCGAGTAATAATTAGCTAGTTTTGCAATAGACCTTGTAGCAATCTGTATAATCTTATCAACATCTACAATGAGAACTGAAGCTTGATGCTTCATCACTTTAAGTGATTTTTTTGCAGTTTAGTTAAAGGCCCAGTTCAGGACCGTATTCTCCAATCAAGATCAAGGACGAGAATCGAAGCTTGATGCTTCTTGACGCCGAGTAAATGTTAGCTAGTTGAAGTAGGCCTTGATGTCATCCGCATTATCTTATCAACATATACGACGAGAACTGAACTTTTTTTGCAGTTTAGTTAAAGGTCTATAGTTCTTAGCCGTATTCTCCTATCAACATAGGTTAGATGTGGTCATCATAGCTATTTGCAGGAAATGCCATCGATCGAAGGTTGCTGCTCCCGTTTTCCATAGTTGTTTTCGTAGGTTAGCCGCAGGCTTTTATGAAAAGTCCGAGTGTTCGAAAGGTTAGGTTGAAAGAGTTTAAACTGGTGAGGGTTGCGATCGGACGCCGGCAACGAACGTCAGCATTACGTGCACATAAGGCAACGAACAGTCAAATGATTGGGAGTGAAGATCCGAAACAGTCAGTCGGGAGCTTGGAACCAATCTGCCTTGACCCAACTTCAACAGCAAAATCGATTACAAAATAATAGTTACCGTATTTCGTCTGTAGCAAGTAGTCAAGTAGGAAGTTCCGGGCCGGACATCAGGGTGGAGGACCCCCCGCGGCCCCAAATCATTTCTGTTATACGGGCCTTCTGCATGTGCTGACGCAACGAGCTGACGTTACGAGTACCTGACTGGATTAGCTCTTGACTACGAGAACTGAAGCTTGATGCTTTATCACTTTAAGTGATTTATAAATGTACAGATAATTATGTTTTTAGCAGTTTAGTTAAAGGCCCAGTTCTTAGTCGTATTCTCCTCTCAAGATCAAAAACGAGAATTAAAGCTTGATGCTTCTTGACGCCGACTAATATTTAGCTAGTTTAGCAATAGTCCTTGATGTAACGTGTATTATCTTATCAACATCTACGACGAAAACTGAAGCTTGATGCTTCATCACCTTAAGTGATATTTGTTTGCAGTTTAGTTAAAGGCCCAGTTCTTAGCTATATTCTCCTATCAAGATCAAGGACAAGAATTGAAGCTTGATGCTTCTTGATGCCGAGTAAATGTTAGCTAGTTGAGCAATAGGCCTTGATGTGATCCGTATTATCTCATCAATATCTACATTGAGAACTGAAGCTTGATGCTTCATCACTTTAAGTGATGTATATTTTTTCTTTTGCAGTTTAGTTTAAGGCCCAGTTCTTAGCCGTATTCGCCTATCAAGATCAAAAGATCAAGGACGAGAATTGAAGCTTGATGCTTCTTGACGCCAAGTGATATTTAGCTAGTTTTCCAATAGACCTTGTTGTCACGCTTTCACCGTATAAAGAAATCAAACGACAACATAATTATGATCACGTTGGGGCCTTTCAATTAACCGGGAAAAAAATGGTCACAGCTTGATGAGGATTGTTACTTTATACAATTCGTGGACAAAAGGAGAACAGTTTGTGTGAGCAGTTTTATATAGGAATATTATCCTACAATATTACAAACTAAGAAGTGTATTGTTTTTTTCACACCATAACTAAACGATCGAAATTACAGCAAATCATTTTTAACATTATCCATATAAATATTAAATATTCTCAGACATATAGAACATAACAAAAGTTGCTTTGAGAAACACTGGCTTTCTTAGGTAAAATTATTTACACTCGGAAGTTTCTTCCTGTCATCGAAGAATTCCGACAAATTAATGATTATCGTTGAAACTTTGAAATGTAGTATACTGAGTTCTTTATTACTGGATGATGAGCAAGTTTGAAATAATCGTTTTATTTCACGGTGTCTGGTCTTACAAAGTGGTCTGATAAGACTCTGTACGATTATCTTTCCCGCCCCAAAAGTATATATTGATCTTCCTGCAGATGTATCAAGAAGTTACTCTCTGCTGCTTGAACATGACATCTTGACTTCATATGTGACATTGGACGCCACGTTTTAGTGGCTCAGCCACAGGGCTGGGCAGGGTTGGCTGGGCGGTGTGATGTGCCCCTCTCCCTGGTGTGGGCTGCGCAGGCTTCCGGGTGCCCTCCTCCCTCACACATTTAGAATCCAGATATTATGATTCTGTCGTGTGTCAGTGAGATCGCAGAAACACACATTTGCTATGAGTTTGTGTTTTTTTCAAATAGACGTGCTTATTAACGTTAGAAATGGCAATTGACCTCATGTCTCATGATGACCTAACAATACACAAAATGATCAAGCCACGTATAAAATACACTCTCCCACCTGCCGAGACTAAGATTATAATCGAACAAGGTATAAGAAAATGGCCCCGGCTGATTTCACTAACAGCTAAATCTTAACTGTGCATCGATCTTAATTGCTAAGCAAACTAGCCTTTTCGACGGAGTTTTCCCTAATGTAACTACGATGTAAGAGGGCGCTAATCTTTAACCTCGAACCATCACTGCCAATAGACCGATTCCGCGACCCACGTCACGTGACCACCTTTGGGTATAAAATGTAAACACACACGACATCCTCCATAGGAAAGGGTGGTACGGTACACGATGATTAATGCATTTATTTAGTCGATCGAGGCTTTTCTTGCTCGAAATCTGTGAAAGATATTCCATAGTTTGTACCAGAGACCTTCAAGTGGCTGAATAAAGCCAGTAAGGACAGTTCCAGCAAGTCTTGAAAATTGTAAAAGTACCGTATAAATGTGCACGATGTGTACAGCGCACGGCGGAACGTTAGGCCACACGGCCGCGACCACCACACACTTTTCAACACAAAAATTTCAAAGTTTTGAAGCTGAAATCCTCCAAAGAAATTGCTTTCCAAAACTGTGTGAATCCTTTGCCTATTTGAAATTCTGCTAGGCTAGATATTAATGCTCACTTTTCCCAACGTTGTTTATTCTTTTTTTACAGTGATTTAGGCCTACATTACAAACAAAATAACAGACGGGCGGCTACATAATAGTCGTCTGACGCCGGTAGTGCATGGCATAAAAAACCTCTTTTTAGTAGAATTCTGTGTCGGCCACAACATGATTAAATTCAGCAGGTACTACCAAATATGGCCATATCCTTTTTTTTTTCAATGGGCCAAAAAAGCCAAGATTCCATGTAAGCCTCAGCCCTGGTATATCCAACAAGCCTGTAGACTTTCATTGGCCAGATCCTAACCACTGCAGAGTAAAGAGTGTTGAAAGACAGCAGCCACCTGTCTCCGTGCAGTAATTGATTGACCCTTGTGACAAGGGTCATCGGCACAAGGCACGCACTTTGTGAAAACAACTTGCGGCCGCACAGTGATCATAAATAACACAAGTCTAAGTCTTGGATGGCACTCCAATTCACCCCCATAGTCATTTACTATAGCTTTGGGCCTGCGGTTACACAGCGTAAAGTTTGCATTGCGGATTACCCAAGGGTTAACCCTATCAGGACCGGGGGGCACAATGTGCCCCCACCGATTTTTTCCCGTCAATTTTTAACGTTTAATCCAATCAGCGTGAAACCTTCTGACTTTCCCCAAAATATATCTAGGATCATATTGGCAAAAAATAATTGATACCGGCGGTTAGCTGTTGCCATGGCAACCGTTTGTTTGACTTGGGCCAGACGATTTTACTGTTTTTGTGATTTTTAAAACTTTTTGAACATAATTTCCACTTATTTTTTATTTCTTTGCCAGAAAAGTGATAGTGATGAGTCACGTGCTGGTCTAAAGTGGTTTTGGGAATTCAAAATGGCCGCCATTTTTGGCGGCCATCTTTGGTTTTGTATTTTCAGCCTGTAATTTGGGGGTCAAATTATATAAAGTTTTGTAACAAAATAATTTTTTCCAACATGCTTATTTCTTACTTTTCAGACCCAGAAAATATTTGGATTTTTCAACCAAGCTTTATTATTTTTCCCTGGGCCCTTGGCGGCGGCCATTTTTATTTTTAAGTGAAAAACGCAAAAAAATGTTTTTCCCCAAAATGGGATAAATTAATGGATTATAACGCACCCAAAGGTGACTCCAGTAACAAAATTAGGTTGAAATTATATTGATTGTACAAGTTTGCCAAGTTTCAAAACATTCGGACGGAAAATACAGGAGTTATGGGGAAAACACGACTTTTGACCAAAAAATTGGCAACAAACAGTCAAAAACGCCCTCTAGTGACGATTTTTGGATTTTGTTTTTACGTCATCATATAGAACTCGGTGAAATGAACATTTGTGGCAAGTTGCACCAAAATCGGTCTAACACTTTGGAAAATATGGAGGGGTACATAAAAAAGCCCGGTCCTGATAGGGTTAAGGGCCACCTGTAACTGTTTATTAGTTTAGTAAAATATTGCAGATAATTATGTCGCGGCAACAGGCAAAATTGTATTTGAATTGTATTGTTAAACATAGATTAAATGCTATGAAACAGGCCCAAGGCTTATTATAAATTAAGAAGCTACACTTTTACTATTTGGTTGGGGAAGACTCGATAATTTATTTGTCATTTACCCCTTGTTTTTTTTTAAACTTAGTAACCAAAGTTGATAAGTTATTGTTTGTCAACATTTTATAACCTTATGTTACTATTTGTTTACTTTTTTTATTTATTTATTTATTTTAATTTTATATATATATATATATATTTTTTTTTTTAATTTATTATTATTATTATTTTGTTTTATTTATTTTTATTATTATTATTATTATTATTATTTTTTTGGGGGGGGTCATTGGAGCCTGGTAGACTGGTTCCTTGACCAAAGATTTCCAGACAACTCTTATTAAAAATATTGGGTCGGGTGTCGCCCACGTTTAGAAATATACTGATGCCACATATATAATTTTATAAATATCCATTACTTGTCACCAACGGTGGACAATGTCATTGAATAAAAAACGAAGCGCCGATGACACCCATTGTTTTCTTCTAAAAAGCCTGGGATAATCACAGTTTGCAAATTTGTTACACCAATATTCAAAATTAGTGTTGGATCTGTTGGAATTAAACCAACCAATAATGAGATGTGTTTTCTGTAATAGAAAGTTTGCAAATTGTTGAACTTGGTCACAACGGATCTGTCAACAATATTGGTATGTTTTGCTACATTTGGACATCCTTGCCAACCAGCGCGGTTTGTTTATCAACAAAAGAAAGGTCTCACACTCACGGAAATGCCCGTCCAATAACGATACTATCCGAATGTTGACGACAAGTTCGGATTAGTTTTATTTGATATTTAGTCACATGACACTGGATGATACCGGACCCTAAATTGGACAGAGAACAGTCAGAGATTTTTTGGTCTGGGAACCGAACTATATGGTTTTTGTTTTAGAACCAGCCTAACCGAACCTGGATTGCCGCATCATCATGCGTTGAAATATAGAACATCCTTAGCAACAGTCGTGGCCGTAGCCGTAGCTGTAGCAGCCAATCAGGATAAGGCCTAAATCCACGCCCGTCTTTAGGGGACTAGTCAGTCTATCAAATTCCAGGTTAATTTGGACCGTTCGTGATCGCTTAAGGATGCTTTCAACAGCTAATTGCCTTGCATCACAAATTACAGTTATATTATGTTGACTGTCTGTATATATATATTGTTTTCAATTGTATCAGTGGCCAAATAAATAATAAAAGCAATAACAATGGAAACACCAGTTCGTTTTATTTGTTTTGCCTCAAGTAAGCTTGGTTCACACACGCCCTCACACGGTCAAAATAATGCAAATTTAAATTCAAGCTTATGGCCCATGTTCAAAGAGCTGCTAAGGCAACACACACACAAGAGAATATGTACATGTCTTTGGCATTCGATTTTCTGTAGTGGAGTGGGACTTGAGGTGTTACGGGCAAATGCCCGAACACAATAAACAAAAAAATAAATAAAAAAGGACTGTATCGTCAGCGAACTGGGATACACAGTGATACCATGCACATTCCGATCATTACATAACATTAGGCACTGGGGGCTCAGTCCGTCACCGCGTCTAACGCGGCCTCGCTGATATTGGAAGATTCGGAAAGAAAACCATTAACCATAACACAGGGATTCATTTCATTCATTCATTCATTTAAGACATTTATTTCCATTCCAACAAAGAGAAAACGTCATAACATTCACAGAGAAAAGTAGATGGATAAGTGGAAATGGGGGCATAGCCAAAAAAGCAAAGGCTTGTAGTAGGTATGCCGGTACAGACAAGGACTAACAATAACAAATACAGTGGAGAGCTTTTAAAAATATAGCTAAGAGTAGACTCTATGTAAACTTTAATGAGGCAGAAACGACTTGGATTAGTTACAATATATAAAGGAGGGTACATAAAAAGATGGCAAAGCGTAAAGTAAACAGGTGAAATGGAGCAATCTGTATAAGGCGGAAAGCTACAAGGATTAGATCGGATTTAGAACAATGTGAGCTTTGAGTTTGCGTTGGAACGCAACTGTATTCCTACTAGAGGTTATGTAAGAAGGAAGGTTGTTCCAGTTGCAGAGGCCTGACCATAAAATACTATCTTGAAATGCGGCTGTTCTATGTCGGGGGAGAAATGTGCTAACAAGGTGTTGAGGAAGTTGATTAGTTGAATACTTGTACATAAATATACACTGCTGATATAAATTAATATCATGAATGCGTAATAAATTGTATTTTTTAAACAAGGGTACACTGTGAGCTCTAAAATGACACTTGGCAATAATGCGAATAATTTTTTTCTGCAGCAACTCCATTTTGTACAAGTTACTTTGAGGAGTATTTCCCCAGACCATATTACAGTATGATATATAAGGAAGAATAAGAGAACAATAAAGTTTACGCAAAATGTTGTCAGGAAACACAGATTTGAGCCTGGAAATAATGCCAATTGATTTAGAGATTTTTTTACAAGTTTCGGTACTGTGAGGTTTCCAAGTGAGGCGGCTGTCAATGTAAACTCCAAGAAACTTTGTAAAATCAACCTTTGGAATCTCATGATTAGAAATGCTGATTTTGAGATGATGAACATCACATTTTTTTGTTTTTGTTACAGAAGATCATGTAGTTACACTTTTGGAGATTCAGAGACAGCCGGTTTGCTTGAAACCATTCACTGACACTAGACATTATATGTATTGGCAACATTAAATAAAGAAGATGGTCCATTATTTTTCATACCAAGACCAAAATTAAACTTGTCAAGCACTTTGTTAATAAAATCGTGAGAAACAGAATCGAAGACTTCAAAATAAACGGTACGCCGGGGATATTGTTAGTTTTTAGCAATACACTGTAAATCATACACGGTGCGGATATTTTCACCAATAAAACAACCCTCCATGCATCCCTTCTTGGGATCGGTAATAATGTGAGTTAGACAAACTTTTAGCCTTTCGGCAATGTATGTGGAGGCCAATGAGTAAGAGGTATTAAGAAGCGTAATTGGGCGCCAATTTGTTTTGAAAGACCGAGGTATATCTCCCTTAGGCAGGAGAGTACAAATCTCATTTTTTTGTGTGATGACTGGAAGTTGGCCCACCTCGAAAGCATAACTCAATGATCGCAAAAGCAACCAAGATAAATCAGAACAAAATAAGATATACAATTCAAAACTGAAACCGTCTAAACCAGGAGACTTATCATTTTTGCAATTTTTCAAGGCTTTTCAGAGCTCTTCGTGCGGTCAATGGACCTTCAATAGTTTCCTGCTTAGTGTCAGAAATAATAGGTGCATCTGTTTGATCGAAAATGGTTCTCAATTCTACATCATCTACTTTTCTTGACGAATACAGGTTCATGATAATAACAAAAACTCTAGATTCTGTTTCAGTTTATGTCCCTTAAATTTTGGTTGACTTTAGGCCTATATTCATCAAATGAATTTCAAATTCACAGACATTATGAACACCCCACAGAACTAGAGATGTGGATGTATTTTGTTTTAACTACACAAAGTCATAAACAAAATCAAGCAATAAAACAAAAATGAAACTGACTGGGTAAGGGTTCGCCCCAAAATTGAATTAAAAAAAATAAATAAATAAACAAATACAATGATTGCAAAAAGTCTTATTTTTATTAGAATGCAGATTTTCACAAAAACTATAAAACTATAAATTTAAAACTAGGTTAAGTCAAGCGTGAAAGATTCACAAGGAAGGAATCAGTTGTTTGAGCTTTATCGCTACTTAGCCAATTAAGAACAACATGTAAGTTTCAGAAAAACGTAATTTATACTTTATCATAGTAAAATATGTTGACAAAAGTATTAAACGTAGTTAAGTTCAAAATTAAAGAAAGGACTCCTTAAACCCAAAAGAAGAGTGCAAACTATGGTGTTTTTGTTTTGTGTGAGAGACCAGTAGGCCGTAAATATATATTGAAAACCAATTAAAATGGACTGCAGCTGGCAGTCCGGTGGGCCGTCGGAGGCGTCTTTACACAACTGCTTGACTAGGCACAGCTGAATGGTTGAAAGATAGTGAATATGATTTCATTTTGTCTTTTCCCTTTTTGTTTCATGTTAACATGCATTTCCTAAAATTTCACAATTTACTGCGAATTGTATACGTGATAACTCTTACAAGATTATACAGCATAATTATCATGTACGTAAGCTACTGAATGCTGATTATTGAAACTGAAATTACTGATTAACGTTTATGGTGGCGCTATTGAAATTTATAACAGACAATCCGAACTTAGTAGAGAGGAAGAGCAAGAAGAGAGACAAAACGTGTCATATTGTGCTATTATTATGTAGCCTGTTTCTTGTCATTTCTTTATTTCTTTAAGTTACTAGCTACAGCAGTAAGCCTTTTGCTGGGCACTAGGGCGGGGGGTGTTCGGGATAATGTTAATACGAACAAGAATGACAGTTATGGTGGTATAACACTCGCCCGATGATTTGGTGTATGTGTCACAGGGAGAAACACGAGCGTCACGACCCTTTACGTTATACATGCCCCAGCGTCCGTCATAGTAGTTGTTCCTCCAAGCGTTAGCCATCTGGCCCAGGGAACAAAGCGACGAGCCAATACTCTTACAGTAGGTCTGGGCTGACGCCAAATCATTGGCCTCGTACTTGTCTGGTGATAGACAAATACTATACCCTACGGATGAAAAAAAAACACAAACAAACAAAACAAAAAAAATTAAGACTATCGTTGTAAAAATAACAATATTGGCTTGGCAGAGAAACATGTTGGAAATGTTTTTTTTAAGAAGATGATGCGTGTCGATAATATCGGTTTAAAACTGCTTGACGTACAATGGGTCCAAATTCTGTTTTATAAAGGTATTGCTGTTATAATGTGTTTTGAAGTAAGCGCCACTCTGTATCTGTGGCAATGGGTTGACTACATGTATTGCAGTTTCAAGAGTTTGCACAATATGACAAGTCTTTGCAATTTCATGGGAGAGTGGTGTCTTACATTTGGTAAATTGTTGATTTTTCTCTCAAAATTTCGAGTTTCACTTCAACTTTTATGTAAAGTTATCTGTATTGGTTTTGCACTGACGTCAAACAGTACTTACGTGAAAACGAATAAGTATACTTATTCGGACAATCGATGGGGTCTGCTGGTTGTGGAGGGGGGCCAAAAAATGCAGACGCGGTGGCCACCACGCTCAAAATCAGCACCAACTTGTGAATCATCTGAAACAAAACCATACATTAATTTAATTGACACGTTTCCTATAAAAAAATAATAATAAACAAATAACAAGAATAAAATTGTTATTGCAAATGGGGCCGATGGTACTAATCAACCGTCTGATCAAATACAACACAACAGCAGAGAACGGTGGTTGATTTCCAAATTAATTTTTTGTTTGTTTACAGTATCAAGCACTGTTTCCGCCATCTTCAATCTACGCCAGTTTTTAAGTTCTGACGAGGTATGTCACTTTTTACAGGTAACGATTTCATAATTTTGTGTCTCCGAAAGTTTTCCAGGGAAACAGAGAAAATACCAATAAATCTGAAGGGAAAACAATTGTTTGATTTGTTTTGTCTCATTATATTTACCGATGCAAAAACCAACTATTTACCATTGCAAAAAAACAAATTTAACCATTGCAAAAAAACAAAATTAGCTGTTGCACATTGCTTACCAACCAAAAGGACATGATGTATAAATGGCCCCCAAAATCTTAAATGGCCTCACTTTTAGACCCTAGCAGAGTCTTTGTCAACAGAAAAACAAACTTTTTTACCATTCTCACTTTTCTTTTGAGTAAACAAAGGACAAACTCCCTGGATGCTGTGTCGCATTGAATCAGAAAGGATTAGGTTATATAATCTTTATTGTGGATGTACCTCCACTCCACAATGAACTTTGTTACAAATCAGTGATTTAAGTCTTGCTCCATTTACCTAGTACGATTTAATTATGTTTAGTTGACAATACAGTGAGACATTATTTGATCACAAAATTGGAAAATAATGCAAAATGTATTTCACTAAACTGTAGTCAATTTCTGTGTTTTTACCAAATATTTTGATTGTTTCTCGCATTTGCATTTCATGTTTCTGTAAATTAACTTTTAACTTGTACGTAAATTGCAACGTACTTGTACACATGCTTGTTATTTTAATATGAACACAGATTTTGTAAAATAATACGGTGAATTTATGCGTATTTTTTCCTTTTACATCACATGTATAGTTATATAATTAAGGTTTTTTTTTTCAACATATTTTATCATTGTTGTTTTATATTTGTACACATTTCAGCATGTTATGCAAACTATTGTAATTTGAACAGAGAGTTCTTAGAAAAACGGTCGAATTGTATGGATTAAAAAAAATTAACAGCATTTGCGTGTGTGTGTGTGTGTGTGTGTGTGTGTGTGTGTGTGTGTGTGAGTTTGTTTAGGCATTCAAACCGGGGATTTATAACAAAAGAGGACAATAGGGTCCCCGGTTGGAAAAGGTCCCCAGTTGGAAATCGTGTTCAAAACCAATGGGAGCTGTTGCTAAAAAGTTAAAGTACAAACAAAAGAGGGACAACAGGAGGTCCCCGATTGGAGGTAAATACACACACCCTCACAAACGTAGACTTATGGGGTATCCTTTTGTTATAGTTCTATTATCCCTTTTCTAAAGAATCCCCTTGTGGGGTCCAATAGTTCCTATTGAATTTACCTTGTGGGGTCCATTGTTCTATTGTTCTCAGGACCCCACAAGTGCACGTTTACAAACCCACACTTGTGTGGGTGTGTGTGGGTGTGTTTATTTTCTACATAAAAATCTGTAAAAGTACAGAAAAACAAAAGGTGTACGTTGCTACAGCATTTTCCTTTTTCCTTATTTAGTCTTTTTTACCATTTGTTGTTATTTTATGAAAACTTTTGTTATTTGGACATTAAGTTTGTAAAAATGTATTCAAGTTATGCAGTTTTTTTTAAATAACCACTGTGCGGTAACTTTGTGTGTTTTTGTCTGTCAGCATAAAAATGAAAAGTACAAAATTAAGCAAATTACTATAGCTTTTCCTTTTAGTTGATGGTTGGGTCTTTTCGTCCAACCCATACTTTTGTAAATTGATCATAAAATGTGTAAAGTTGCATTTTAATATTTTTTAAAGATGTTAACAGCCTGTGCAGTTTTTAAAGTGTAATTCAAAAAGAAAATAAACACCAACATCTTTAGTGCTGTGGGTTATGCATAATGTCTTTAAATTTTAAATTCATTCGATAAAATTGGCCTAAACTCAACCGAAATTTAAGGAACTTGCTGATATGGTAACAGTTTTAAGTATTTTAACGCGCAGCTTGCGTTTAAACAGTCTTGAAAGTATGACATGGTTTAATAATCAATGTTATTTTGGACAGTAAACAATATCCCTCGTACTGAGTACACCAACATTAGTATTAAATGTTTTCTTAATCGTTGTATTGCCTTGATTGGTGTGTTTATATTCCTGATTTCCTCCTCTTTTGGGGTAAGAGTAAGGCTCTAGCCATGATGTTTTTGTGTTGGAGGTAGAGGGGCACTTGTTAGGTGAGTGTTCCAGTCTTTGCCCTATCGGAGAAAAGACAAGTTGGTTTTATGGGATCGAAACTCCTATTTTCTTGTGTCACTCATATAATTGTAAGTACCCATATGTATTTGTGGATGCCTTTGTATGCCATGAAGGTTTTTTTTCTTTGGTTTCTTTTCATTGTGGAGTTTTCTTTTGGAGAATAAATTAGCGAATGGACCACGTTCTATAATCCTGTGTCACTCTATCTGCCTTATTACCATATCTGAGTCCTCTTTTATTAGAGGACCAGCCTCCTTCCCGCCCCCCCCCCCCCCCCTACAGTGTGGTGCACTATACACACACACACACACACACACACACCCTTACACATGGCCAGTTGCGGGGTACTTCATTGTTCAACTTATTGTCCCTTTTCTAAAGAATTCCCTTGTGGGGTAGCACTAGAACAAAGAAAACCTTGTGGGGTAGCATTGTTCCATTGTGTAAAGTGCCCCGTAAGTTGGTGAGTGTAAGGGCACACACACACACACACACACACACGCACACACTCAAGATGGCGGTTCCCTTGGACAGGACAAAATAGTGGTGTACTTGTTGATAATTCACTACTTTTAATTCTGTTGAAATCAAATTCTCTTCAGTTTTAAGGGGGTTAACGGTGACTTGAACAAACAGGTAAATATTGAATGTAAAACTATTGTTTTCCTAACCCAAGTTTGCAATGTTATTGTTGCTGCATTTTAAAAGTGTGACTTTTTAGTGTGGTTTAGTTAGGTACAAGACTGTGCCTTTTCTATTTCTTCGTCTTGTTTATCCATTTGACAACGTTTGTTTTTATTTTTCAAAGAGTCAAACAATGTGCAATGTGGTCAATAGTAACAGGTCAAAAGAAACGTTGAGGGGGAGGTACATCCTAAACCGAGTATGGATAGAGTGGCTGAGCTAATGTGAACCTTCACTCTTTACCATATCTAGCCCTAACCATAACCCTAGCAATAATAATACCCTACAGCAGCCAAACCCTAATTTCAGCACAAATCCTAACCCCCAAATCTAACCCTAACCTCAGATCTAACCCTAGCTAAAACCCAAACTTTTCAGCTAAACCCCCTAGGTCCAGCCCTAACCCTAGCCTGAAGGTCACCGAAATGGTTCAAAAAGCCATGACGTGTCTCTAGGGGATGGCTGAAAGCCCCCATGTTCAAGCATAGAGCAAGGATTCGAGGGAATACCCATGTACAAGACGTATTTTTTTCTTCTTCTGGAGTTGGTTTTATCCCTCAGGCTCTTACTGTATAAGGGTCATGGGGCAAAATATGTGGGTGGGTCTAGGGTGTTCCGTCCAGTAGATTCTACGGGCAACTAGACCATCAATGAACCTTGAAATGTCTTGCAACTTCCTCCCAATCATGTAGACTTTAAGCCCCGCCCCTCCCCCAAACAGATGGTGTCAACCCCAGGGGCAGAAATGCTGGGGGCAAACTGAAATTGTTCTGAGAAGAATCATTAAGTACTGTCGGTGTCTTCTAAACACCAACTTTATTTTGATTATAAGTGTATATTGGAAGGGAAACAATATGTACGTGCATAAGACTTGCATACTACAATATGCATGCTTTTCACATGACCTTGAACTTGTCTTAGCTTAGCATGTAGATTTATTCCTGTCATTTCTCAGTGGATCAATATTTTAGACCGGTGGTCGCAGGTTCAAATCCCGCTCCAGTCAATTGTCTATGTTAGCCCAAAATTTAATTTCAAACTTACCCAGTCAGTTTCCCTTGTGTTTTATTGTTTGATATTTAAAAATAAAAAGTCGCATCACCCTTAGGGTAGATCCACAGATGTCCATAGAGCTCTATGGTTGTATCGTATATTAAGGGATGTGATCCCTGGCTACATGGCAGTACCCAGTTAAATGGTTTCTGACTGGCACCCCCGAACAAAGATACTGACAAAATAAGGGGACCGCTAACATCAGGGCTGGATAGCTGTGGTAGAGCGTTGGTACGTTAAAGTTCAAATCCCGCTCCAGTCAATTTTTCTTTTTTCCCCCAAAAAATTGGATCAAGATTTTTCAAATATTTCTTCAGTTATTATGATCAATGATATACCTGGGTTGTCTGAAGTGATATAAATTGAAATCCAAATCACATTGTCTTGCACCCTAATAGGGTTCACTACAAAAAAAAGGCAAATGCACATGCACAGAGCCTCGTTAATAAAATGTAAACTCAGTTTCTGTAAACTGTTTCTGTAAATTGAAGATTTGAAGTTCCTTGCTTTTATGGATTGTTGAAAAATGGTCCGACATTGTGCCCCTGGGGTGGATGACTTTCATCCTGGAATGCTGCGGGTAGACTGCTCCTATAAAACTTTCCTATTTTGCTAAACAGTGTAGGGTCATTAATAAAATGTAAACTCAGTTTCTGTAAACTGTTTCTGTAAATTGAAGATTTGAAGGTCCTTGCTTTTATGGATTGTTGAAAAATGGTCCGACATTGTGCCCCTGGGGTGGATGACTTTCATCCTGGAATGCTGCGGGTAGACTGCTCCTATAAAACTTTCCTATTTTGCTAAACAGTGTAGGGTCATTAATAAAATGTAAACTTAGTTTCTGTAAACTGTTTCTGTAAATTGAAGATTTGAAGGTCCTTGCTTTTATGGATTGTTGAAAAATGGTCCGACATTGTGCCCCTGGGGTGGATGACTTTCATCCTGGAATGCTGCGGGTAGACTGCTCCAATAAAACTTTCCTATTTTGCTAAACAGTGTAGGGTCATTAATAAAATGTAAACTCAGTTTCTGTAAACTGTTTCTGTAAATTGAAGATTTGAAGGTCCTTGCTTTTATGGATTGTTGAAAAATGGTCCGACATTGTGCCCCTGGGGTGGATGACTTTCATCCTGGAATGCTGCGGGTAGACTGCTCCAATAAAACTTTCCTATTTTGCTAAACAGTGTAGGGTCATTAATAAAATGTAAACTCAGTTTCTGTAAACTGTTTCTGTAAATTGAAGATTTGAAGGTCCTTGCTTTTATGGATTGTTGAAAAATGGTCCGACATTGTGCCCCTGGGGTGGATGACTTTCATCCTGGAATGCTGCGGGTAGACTGCTCCTATAAAACTTTCCTATTTTGCTAAACAGTGTAGGGTCATTAATAAAATGTAAACTCAGTTTCTGTAAACTGTTTCTGTAAATTGAAGATTTGAAGGTCCTTGCTTTTATGGATTGTTGAAAAATGGTCCGACATTGTGCCCCTGGGGTGGTTGACTTTCATCCTGGAATGTTGTGGGTTGACTGCTCCAATAAAAACTTTCCTATTTTGCTAAACAGTGTAGGGTCGTTTTGTTTTTCAAGAGAAATTCTGCCGTTCAGGAGTGTTTTTATTTTGGATCAGCCTACCAACGATTCTCAACGGCTAACTTACTAAAAGTTGAAAAGAAAATTGAAGTTTAGTTGTCAGAAACTATATATGACCTGTTTTGTAGAGGCTGCTGACAGATTTTTAATTTTAATTTGTGAGTATTTTTGAATATTTAGCGCTTGACATTGGTTGTTATGGGAGCCTATTTAGTGTGGTGCACCCTTAGCAGTTTGTCTTGTGATAGTGCCCTCTACTGTTGATAGTTTGTGGTTGAGTTGGGTGGTGGGCTACTATACAGGGAGGTATTGAACCAAGACTATATCTTAAAGCCCGGCTGATAACGACCCTATTGTAAACTACCACACGATACGTACATTTATAATAACTTCACTCAATGTACAAAAAAGAGCCATTTAAAATTATATCTGAAAAAGAAACCAGAGTATACCCATAGAGTTAGCCTACAGCCCATAGAGCTCTATGGTATACCCAATATTTAATTGAAACTTCGTTTTTTCCGAAAAAAAAACAAAACAACAACAACAGCAAGTTTTAAAACACAATCTTCACAGCAACAGCAATTTCAAACAGATAAAATAATCATGATTCAAAACATACCTTGATATTGATTGAAGTTTTATCTAGCTCTGGTGAAAGAAATACCGTCTCTCGATATCGCAGATCTGACGTGCTTCTTCTCCGTGCTTGCTCTGACTTCCTCAGTTTCGGCCGTGTTGGTCTTATTTATAGAAGGAAAAAACATGACCAAAAGCCATTCCTATTGGTCAACGGTTAAGAGGGTATTGACCAGTCTCGTTACGTAACAAAAATTATTTTTCGGTCAAATCAAAATGCTTCAATTTGGAGACCATCGGATGGTGTCCCTGAGAACAGACTTTGTCGTCAAGCAAGTTTGGAACCCCCCCCCCCCATAAATCCCACAATGAGAGTAATCTGATGGAGAGACAACCAACTGCTATAACCACAATGTTCTTCTTTCTGGGGGAACTCAAGCTGAAATGTGAAATCCCACTGGAGGCCATTCCAGCAAGTAACTCTTTTGATACAATAAAATAAAGTCAGGGCATATCCGTAAACACAATAACAGTATTGCAATGAAGGACAGCCTATAAGAAACAAATTGCTTGCCTCTGTGGTTCTAACAATAGAAAGAGCTCCAGTAACCCATCTTGCGCCCTATAATCTTTGCTTTTGACCAACCTGATCCAATTTTTCGAATGGCTTCGTTTTTCTTCGTGTCGATCTGGACTGAAAAAAAAAAACTTTTCTAAAATCGGAGCATTTTGTAGAAATTGAATGAAGAGATAGACCGGGTTTAGGTGAATTAAAAGTCGCTCAATGGTTTTAGAAAGAACGGACAAGATGTTTACCAGTTGATTGTGTCCACGATACGATGATTCAACAAAAGTTAAATACAAGTAGTAAGAAACACGTAGTACGTGTACTGCATGATACTTCCATCGTGGTGTTTGGAAAAATAGTTTGATGTCGGACTTTTGATCGAAAAAATCGGCCGTTTCCTTCGAAAGTTATTGAAGATTTCATTCTTGTTGTGCAGCTTGATAACCAAGGCGGGTCATATTTGTTAAGAAAATTAATATTTCTCAGAGCTTGCGAAAGATGCAAAACGGTATAACGTCATCTCAACGTTTTCAACACACAGCGAAGTGCATCACAAGGATGTACAATTAAAAAAAAATATGAAAAAGGGCAAATTCTCGGTTTTTACCGTTTGGTAACGAAGTTCTTTTTATCGTGTAGATTTTACATAATTCTTTATAATTTATTTGATATTTTTTTATGTTATGGAACTGATCTTTCTGTTACCGTTTCTGTGAACTACAGCGAACAGGAGATTGTTTTCAAGTTAAACGTGGTTATTTGCAAAAATGTAACATTAAACAGCCGTCGACAACACTATTATTGCATACGGTTTTTAGGGGAAAAGTTGATATCTGTTTCATGTACTAAGTTTACTCACTTGCCGTACGTCAGCTTATTGTATCTTCCATTGTTTAAGTAAGGAGTCTGAGTAGCAAATTAATGTTGATAGTAATTCTCTCTGGTTTAACAAACTGGGGACTGGAGAATCCATAACTAGTTTCCATTTTAATGAGTCACAGCCAAAATTGAACTGAGAACGTTGATATGGTATTCAACTGTTACATGACGAAAGAGAAACAAACATGCCACACTTTTGTTATCTTCACTTTTGTCGAAGACAAGAATAATTGATTTCTTTCTTTCCTGCAATTGCATGTCACAAAGTTTACAGCTTCAGTGTTTCAGAAAACTTTTGGCAAATATGTTTGAGTAGCGAGAATTGCGGAAGTATAAATTCATAGCGATTTTGCATCTCTTACCTTTGAGCATGCATGCATCACGGATCCGATAAATGGAATTACGTATGTTGTTATTTATCGGCCCCCTCCTTCCCAAAAGAACAAACTAACAAGCCTGACCTCCCGGATGTTAAGAAGTTTCAACTCATCTCTCGTGTCTTCTGGACTGTACCAGCACAGAAGGAAACAGGAGCGTAAATGGTGCAAATCTGGAACAGAAATTGATCGATTGGCTTACCAAGCTCAAAGGGATAAAGTCAATCAAATGATTGATGCCAGTAAGACTGAGTTTTACAGGTCTTCTCTTACAAATTCTGACAAAAAAAAGATGTTGTTAAGACTGTGAATTCTTTGCTTAACAAAAACCATAGAATTTTTCCTCAATGTGATTCTTCCCAGGCTCTTGCAAATGACTTTGTAATGTTTTTCAAAAGCAAGGTAGATAATATTTGTGCTACGTTTAAAAACCCTGATGGCAGCCACGAGATGATAAAATTCAGCAGGTACTACCAAATATGGCCATAACTTTTTCAATGGGCCAAAAAAGCAAAGATTCCATGTAAACCTTACCTCTGGTATACCCCACAAGCCTGTAAACTTTCATTGGCCAAACCCTAACCACTGCAGAGTAAGGAGTGTTGAAAGACAGCAGCCACCTGTCTCCGTGCAGTAATTGATTGACCCTTGCGCTAAGGGTCATTGGCACAAGACTTTGTGAAAACAACTTGCGGCCGCACACTGATCGTAAATAACACAAGTCTAAGTCTTGACTGGCACTCCAATTCACCCACATGGTCATTTAGCGTAGCTTTGGGCTTGCATAGGGGGGTTATTGACCTAACAGACAGGGTGTTGATAAAAAAATCAGCTTGTGGATCCACCTCGTAAAATGTTCATTGAGGAGGACCCGAGGGTTTTAATGAGCATAGTGATAGTTTTATCAGTAGCATGAATGTGTAGGACAAAATGGCTGCATTGTTTACTAGCTCTGAACCAATTTCAGAGGAAGATGTGCGTAAATTGGTCAAAGGCTTTGCTAGTAAATATTGTGCCCTTGACACTATTCCTACTTGGCTTTTGAAAGAACGTTTAAACATTGTGCTTCCAACTCTTACTTCAATCATTAATGTTTCGCTTTCATCTGGCTGTTTTCCTAATACCTTAGGTCAAGCCATTATTTCACCGGTGTTGAAGAAGCCTTCCTTAGACCACAATGCTTTAAGTAGTTAAGGACCTGTTTCAAATATCAGATTTGTAGCTTACAATTGAAACAACACCATGATGAGCTCTTTCAATCTGCTTACAAGCTCTCTTACTATAGTTAGATTGAAAATTACTCTAATTAGACTGAAAAACACTCTTTTCGATTGAGGCCAGGGACAAGTAGTTTGCAGTTTGTCCCTAGTTTCAATCGATTAGAGTAAATTTCAATCGCAAATTTTTGCAGTTTTGAAAGTTAAGGAAGATGTACTTTAAAACTCTCGGAGCAGCCGGGAGGTTAAAAAATAATTCAATGGTTACCAAATATGGTCATAATTTTGTTTTCAATGGGCCAATAAGGCCAAGATTCCATGTAATCCTCACCCCTGGTATACCCCACAAGCCTGTAGACTCCCATTTGACAGACCCTAACCAGTGCGGAGTAAGGAGTGTTGAAAGACAGCAGCCACCTGTCTCATTATAGTAATTGATTGACCCTGTGTCAAGTATTCCCTTGGGACAGGGTGGTATGCACTTTGTGAAAACAACTTGCGCCGCATACTGGTCGTAAATAACACAAGTCTAAGTCTTGACTGGCACTCCAATTCACCCCCACAGTGATTTATAATGGTTTTGGGCTTGCAGGGCGGGTTATTGACCTTAAAGACAGGGTGGACGATTTTTTAACCTCCTGGATCCAGGGAAGTTGTTGATTAATGTGGATGCTGCGAAGGTTAAGGCAATGGTGAAGTCTTATGTTGTTTGTCTAGTGTTGTTAGACTTGTCTGCTGCCTTTGACACCATTGATCATGATATTTTACTTGATAGAATGAGAAATGATTTAGGCGTTTCTGATACTGCTCTTCTTTGGTTCAAGTGATATCTCTCTAATAGACAAAGTCGGGTTTCCATTCATAACATCTACTCTGATCCAGTTGATTTGGAGTATGGATTACCCCAAGGGTCCATTTTAGGTCCCTTGATGTTTGGGATTTACATCCTCCCACTTGGCAATATCATACGTCATCATAACGATGACTTTCATCTTTATGTTGATGATACACAGCTGTATTGTTCCTTTAACCCTAGAATACCTGGTGCTTCGCATGTTGTCATGGAGAAGCTGCAGCTGTGTATTACTGATGTTCAATACTGGATGACTTGCAATAAGTTAAAGCTTAACGAAAACAAAACTGAGTTCATTATTCTTGGTACTCCTCAAAACCTCAAAAAACTGCCACTGGTTTCTTTGCATATTGGTGATGCACGCATTAACCCAACAGATTCCGTCCGTAATTTAGGAATCATATTTGATACTAAACGTTACTTTTGTACAGAGAAAACGATATTTGAAGGTGATTAGAAAATTGAGTTTGTTCAACAAACACACGGTGTTCGGTTGAAAGTAATAAAGTAATCAGTTTTTTTTCCCCGGCCAATACAGCAAGTAGGTCCATAGCATAATTGATCCATCACAGCGTAAAAAGTTTCCCTACTCGATCGAATGGCCAGTCTGTTATAAACCAAACCAAAGATCGTGTAGCGCCTCCTAACGCCTTCAAAGATCGTGTAGCGCCTCCTATTGCGGAATTTGTGTTGCAAGTTAACAATAACAACAGGTCTTCGGCTGGTAGCCGAACACCTAGAAACAAATTACAATAACAACATGTCTTCGGCTGGTAGCCGAACACCTAAAAACAAATTACAACAACAACATGTCTTCGGCTGGTAGCCAAACACCTAAAAACAAATTACAATAACAACAGGTCTTCGGCTGGTAGTCAAACACTTAAAAAAAAATTGTGAAATCCATGTTAAATACATTTAAAATCTTGAAGGGCACCAGTCGACTATGGTACGCTTTTTGCTGCACCTAAAAAACATATTTTGAATCAGGGGGCGGAGGGTTGGGGGGGGGGTCTGTTTTTTCAGACCAGAAAAACGCCGACTATTCTCTTTGGGTACAATCCATTTTAAAAAGAGGTGACACCGTTAAAACAAAAAAAAAATAAATAAATAATTAAATAAATAATTTTTTACCGTTAAAATGATTTCTCTAATCAGCACTGAAAACATAACAATATAGGTTTCATGAGTAACTCCAAGAATAAGTATAAAAATGCGTACAAATATTGGCGAACAATGTCGTTGAATTATGGCTGGGCTTTACACGCTTTGAATGTGTCCAGATGGGAAATTCAATACAATTTTACAAAAAGTTAACCCTACAACGGGAACAAATTTCGACGTAATTTGAAGATTTGTATCGTTCATCCTGTGATTTTTTTTCCCTGAACGTAATGTTCAAGGATATTTATTTTTGTTCCTGTAAGTTTGAAGAAAATCGCTCCATACATCCCCTAGATAGGCCTTTTGGGCAGTTTTTTCAAAGGGTTGTTTGAGGAAATAGTTCCTGCCGTTTACTGAGTAAGTGCATGGTATACGTGCCATCACATCATCGGCCGTTTGCACACAACGTATTGGTTTGTGCACGGAGCTAACTAAGCGTTAACGACGGAGCTCCCCGTAGCTTCGATCTGCCCGCGTCGCGAGAGGGAAATAGATCAATTTCGACGTTGAGGGCGTAACCTCTTCCGCCCCCACCCCCCCTTTTGAACTTTGTAAAAATACGTTAATCCCTGTTCTTTCTGTTTGAGCCTTTTTATGCCATGTCCCATCACTTCAACCATTTTTCGACTTCATATCATACCGATCTGGGAATTGTTACTGTTAGTATTTATTACAGCCCATTCACAAAAAGAAGGTTTTGCTATTCAGTCGTAAAAGTCTTCTATGATTTTCCCCAGGGGCCGATATTGAGTGGCGCCTGTGAGGCCAGTGTTAATGGCAATTATAAATGACTGCCTTCACATGATGATTGTTGGTTTGTTTATTCGATTGAGGCTTTTCTTTGTCCAAATCTCTGGAAAAGATTCCAGGGTTTGTACCAGTGACCTTCGAGTGGCTGAATAAAGCCAGTAAGGACAGCTCCGGCAAGTCCTGGACATTATACAAGTAACGTATAAATGTGCACGATGAGGTAGTGTACTTGCAAGACGGAACGTTTGGGCCAAACGACCGCGACCACACACTTTTCATCGCAAGAATTTCAAAGTTTTGAAGCTGAATCATCCAAAGAAAAGGCTTCCAAAAGCCTATTTGAATTTCGTAAGGCTGTAGGTATAAATGCTCACTTTTCCAACGTTCTTTACCCTCCCCCCTTTTTTTGCAGTGATTTAGGCCTACATAACAAACACGATAAGAGGCGGGTGGCTACATAGTCGTCCGACGCAGGTAGTGCATAACTCAAATTAAACCTCTTTTTTAGTAGAATACTGGTAGTTTATGAAACAATTATGTGGTTAAAATCAATATCACAGCTGTATACAACTTTAATAAAATTGCTTAGTAACTGTGTTATTATTACCAAAAGCCGACTTTTGGTGTGACTCTTCGGTCATAGCATGTATTTGCACGTAGTTTGCCATCAGCTGAGATGACGTAGTACCCACTAAAGGTCACGTGATTACATGTAAACTTTGGATGCGTAGTCGGTCTATTATTATGATTTGTATAAAGCTATTCTCTTTGATGGTTTGTGCAAGACAAGTTTTATAATTAGACTTGGCTTTTGCATGCGTTCTTATAGGAATAAGGTCTTCTCAGAATTAAAAGTTTCAGCAATAAGAAATGTTTTGGAACGTTGAAATGTCATTTTATATTTTATTTATTTATTTTTTATTTTAAGAACACACAATTCCTGCTTTGGGGGCTGGAAATGGCGAAACTGTGGGCATGCAACAGATATGCACGCGTGTGACGAAATGACTTACCAACGTGATAGAGATTTCGAAATTACCTCAAACCTCAAGGTTTGTTTTGACTCGCCGCGTAAAAGTAGTTTCAATAGGTTGGACGCATGCTTGGCGAACCTCCTGCCGTTTATGTGAGCAAACGCCAAAATATTCAAATGAGGTCATCGAAGCGTGTTCCTTTATAACTAGCGTCCTTAATAAATCGGCCTCCAATCAGCTAATTCCCATACTTTAATAAAATCTGAAACAAAATTATACTTCTTATTTGTGCTTATTATAGTCCAAAAAGATTGAAATTGTTTGTCATGCGTACGAGCGTAGCGAAGTAGCAAGGACGGTTTAAAATACTCCTCATAATTATTAGCACGTCCTCATGGTTTTACCTGATTTAGCTTGATGCTCGGATGACATATATGTGTAGCACAAGGCCGGAGCCGGCCAAGGCAGGGCCAAGACGAGTTCCTCTGTTGAATCGTTCATTATCTGTCACAATCCTGTGATTAAAAAAATAAATAAATAAAAATAAACATGAATTATTAGTTTGGTTACAATATGACAAAATCGTGGGGGATATAAATGGCTACAAGGTCATGTTTCCTTGCAAAAATTTAAATGTCCGACCAGTAGACCGTGCAGTATTCATACGTTGGTACAATAATAATTGAATTATGTAAATAATTTACTTCCCTTTGTAAGCAAACCCTTAAGTTTCAATAACAACAAACTTTCTTTGTCCAACTTAAAATTGAAATAAAATTTACCCAATCAGTTTCCTTTGTGGTTTATAAAAAAAAAAAAAAAAAAAAAAAAAAAATGGGTTACTGGGTTTGTTGAAATGCCCGTATAAACGATTTTTCTCTTCGTCGAGTCACGGTAAACTGAATCTGCTAAATTTGGCCTTGCTCACCAAAAAGTGCAGTATTCATAAAACAGCTCAATAATCGTACCTATTTATGAGGCACCTGGTAGTGGCAGTAGTGGCTAGTTTTTAGCTTCACAAAGTTGTAGTTTCAAATGAAAAGAAGAAATAACCGCTGTTTCAGTCTTCTAAACATTGCATTTGTTATTATTAAATGTTTGATTGCACTCAGTTTTCCCATTTTTTTTCATGATTGTATGTAGGGTGTAGGGTATCGGTCTATTTTTTAAGGTAAAGTACAGGAGTAATCATATAAAAAATTGTCTTAGCATCACTCTGAAAGTTTAATGATTATAAAGTTCATACCAGTACCAATCCTCCATTGAAATTCTTCTGTCTGAAATACTGTCAAGGGCAAGAAGCAGAATTTGAAGACTCCGATTTTAATTTCGGTTGTAATTGAAAAAAAGGACAATGTGCTTACATGCTGAAAATGCATGTGCACTGTTTGTCACTATTTTCTCCCGACCCAGAGGACGGATTGGGCCCACGTTTCCACAAGTTTTTGTCATGTATTATATGGAATCACACAAAGTAAGAACGCTGCACTATCAACTTTACCAATCCTGTGATTTACCTTTAAAGCCCCAGCTCAGCATTGGTAATAACAAAAAACATAAATGTTCATACATTACATAGAATGATGGTAGAGGACCTTCCTTGAAAATGTTCTGCCTGAATTAGTGGTATTGTTTCTAAATAATAATATAAGATCCAAAATTAGTTTTCATCTCAGTGAGACGAAAACTCTGCCTATAGGCCTGTATAGGAATGCGTACAAAAATGCTGAATGCATTTTTACCGTTTTCTCGCAAATGAAACAACGAAATGAGCGGACATTTTCACAGGCTGGTTTTATCACAAATACATGTATCTTGATTTGCGTAAAGAATGGAAGCATTTACAGACTCTTTACCAATGTTGAGCTGGGGCCAAGCAATAAATAAAATCACGTACAAATATCACAATACAACAACAATTATTTATGAGCTGAAAACTGTTATACTTAAAATAAAATAAAACAAAGTTGTGACCCCTGGCTAATGCAGCAAAATTCTCTTTAACAATGTTGTGATCCGGTGGACTTACAGTCACGCAAGTGTACGTCGCATCAATGCAGAGCCCGGCGTGTGGCGGGTTGACTTTCCGGTCTTACGTCTGCTTCATCAGTGTTTTTTTTTCTTTTCTTCTTCTTCTTCTTCTTCTTCTTCGTTTTTCTTTTTTTCAATTCTTGCCTTTTTTTTATGAAGGTGATGTCCTTTCCCCTTGCACCATTTTCTAGCAGCAGTTTTACGGTATCATATTGACGTATACTCTCTGAAAAGGGTCCTATAATTAATTTACATGTATATTGAGAAATATATATATATAATATCCCTCCGCTTGTTGTGGAGTCGGTTGAAAACCGCCTTATTTTAATATTTTTTTAATTACTCCTTCGTTGAGCGCTCAAAAAATCTAGATTTTTTTTGTAAACCTATAGCAGGCAAGCCTTATCACTTGGCATAGCCCCTTTAGCCTGATTGTTTACTATGAGCCAGATACCAAGAATGAAAACCACCCTTAGGTCACAAGGGCATCAGTTTGTGTAGAAATATTGCTTCTCCCAGGAGACCCAGCGGTACCCTCTATGGGTTGGCTTCTTGGCCGGTCTCCTCAGTTCTGTGATCAATCATCCATGCTCAGGGGTTGCTTGACAGTGTCTGGAATGGATCAACCAATAAACAAACTCAGAGTTGAGGTGTTTGGGCAGAGATTGGCTACTGGCAAGTGGGGGGTTGGATGGGGGCGGGGCCAGGCCTTCCTGGCTTTGGGTTCTTGTTTTGTTTTATTGGGCCTGGATTACTTCCAGGGACATTGTAAGTATTTTCTCATGGGTGGCTCAATGGTACTGTAGTCTGTTGTATTTAGTCTGAAACATCTCTGAGACCTCTGGAATGATTATCAGCTTGAAAAATGGTATAAAACAGCTTCTATATGTACAAAATACAAGTGGCGGTTACCAACCGACACCTAACGAGTTCGTATTAATTAAAAGACGACATGCGTCGGAGAAGTAAGCACTGTTAGTCAATGCAACAATTCACATTACAAAATGGCTACACTGTGATCACACGACTCCATTTAATTAGAAGCAAACCCCTCCGTAGCAGTTCTGATTCATGTACATGTATAACAAATCGCATTGAGTGGCTCTATTTCGCACTGCATGGATCAGATCGACGGGAAACAAACTTTCAATAGGTACGATGACCCCCCGGAGATTGTGGGTGAACTTTTACCGCGTCAACAGGTTGTTGGCATGGATTATTGGCATGGAGGGCGCTGTTTTCATTCAGGGCTTCTTGGATTACATGAGGGGTTGGCAAACAGTAAGCTTTTAGATTGAAACTTGAAAATATATGTTGATCATTACCAAAGCTGTCATAACTTATCAGTCATCAATCGTGGAAAGAAACAGTTCAACTTCACGGGAGCCGCTTTGATTATACAACCTGCGAGGGCTATGGTAAATTATTCTGAATCTGAATCTGGACGATTACAGTTGGCATTAATGGAAACATCACTTACTTTTTTTTAGATAGAAGATAATGGAGAAAGAAATTTATCTTGTTAAAATAAGGGGGGAGGCAATTCCCCAACAACAATTAACTTTGAACACTTTTGATAAGTAACAAGAGGGGGACATTTTCTTTATCAAAGTTCATGATCAATACAATTTTCTTGTGGCAAACTGGCGAGATAGGCCTACTTCCTAAGGAAACTCTGCATCTGTATATATTTTTAAAATTAGTTTTACGCGTTTTGAGCGGCTTTTTATGACCGTAAGATAGGCCTATACCGTAAACCAATCCAGTTTCCCACCACGCACAGTTGCTTCTCTGTGAAAACGAGCGAGAGTCTGGCCAGGTCAATTGTCATTTTTGTTTTGTTTTGTTTGTGTGTTTGTTTGATGCTGTTTATTTATTATTATTTTTTTTTACAGCCTGGTTTATTTTTCGTTGTCTTCTTTTGGGTGTGATGTTTCCATATGGATACTTTGCTGATTATTGTGATACGGTTCAGATTCGTCAGAGATGTGGGTGACCCCGTATCTTGCGCATGCACGTGCTCTGACTGGATTACAAAAACTGTAAAAAGACCTCACGTTTTCCATACACTATCTTTACCCTCGCAGCAACTACATTAATCAACAACTTCGCTGGATCCAGGAGGTTAAAATTTCGTCCACTCTGTCTTTAAGGTCAATAACCCACCCTGCAAGCCCAAAGCCATTATAAATCACTGTTGGGGGGGGGGGGGGGGGGGTGAATTGGAGCGCTAGTCAAGACTTAGACTTGTGTTATTTAAGATCCACGTGCCGCACAAGCTGTTTTCACAAATTGCATTCCGGCCTGTGCCAAGGGAATTCTTGGCACAGGGGTCAATCAATTACTACACTGAGACAGGTGGCTGCTGTCTTTCAACACTCCTTACTCTGCAGTGGTTAGGGTCTGGCCAATGGGAGTCTACAGGCTTGTGGGGTTATACTAGGGGTGAGGATTACATGGAATCTTGGCCTTATTGGCCCATTAAACAAAATTATGACCATATTTGGTAACAATTGGATTATTTTTTTTGTCTCTCGGATGCTGCGAGAGTTAAGGAATTTAAAACAAAAATTTGATATCATAATAATCGTAGGCCCATTCGACAGGAGATATTTTTCACCTTTCGACGATAAAAGAAAATGTCGCTGGAGGGCGACAAATACGCATAAAAACTAGACATTGAGTATGTGATTATACTCACGGTGTTCGGTTGAGTCTTATAAAGCGATCACGTAATTGAAAACAAGGTACATTTTGTTCAAAACCCAAAGCTAAATTTCAATGCCAAACGAGTCTATAACTAAAACGAGTTTGAAAATCGGTTGTGCAGTTCTTGAGATATGGACGAACTTCAGGGTTGACCTAGAAGTCAAGGTAAACATGAGGTCACGGCCCATTTCCCACGCCTGAGGAATCTATAGGCCTAACTTTACAAGTTTGAAAATCAGGTATACTTCTTAAGATCAAAAGACAATGTAAAACTGGTATTATGTCTGTGCAAAAGTTTGAGCAGGCTAAACGACCTTCAAACTGACATTTAAAAAAAAAAGGAAAAAAAAAGAACAATAACAATAGTTGTTCGGCTGTTAGCCGAACACCTAATAATATTTTTCAAACAGTACCATTGTTACGTACTAGAAATTGAAAGTTACCTTTCAGAGTCTTTTGAATACGCTATGGCTTGATTAAGCGGGACGTAGCTTTCGAGGTCGTCACGACGCAAAGAACCCAGCAGAGCAAGAACCCAACAGATCAAGAACCCAACAGATCAAGAACCTGAAAGAGCCCCCACTACCTGGAAAAGTACAAACACGCAGTAATAAGTACGTATACATTGGTATTATGAAGACATCATAAACACCACACACATGTGAGCAGCTACACTAGCTCTTTTCACAACATAAATTAATCATTTTTTTCTAATGCGATATAAATATAAAGCTCAGATATACTCACTGGGGGTTCTCTGACACATACCCTCTTATATCCAAGGCATAAAATCACTGCCCTCCAGCCTCAAGCAAAAGAGAAAGATAGGTGCCGCACAACCTCTTCCAAAATCACTACGCAAATAAATATACCTACAAATACCAATCCAAGCAATGCAAAAATAATTTTGAAATAATAATTTCCTTGGCTTAATATCCTGTATGAAAAATGTAATGTGATAACCAATATGAAGTGTAAATTTCTAGCCATCAATAGCCAGTAATGAATTTGAATAACAGTTAAGGAAATACCAAAGACCTATTTTCAATGGATGGACACGCTGCAATCCGTCCTTAAGCGAAAAAGTATAGAGGTCCATAATAAAGTTTTAGGGTTAGTTTCAAAAGAAAGATTGAGGGCGCACGTGCGTTCCCTATACTTCAACATCTTGGATGCAGAGGCCTAAATTTCTTTGGCGTTAACCTTATTAGCAGTCAATTAACTTTCTTGGGTTTTGATCCATGTGTGACCGATAGCAACTCTAATCTATCTTTAATTACACGCTCCATTGGAGTGTAGGAATTGCCCCCGATTGAGGTAGTTTATCATTTTACTTAATTTCTCGTGGTAGTTATGTACAACTATACTAACTCAGGTTTCTTTCCGTGTTCTTATACCACTCCTGCACAATTTTCAACAGCTTGTGCAGGATATAGGTCCCTCGTGCCGTGTTCACAATAAAACAGTTTAAGCTAAGAGACAAATCAATGAGCCACCGCCTTCAAATTCTGAACTTGCGTGCAACTAAAGATTGTAGTGCCCTCGCCCCCTTGCATTACTCTAAACATTGAAATGATTTCATGAACAAAGGAAAACAGAGGACCAATCTATTTGTGATATGCCGTAATTTCGGTGGCAGGAGGGATGGCTGGTTTTGCGCACAGCTGACCTTTGATCTATAGCTTTTCGGTTATTTCTCGTTAACTAAAAAGAAGAAATTTTAATTAAATTTTAATTTTAATATGATCAAACAATAAGTGCAATGACATTAAAAGGTTTTGACTTAAAAACAGTTGAGGCCAAAGTTGGTGGAAAGATTTACATCATAATTGCTGTGGTTTGAAAGATGGTTTGGTCCTTGCATTTTCTAAAAACAGTCGTCCTTTTTGCACTAAGAATAACTGACAAAAGCCAAAGTAGCTGTCCTCGGTTTCACAAATTGTCCCGGAGCTTCATAAGTATTTTTGACAGAGTTTGCTTAATGTTTTTCTCCATCTGCAAAACAATCTGCGACACACAAACAAAAAGGAATTGTTGTGTCTTACGACCTCGTTAGTCTTGCGTGGCTGAAACGCCAAAGTTCTTACATTCAACCATTCTCCAGAGCCTTGCATTTTAAACTGTACAAACAAAAATGTTTCAGCATCTTCTTGCAACCGTGAAGTCTTAATGACATAATTACGTTGTTTTGTGTATCGTCGTCTACTCCAAAGTGCCTTGTGAATAATTAAACATTATTACCTGTGATCTGTCGTAGTATTAGTATAAAATGTTGATATAGTAATACGTGAAACTATGTAGTATCGTAGGAACAACTTTGATGTAAAATAATATTTATTTCGAAATTTTGGTAAATCTTGTTTTTTTTGTTTTTTTTTAGTAACTATGATCAAGTCTGTAGAATTATAAGGCACTGGATCCATCTGGAAGGAAGTTATTATCTTATCGAACATTTCACTGAAAATGTGCCAACATTTCCAATAAGATAGAGTGTGAAACATACTTTTAAGATAAGTTTTTGTTTAATGTTATGACGTTAAATTAAGAATACCAAACAATTAAACAAGACCGCTTTCAAACACTGTTTTCTCAAAAATGTACACATGTTTACAAAGTCATCTTTCAGTTTAGAAATCGACAATTCTTGTTCTGGTAATTGCTTTTCTTAAATGTTTTATAGTCGTGATATGTGAAGTGACAAATATACTTAATAATTAATTCAATTTGTCCTAAAACAAACAAACGTGTTTTTGTCTATAACGAAAGTGAGAGACATTTTCTTCTGTGCAACCACGTCACACTGACATCCACGATGATCAAACACACCAGTTGATAGTCAAACAAGCTCACTGCAGATTCAGTTGTAATCCAGCTGTGAGAAGTCCCAGTCACCAGTATATTCTTCGTATTAAATTCCTGTTACTTGCAGATCTTCCTACTGTCATGGCGAAGATTAATATAACAAGATTTTAAGTTCACCACTTTTTCTATTTATTTATTTATTTATTTATTTATTTATTTATTTATTTATTTATTTATTTATTTATTTATTTATTTATTTATTTATTTATTTATTTATTTATTTGCTTGCTTGCTTGCTTGCTTGCTTGCTTGCTTGCTTGCTTGCTTGCTTGCTTGCTTGCTTGCTTGCTTGCTTGCTTGCTTGCTTGCTTGCTTGCTTGCTTGCTTGCTTGCTTGCTTGCTTGTTTGTTTGTTTGTTTGTTTGTTTGTTCATTTATTTAAAAATAAAACCAAGAAACAAAATCGCCTGCAAATAGCTCGATAATTACCTAAATTAAGACGCGACACGCAAACTCTGACGTATCGTCCCCAGAGTTTGCTGGCTGACTCTCGTTCGGTATACTATGTCTAATCCACAAGGCCACTTTCTTATTATTAATAACATTTCTTTTCGATTTTAATTTTGTCTCGTCGGGTAGTAGTAGTAGTAGTAGTACGTGGCTTGATCATTGTGTTTATTTGAGGTCATTATGATACTAGATGCCGGCGCGATATGTAGAACATCCACATCTACACATTGTCAGAACTTTTGTTTTAAAAACACCAACTTACTGCAAAGTGATTCCGTGACTGAAACAACTGGAATGTCTAAATGGGTGAGTGAGAAGGGCATCAGAAGCCTGCGCAGCTCTCAGCAGGGGAGGGGCACATAACACTGCCCAGCCACCCCTTCCCCGGCCCTGTTGCAGAGCCACTAAATGATGGCGTCTTCTGATAATGTCACATGTTTGGTATGAAATCAAGATGTCATGTTCGGCGAAGATTAATAGATACTTAACCCGATTGGGGCGGGATAGATAATCGTATATAATCTGTCAACCACTTTGTAAGACCAGGACTCAATTTTACAAAGAGCTAAGATTGATCTTAACTGCAAATCACTCTTAGTTGCTAAGCAAAGTGTGATGTCACAATACAAATTACAATGGTAATACTGACAACTCATCTTAAAGGGGCACACCGGCTTCGTTGGGCTATTTGGGCTACAAAATAGGCTAACACATGACTTAAAAGGTCTTCCAGGAATGGAGAAGAATGGTTCCTAAAAGAAATCATCAAATTTTGCCGTTTTCGAGCACTTTTCAAAAAACGATTTATCCGAACCAAAAAAGTGGTTCGGATAAATCACGTGATCTTCGGAGTTAGTTTTACTTCCAGCCGTATAAAAGTAAATTACTGAACCAAATTTAAATCTTTATTTTTACAATTATTTATGAGTATTTGACAAAAAAGACAGTGTATTCAGATTATTGATACAATTTGTAAATAATGATGAAAAATCGAACGTAATATTCGCATTCAGAGAGCCCGTGCAACCGAAGCGTGTTTTACGGCGCACCAGCGTGGGAGCTAGCGGAACGTAAACCTTGGGGCATATCCCGTACAGCCGGTGCCGTGTCTCGTGGGGCCAGAGAGACAAACCCCGGGGCATGAACTCCCCAGCTTGCCGGTCTAGCCGTAAGCTTAGGAGCTTGTCGGAGGGGTAGGGTGCCAGACTAACAATTACGTTTTTTTACGACTGTTTTAGTCTGTACCCCTAGATATTATCCCCTAACTATTGTAACGTGTTGCCTGCGTTACACACACGCGGGACGACGACGGGGAATGTTTATCCATGGAGGTAGAAATTAGACTAATTTCTACCTCCATGGTTTATCCCATAGAGCTGATCTATCTACTTCTATGATAACTGCATAATGTCCACCCCCCCCCCCCCCCAATCGCCGCAACAACAAAAAACCGGTGGCGGTGGCTGCGGCCGGCCAGTGAAGTCATCGCCCGAAAAACGGGAGAATGCCATCACTAAAGCTGCCAGGAGAAAGGCAATCCGTTTGCAGCGAATGCAGGAGGCTCGCTTGGCACATGCTGGCTTTCCCTTTGGATTTATCGTGGTTTTTTTTTTTACTTTTTACTTTTTGTTGGACCGCCTTCTGGTTTTTCCTTGCGATGTTTTTTTGTACCGATCCTTGGATGTCGAAGAAACGTTCTCCATTGCAAGTAAGTTCGTCCAGTTCGTCGTACACAGAATACAAACTGTCCGTTTATGTCTGTTTTTTATTTACACGTTAATTTGAAAATTGTACAAAAGGCAGAATCACTGACATTTGAGGGGGGGGGGGGGGGGGGGCTGGAAGAGCATAATAGGGCGTGCTATGTCTGAATAATCAGACGTATACAGCACCACGACGACGATTATGTATTTTTTATTTACACGTGAATTTGTGCTGGATGGATATGAAGTCTGGATCCCCATGCCTCGCTATTGTAATAATTTATACTAAAACAGAGCACCAGTCTTCTTACAACATTGCGCAACATTGTCACGTAAACTTGACAGTTGCAACGGCTGGAAAAGCGTATAAGCTGACCTTTGACCGTGTTTTGTTTTTTACACATTTTTCGTTAATTACGTGATATTTTGATGATTTTTTTTTACAACAAAATATCACGGTCCAAATGTAACACGGTTCTACTACAAGGCACCACCGTTTAATTTTGGTTATGTTAATGATTAGATTTGCATTACTTTGCATATTCATTATTATTCTTTCCATGCTGTAAATATCGCTTTATTATTTAAATTTCGAAGCGCCCTCTACGTTTTCAATTGTATTTCGCGCGCTTCCCAGGGCGTCATTCTGATCTTGGTGCAAGAACTCACCTTACACGAATGTTTTGCTCTCTTCACCAATTTGCAGGTATGACCCCTTTATGGTTTACTTTTTATTTATTATTTTCCTCAGCAACCTTAACTAAATTATAGGATTTGATGTATTTCTTTAATCTATTTACAATTGTATACTATTTGATATTTCTAAAGTATTTCTTAAAGAATTTTGCGCAAGAGTAATGTGTTTTGCCAGGATGGCGACCAGTTGTATTTTAAATCATCATTTGTATTAAGTTTCCATTAATTGTAATAATTGTAAAGATATTAAGTCATTCTGATCTTGGTGCAAGAACTCACCTTACACGAATGTTTTGCTCTCTTCACCAATTTGCAGAATAAACCAGCACAAACGAGACTTACGTTTCCCCGTATCTACTTAACTCGACTCAAAACCAACTAAGGGTCACAAATGGTGGAAGATCCGGGTACGGGGAAATTCTACCCACTATTTGTTGACGTCTGAAGAAACTGCTATACTCCGATCCCTTGTCAGCATCATCCCGATTCAGCCGATCTGAGACCCTGATCCAGCTACGCTCCTTACCCCCCGAGATTGGGTACGGGAGGCAGCCAGGTCCAGTCCGTACCCCCGAGACGGGTACCTACAGTAGTGAAGCTCCGACCCTAACACCGAGCCTGCATCACAGAAGCTTTTGCAACTCAAGGTTTTTACCAGTCTCTACCCGACCTGCTACATCGCTGCCGTAGTCTTCAACGTCGTCCGATTGACATTATTTATTTGATTTTCTTGAAGAAAGTGTAGGATATTCTTCGGACTTAAGACATTTTCAATCATTTAAATCAGGACGTGCAACAGCAGCAGTAAAGATCCGCATTAGCCAGTTGAAGACTACCGAGAACATCGGCCTATAGTACAGATTGTCTTGTTGCTAAAGACGCTGAATAAGTTCTAAGGTAACCATATAAGTTCCAATTGTACTTTTCAGCTGACTTCTCTTTTGTATTCTAATGGATTGTAAATTCCAGTGAATCAATTACAGTAACTGTTGCATAATACATTTGCTTAATCCTTTCCTCTGAGGGTGTGACTGTACATTAGTTTTGACAATGTGCTATTGTGTGTCAATTACAGACTGGGTAGTTATAGTGCTACTGGTCTTTGAAGTCTGAATTGACTGACATGAGGTATTTGCGGATGCTATCCAAAGTGTAACATTTAAGTAAATTTTGGTGTTGAATTATTGATTGATTACTCAGTTAATTCAAATAAGGTGTTTTCACGATATTACTATTTACCGTTAATGATTATCTTTTAGTAATCTGGTTGTGTTTTATGCATAGAACATTGCTGCGTCTGCTCATTCATTTTTTGAGGATATTTAGTATCGATTCAGTGAGGATTTGAAGCTTGACGTTGCCATTTAAACGTTGTACCGAAGCCGTATTATCCTTAACTGATACTTGTGTGATTTGTTGACATTTAATTAGTCTGATTCCGTGAATTTGCTATCATTGATATAATTGTTGATTTACATTGGTTGCTTTTAATTGATTCATTGATTTTGATCATGGCTGATTTGCATTGAAATTTAATGAGTTTTTTTTTGAGTATTTCCTTTGTGCCCTCAACCACATCCATCTCGCCCACATCCATCTCGCTCAACGATATGGCTACCTCTACAGGAAAGCAGCCAGACGATGACATTCCTACTATTGCAACCATGTTAGGAAACCCATCGATGTCTACCCGACTGAAACGTCGCAACACTCCTCATGCACGTACTCTCAGCCCGCCATCTCTCAGCCCTCAACCACCAACACAGCATAGATTCCGAACAACACGAACCTCTCCTTCAGAAGTCGAACATCCCATCAAATACCAACCACTAGCAGAAGAGATGCTCTCTGAACTTCAAGACCTAGAACGCAGACTCTCTCATAGTGGACTGCACCAGCAACTACCTCCTCGCCAACAGCACAGATCTACCCCTCGCCGTCTTTCTTCAACTACTGCTGCCCCTAAAAGAAGTCATACATCACCAGAGTATCACTTTAGCTTCTCTTCTAATAAACAACCATTCCACCAGGTGGAGAAGCTGACGTCATTTGTGAGACGCCTCGTATGCAGGGAGGTCATCCGTATACAGCCATGGTTGACAGTTTTCCTAACAGCTCTTCTTCATGCCTGAAAGTTTGCAAACTTGTCGCTGATGTAGGACCTAACCGGCGCGTTCCCGTCAGACTCTGCAACGTCTCAGCCAAACCGATCACCATAAGACGCAACTATAAACTGGCACAATTATTCTCCATCCTTCGAACAGATGAGGTATTACCTGAGCCGCAGATATCAGACAATACAAAAAACCAACAGGTTCCACTCTCTCCTTCAAATGACTGCCAGATCAGAAACATAAACGTAACTGACGATATAAGCGACGTCATTCCGTCATTAGACTTGTCTGGTGCAACTTTACAAACCACCTCACAAAAGCAACAACTAAGAAATCTCCTTCAAACGTATTCAGAAGTGTTCTCAACAAGCTCACTCGATTTTGGTTGCACGTCCACCATTAAACATAGAATTCCATTAATTGACAACCAACCATTTCGTATACCGTACCGCCGTATACCACCTTCCCAGTATGAGGCAGTAAAAGAACATCTGAACGAAATGGAAGCGACGAAAGCGATTCGGCGAAGCAACAGTCCGTACGCCTCCCCAATGGTCATCGTGTACAAAAAGGATGGTTCACTTAGGATCTGCGTCGATTATAGACAACTCAATAGCAAGACCGTACGTGACGCCTACCCTCTACCCCGAATAGAAGAGGCCTTGGATGCTTTAGGCAATGCAACACTTTTCAGTACCCTCGATCTGACATCTGGATACTAGCAAGTGGAGATGGAGGAACATGACAAAGAAAAGACGGCATTCACAACCCCAATGGGACTCTTCGAATGTAACAGGATGCCTTTTGGCCTCCAAAACGCTCCGGCTACATTCCAGCGGTTGATGATGACCTGCCTCGGCGATCTTAACTACTCCAAAGTTCTGTTATATCTCGACGACATAATCGTCTTCTCCGACACATTTGATGAGCATCTGAAACGACTCTCACAAGTTTTTTCATGTCTACGACAGCATGGCCTTCAGCTAAAACCATCTAAATGCGACCTGCTCAGAACCGAAGTGAATTATCTTGGCCATATAGTCTCTTCAAAGGGCATCTCCACCGATCCCGAGAAAACATCCAAAGTATCCAACTGGCCAACACCCTCCAACTCAAAAGACGTACAAAGATTTCTGGGTTTCACAGGCTATTATCGTCGTTTCATCAAAGGATACGCAAACATTGCAGCCCCGCTTTTTAAGCTAACAACTGGGGATCCAAGACGAAAGAAGAAGGGCAGGAAGAGATCTACGTCCCCTCCAGCTGACTTCGTGTGGACAAACGAATGCCAGGAGGCAATGGACACTCTCAAGTATCATATGACTTCGACTCCAATACTTGCCTATGCTGACTACTCCTCCCGTTTATCCTGCAGACAGATGCTTCTGGGGTAGGACTAGGTGCGATACTAAGCCAAATACAGGGAGGAACAGAGAGAGTGATTGCCTATGCAAGTAGAAGCCTGAATCCAGCCGAATCTAGATATCCTGCTCACAAACTGGAGTTCTTGGCAATGAAATGGGCAATCACGGACAAGCTCCGAGAGTATCTTATAGGCAATCACTTTACTGTGCTAACTGATAACAACCCCCTCACATACGTAACGACGTCTGCAAAACTTGACGCAACTGGACAAAGATGGGTCGCCGCATTGTCTCAATTCAATTTTGGAATTAAGTACAAGCCTGGTAAAAACAACGCCGCTGCCGACGCCTTGTCCAGACTACCTCACTCACACACTACAAGAACCTGCATGTCTTTTCAGAAGGATGCCACAACCATTTGCTCAGACGATGTTCAGGCAATCTGTAGTGGACATCCCTCTTCATCACATTTGTTCTCTGAGCCTACCAGCATACAGTGCCGTGTGACAACCAGGCAATCAGCAAAACTGAGCAAACCAACGAAGTTCGACTCTACAGAAGATGAACTTCCAAGGATATCAAAACGGGACATGGCCATTTCGCAACGTGACGATTTCATTCTTTCTCGAGTCATCTTCTACGTCAGTAACAACAAAAAACCCGACGCTCTAGACAGAAAACGTGAGCCACACGAGTGTGTACTCTATTTCCGTCAGTGGGACAGACTGTGCCTTCGCGACGACATTCTCCATCGAAGCAGAACATCAGCTGATGGTAAAGTGTCTTACCAGCTTGTCCTACCTAAACACTACAGGGCAATAGCCATGCAAGGACTTCATGACGACATCGGTCACATGGGTCTCGACAGAACACTGGACTTGGTGAGAAAAAGGTTTTTCTGGCCGAAAATGGCACAGGACTTAAAAAAGTGGTGCGTTGAATGCAAAAGATGCTGCCTTCGAAAAACCCAACCTACAAGAACCAGAGTTCCCCTTGTCACCATAACCACCAGTGAACCCATGGAGTTGGTTTGTATAGACTTTCTAAAGCTGGAAAGGTCTAAGGGCGGTTTCGAAAACATACTTGTAATAACTGACCACTTCACTAAGTATGCACAGGCATTCCCCACTCTCGACCAGAAGGCAGATACAGTTGCTAAAACATTGTGGAACAACTTTTTTCAACATTACGGTTTTCCACATCGTCTTCACTCAGACCAGGGAAGAAATTTCGAAAGCCAGCTAATTAAAGAACTCTGTAAGGTCTCCGGAATAAAAAAGAGTCACACAACGCCATATCACCCGCAAGGAAACGGACAAACCGAGAGATTTAATCACACACTGCTGAACATGCTCGGATCAATGGAACCGAACTTGAAAAAGAACTGGAAGGATTATGTCGGTCAGATGGCTCATGCTTACAACGCAACTCGACATGACTCCACAGGATACGCCCCGTTCTTTCTCATGTTCGGTAGACATCCCAACTTGCCAATTGATTTGATGTTTGGCCTCAACTCTGACACCAGTGACGATCAGCCTGACTATGATGAGTTCGTTGAGAAATTTCGGAGAGGTTTATCCACTGCCTACAAAACGGCCAGTGACTATGCAGCAAGGGCACATGCAAAGCAGAAACGTTTGTATGATCGTGGTACAAGAACAGCCCCTCTCCATGTAGGTGATCGTGTGTTAGTGCAACACAAGCACATTATCGGAACACAGAAACTTGCCGACAGGTGGGAGCCCGATCCTTATGTTGTCATCTGCAAGAGACCAAACCTGCCGGTATATGTTGTGTGTTCACAAGAAACAGGAAAGGAGCGGACTCTGCACAGAAACCTGTTAACCCCATGCATGTTTCTACCTGTAAACACCTTCGCAAAAGAGAACTCAACAAAAGAAGATACCCCAACAAAAGAAACAACCCACGAACCAAACGAAACTGAGAATCAAGATGGTGATGAGATTCAACAAGATTCTTCTTCGAAAGAGTCAACACAGGAGTCAAACAAACGTCTGAGAGAGCCAAAGGAAACCCTCACGAAAAAAGCATGGACTCCAACGAAAATTAAAACGAACGAGCCAAATATATCCCAAAGCAATGAACATGAAGACAACATAGAATCTAGTGAACAGGACTCAAGTGATGACGAGGTTGACATTCGGTTCCTACCAGTGAGAACAGATTTTGTTTCGCAAAAGACATCACCAACAGTTGAGTCCACTGAGTACGGACAATCACCAGATGAGCCCAAACCATTCCCCAGTAACATAACTGAGTACAAATCAAACGACGGGCAACAATCTCAACAAATACCAGCTGACTTTAGTGACAGTGGCTCATCTTCCACTGAAAATGTTCCGGTATTGGAAGTACTGGAGCAGCCGCTTACAGAAACGGACTTGCCCCGGCAGAGACCAAAAAGAGACCCCAAACCTATAGATAGGTTTTCTTACGTCAAATTCGGTCAAACAAAACTACAGAGAGAGGCTGAAAAGGGGATGTCTCAAGCCTACAAGTTAAAGTTAGCCGCAGGAAAGAAGCTGTGGGCGAGATGGAAGAGTCCACAAATGGCTCAAGAACGAAGGAAAGCTGCCCTTTGGTTGATTGCACAAGATAACAATTTTCAGTGATCATTTTTATTGCATTTTGTTCCTATTTTTTTTGATCCAATGATTATTTCTATTCAGATTATTGTGATTATTCACGATTATGTGCTTTGAAGTATAAATTAATACGTCTCCTTAGCAGTAGTTCTTGAATCAAATTTTCAGTTTTTGGTATTAGAAGCTGAAGAATTTTTGTGGTTTTTCTGGAATTGAAATATTCTGAATTATGCGAATATTGATTTCTTTAAGAATTTAGTTTACAAAACAAGGGCCCGGTTGAGTAATGTTAACTTCTTAGAGTGTAATTGTACATATTACTTAAAGTACATTTGTTTTTGAGAAATGCCACAAGTTGCGTATTTTGTTGGTTAAGTTTAAGTGTTTAACGGTTTATTTGTAGATAAACATTCTGCAAATGTCGGGACGACATTTTCACAAAAAGGGGGAGAATGTCACGGTCCAAATGTAACACGGTTCTACTACAAGGCACCACCGTTTAATTTTGGTTATGTTAATGATTAGATTTGCATTACTTTGCATATTCATTATTATTCTTTTCATGCTGTAAATATCGCTTTATTATTTAAATTTCGAAGCGCCCTCTACGTTTTCAATTGTATTTTGCGCGCTTCCCAGGGCGTCATTCTGATCTTGGTGCAAGAACTCACCTTACACGAATGTTTTGCTCTCTTCACCAATTTGCAGGTATGACCCCTTTATGGTTTACTTTTTATTCATTATTTTCCTCAGCAACCTTAACTAAATTATAGGATTTGATGTATTTCTTTAATCTATTTACAATTGTATACTATTTGATATTTCTAAAGTATTTCTTAAAGAATTTTGCGCAAGAGTAATGTGTTTTGCCAGGATGGCGACCAGTTGTATTTTAAATCATCATTTGTATTAAGTTTCCATTAATTGTAATAATTGTAAAGATATTAAGTCATTCTGATCTTGGTGCAAGAACTCACCTTACACGAATGTTTTGCTCTCTTCACCAATTTGCAGAATAAACCAGCACAAACGAGACTTACGTTTCCCCGTATCTACTTAACTCGACTCAAAACCAACTAAGGGTCATGTGCCAAGCTCCATCAAATCCAGCAGGTGGCTCCTACACTGCGATCATTGAAGGTGCACAAAACAACCGCGCATCTTGTCTCAGAATTGGATGCACTGTGACTGACATCGGTCCTGACCGTCAACTCCCGGTCAGGGTACACAACATCTCTTCCAAACCAATCTACATCAGAAGAAACTGCAATCTGGCACAAGTTTCGTATGTCCTCGCTGTTGAAGATACGACACCAACTCTTCATCCAACTACCACTCCTCTCCTTCATGGCGTGCCGGCTGGTAGAGTGAACTCCATCTCATCCATTAATTTGGATGAACTGATTCCATCACTCGACTTAGCCAGTTCTGCCTTGCAAGATGACATGAACAAGAAGAAGCTCGCTGATCTCCTTCATAAACATAACAGCATCTTCTCCAAAGACTCTCTAGATTTTGGCTGTACATCTACTGTGAAGCACTGCATACCACTCGTCGACAATAGACCAATCAAACTTCCGTACAGACGCATACCACCGAGCCAGTACCAAGCTGTCAGGGAGCACTTGAAAGGCATGGAGCAGGCCGAAGTCATTCGACGAAGCAGCAGCCCGTACGCCTCCCCATTGGTCATTGCGCACAAGAAAGACGGTTCTCTCAGGATCTGCATCGATTACAGGAAGCTCAACAGCAAGACCATTCCTGACGCCTACCCACTACCAAGGATAGAAGAAGCCCTTGACGCTCTTGGTAACGCCTCTATCTTCACAACCCTTGACTTAACGTCAGGCTACTGGCAAGTAGAAATGGACGAAAAGGACAAAGCAAAGACCGCGTTTACCACTCCGATGGGTCTCTACGAATGCAACCGCATGCCATTCGGCCTCCAGAACGCTTGGATCAGGTCTTCACGTGTCTCCTTCAACATGGACTGAAACTCAAGCCTCAAAAGTGCCACTTACTTCAGTCAGAAGTCAAGTATCTGGGACACATCGTCTCTTCGAAAGGTGTGTCCACTGACCCTGAAAAGATCGAACAGGTACAAGAATGGCCAACTCCAACCACTCACAAAGAACTACGAAGCTTCCTAGGATTCACTGGGTACTACCGTCGCTACGTGAACGGCTATGCGAAGATAGTTGCACCACTGTACAAGCTCACGGCAGGCAACCCGACACGACGAAAAGGAAAGCGGGCACCTACCAAACCACCCCCTTATATCTGGACAAAAGAAACACAAGCATCGTTTGACCAGCTGAAACAAGTGATGATTTCAGCCCCCATCCTCGGTTACGCTGACTACAAGAAGCCTTTTTCTTCTTCAAACCGATGCTTCTGGTGTTGGGCTTGGAGCGGTCCTGAGTCAGATCCAAGATGGACAAGAACGCGTCATAGCCTACGCCAGCAGAGGTTTAAATCCAGCAGAGTCGAGATATCCAGCACACAAGCTAGAATTCCTGGCAATGAAATGGGCAGTAACGGATAAGTTTAGAGACTACCTTCTCGGCAGTACATTCACCGTCTACACCGACAACAATCCGTTACTCTACGTCACCACCACAGCTAAGTTGGACGCAACAGGCCAACGGTGGGTGGCTGCCCTTTCTCAGTTCTCCTTCACTGTGAAGTATACACCTGGTAAGAACAACGCAGTCGCAGATGCTCTCTCGAGAAAACAACACCCAGTCCCAGATTCTACGTCAGTCCCCTTCACAACACAACCTGCCGATGATGTCCCAAAACCCCTCTCCTTCACAACAGAGATTCCAACCGATGTGGTCAATGCCATATGTACTGGTCACCCTAATACAGGCCAACTATTCATAGAGCCCGCAAACTGTCAAGTCACAACCAGAGGACAGGCAAAGCTTCTCAATCCCAAACCAGTAACCAGTGAGACAGACGAAATGCCAAGGCTAACTACCAAGCAAATTGCCCTTGCACAACGTGATGATCCAGATATATCACGAGTCCTATTCTTCCTCGAACACGGTCAGAAACCAAATCAGCTACAGCGAAGCAGAGAAACAACTGAATGTAAGATCTACTTAAGACAGTGGGACAAGCTAAGACTTAAAGATAACATCCTCTACAGAGCTCGTAAGACAACAGACGACACACTCTCACACCAACTTCTCCTTCCTAAGTGTTACCGAGCAACAGCCATGTCCGGTCTACACGATGACATTGGCCATCTGGGTTTTGAACGAACACTAGATATGATCCGTAACAGGTTCTTCTGGCCCAGAATGGCTAAAGATGTCAAAGACTGGTGTGTGAAGTGCAAACGCTGTTGTCTTCGAAAAACATCTCCTTCAAAAGTCAAAGCTCCACTCGTCTCTATCTTCAGTACAGAACCCCTTGAGCTCATCTGCATCGATTACCTCAAATTAGAACGGAGCAAAGGTGGTTTCGAAAACGTACTTGTCATCACAGACCACTTTACCAAGTACGCTCAGGCATTTGCGTCACGAGACCAGAAAGCGGAAACAGTAGCAAAAATACTCTGGGAGAACTTCATCTTGCATTATGGTTTCCCTACTCGCATACACTCCGACCAAGGCCGAAATTTCGAAAGCCAACTCATCCAAGAACTGTGTAAGGTCTCTGGCATAAAGAAGAGCAGAACAACACCGTACCACCCTCAAGGAAACGGCGTTACGGAGAGGTTCAACTCTACTCTCCTTAACATGTTGGGCACACTTGAAGAGGAACAAAAGAAGGATTGGAAGAAGTATGTCGGCGTCATGACGCATGCGTACAACGCGACGCGTCACGACACCTCAGGGTACGCACCATTCTTTTTGATGTTCGGACGCCACCCCAACTTGCCGATAGACCTCTTGTTTGGTTGCCACTCACCAACTGATGAAGCTCCAAAGTACGACGAGTACGTGGAACAATTCAGAGAAAGAATACTGTTCTCATATGATCATGCTAACAAAACTTCACAACACGCAAAAGCAAAACAGAAACAAATCTACGACAAGAAAACCCAAGAAGCACCACTCCGAGCAGGTGATCGAGTTCTCGTGCAGGTTAAACACTTCGAAGGAACACACAAATTAGCGGACAGATGGGAACCCAACCCCTACACTGTGGTCACAAAACATGAAAACATCCCCGTCTATAAGGTACGCTCCGGTGATGGAAAGGAGAGAACCGTACACAGAAATCTCCTAACCCCGTGTATGTTCTTCCCCATGTCTACTTCAGACAACTCTCCTTCAGATAAATCTTCTTCAGACACGTCTACTTCATCAGACACGTACGAAGAGAAACTGGAGAAAGGGAGGCAGTTGTTGGCAGTATGGAAGAGACGCCAGATGACTAGAACAAAGTAGACAAATTGCCTGAAATTTTAACTTGTATAATTCCCCCGAGTGCTTAACAAGTTTTGTGTGTATTTCTAATTTCAGCCATAGTTCACCAGATAGTCATTTTTACCCGTTAGCTTACATCAGATGACTATTGGTAATGATGGTATAGATTGATTTTGCATTGTTTTATGTTCACCATGGACAAAGGTAACAGTGATGCCTTCTAAAGTAAATGAGCATTTTGTAGAGTAAGATTTACTTTGCCTACTTTTCCCCCATTTGATGTGTATAAATATCAAATTAATGTATTTGCAAGGTTTAGCAGAGTTACTAGACTATTGCGATTGTATAAATTTTTGTCACTGTGCATAATTAATTTGTGTGCAGCTGTAAGTAAACACTATGTCGAGGGCGACATTTTTTTTTAAAGCAGGGGAGGATGTGACAAGTAGAATAATTCACATCCGGGTACTTTTCATTTATTCATACCTTTTTTTTAAATACACCGGTTAGCGCGCCCTCATCGGCCGCAAGACGTCAGAGGGTCACTCTTTCCTTTGACGTCGAAGACTTAACATCACATTATTTTCTCCGTCTTCAATTCAGGTAATTACCATTCTATTTTCCATCCATTCTCCCCTAGATTTGATATAAATTCCTCATGTATAAATTATTCGTAGAGTTTAGCTTATTTTATGACATGTTTCTTTTTGACAAGGAAACGGTTTTCTAGAGTTAATTTACTTAGTGTTTAGTCGGGAAAGAAAACTCCCGTTATAGATATATTTCTTTTTGATTTGAATTTCCTCAAGTCTCCTCTCTTAGATTTTGTTAATAGTTTTGCATTACTAGAGTTCGGAAGTAATGCCTTACTTGTTTTCCGACTTAATGATGTAAATATTGCTGATTTTGCGGAGTTATCTTCTCATTTTGGTACAATTCCAAGATGGCGGACGCCATTAAACTTTTGGCGGGAACTTTAATTAGATCATTTAGTTTGCCTTTATTTGTGCTTTTCTGTTTGCCATCCATTTCCAATCTTTGGCAAATCGTTTATTATAGATAGTCTTTATCCAAGTTCACGGATTATTTCATTGATTTGTTTATTCTAAAATACATAATTTCTAGGCTGGAAAACGGCAACATTCTCGCGTCTTTTAAGGATTTCCTAATTCATTGTAAATAGTATTTGTGACTTGTAAGTTTTATTTTTAATGTTCTATTTAAATTATGTTTATTTAATTAGACTCTTTCCTTTGACGTCGAAGACTTAACATCACATTATTTTCTCCGTCTTCAATTCAGATATAAATAAAAGTCTGGAACAGCGAAGATTGTGTCCCGCAGGATCATTTATTTAAGCCGGTCACAAATGGTGGAAGATCGGGGAGAATGTCACGGTCCAAAGAAATATTATTGTCTGTTATTCCACACCACTAAATTAGGTAAACAGTAAGCCGGTGTGTCCCTTTAAGATGAATCTTAGTGCTTTGTGAAATCGACCCCTGATACCATGTAATAATACGATTGTTTCAAACTTGCTCATCATCCAGTAATACAAATGTGTGGTTTAAATTAAAAAAAAAAAAAACTCGTTTATTACGCTTTAAATTATGGTACACTTTCACTGATTATCATTAGTTTGTTGGAATTCTTCGATGAAAGGAAGAAACCTCCGAGTGTAAGTAATTTTTACCCAAAACAGCCAGTGTTTCTCAAAGCAACGTTTGTTACGTTCAATATGTCTGAGAATGTTTAACCTTTATTTGGACATTGTTAGAAATGAGTTGCTATAGTAATTTCGATCGTTTAGTTATGGTATGGAAAAACAAACAATAAATCTTAATTTTGTATATTGTCGTAAGATATTCCTATAATAACTGTTCAACTCTTTAACGTGTTTGACAAATCGTTAAGGGCCGCGTTTTTAACTGAATTGTTGAGGCTAAATTATTCACCGAATCACCTCACATACTACAGGATGCCTATAGCTTAACAAACAGAAAGCTAAATATTAATGTAGGATCAAATCAATTAACTGGTTGATTAATGCAGTTAACCAACATTATACACGGGAACTCCTATAGTTACTTCATATATAACAATGACATTACAGGTTGTCTGTTATTATTACTGTTTTTGATACCTTTTAGCGATTAGATCTGTTATTATAATGAGGATTCCACTCTCCATCAACTTACACTACTGCTTGATCGTCAAATGATATCTATAAACGTTTTAATGAAATTAACAACGAAAACAACCAAGGCAAACTGATTGAACGAGTTACAGTTCAATGTCAGCAAACATCGCTTTAAATTCGTAGACTGGGTTCCTTGGTGTCCGTTGCAGTACACGAAACGCGGCAGAAGACGCTTACCAGCTATTTCTAAAATCCCCGGATCATGATTGCATTTTTACTTTGTGACGCAGTAAAATTTTCGTTGCTGTCGCAGTTTGAGGGAGAATGGACGAGGTGAGGGAGTGACTGATATGAATCTGCAGGTTTAACATAACTTGTTTACTCTGTCACTGATAAAGTATGCTTGATTTAGGGAAGATCATTTTTCGGTACCCTTACTTTCTGACCGTTACTTTGACAATGATTTTCTACGTCGTGCGTCTGAAGGGAGAAATGTGTTCTACAATGGTCTCTGTTAATGACGGGGAAGACTTGACAGCTCTAAAAGAAAAGGCATTCGCGAACTTCAAATCAGCATGTCGAAATTCCCGTGAGTAATTGCTTTTGTTTCGTTGTTCCACTTTTCTCGGACGTTAGTTTATCACATTTGTTTTTCCACAAAATGTAACTGAATGCACCAGTTCTTATATAGAAGACAAGTACCGCGTCAGTTATCCTTAGAGAAGAGCAAACAAAAGACGTTGACAAAACAAAATTTAAAAATAAAATAAAAATGAAGACGAAAGAATGCAGCCCAAAATATAAAGGCTTATCTTGTCAATTATCTGAATATTTGTTGATTTGGTCACAATTTTGATCTAATACTGATTGTTCGTAATGTTTATGCAGTGTCAGGATCTACCCGTGATATCGCGGCGACACCGTGCTATGGTCCGTTCACAACATCGGACAGAAATCCCAAGCGGTATCCTCAGGCCGGGGTCTTCAACCCACCCTTTGAGCGATTAGAGTTCAGTGTTCAGTCTACAGCTAACACCTTTATGGACTTTAAGGACGAGAACAACAATATGTTTGTTATTGGTAAGTTAGGCCATTATTTTTGTTTTATATTTTAAAATGTATATCAAAAACTAAACACCGCGGTGTAATCGTGTAGCGGTACACTTATAAGGAAGGGTATGGCGATGCTGCCTCCTTTCCTCGAATTCTAAAGACTAACTAAACTTAACAAGTTTATTTACTACAAGTAAAGGATTTGAGGGCTAATTATCTCGAAATCTGCCAGTTTGAAAGAAAATAAATACGAAGATGGCAAATTGACGCCATTTTCTACCAGAGCGGGCGAACTTTTGCATTACGGGCATGTTATCAATAGGCAATTTTATCATTCAGTGTTTACTGATCGTTGTGTGTGTGTATGTGTGTGTGTGTGTGTTGGTCTAAAAACCATTAAAATGGCCGAACATCACCGAACGGTCATGGAACACGTAAAACATCATCGAATATCCCGTGCGTAGTGACTAAATAGTTCATCCATAGTTAATTTAGCTTAAAATATGGCGTCGTATACCGGTACCAGTTTGAAAAAAGATGAACAGCACCACGCTATTTCTCTACCAGTGTTTTCTGACGGTTTTTATTTTATGGTTTGTAAACCATGATTTTGTGAACACACATTTTTTCATGGTTTATAAAAAATGTTTTTTTTTTTATAGATTCCTTTTTTTATGGTTTATATATAAACCATGATTTAAAATCATCCTTATAACATATTCATGATTTGTAAACTATAAATATCGACAACGCGTTACAATCATGGTTTATAAACTATAGTATTCTAGGATGCTCATATAAATTCAACTAAATTACAAATAATAAAAGTACTCAAAAACATGGTATGCAAACAGCAAAAACAAACTTTGAAAACGGTGTTGATGGTTTGCATCTAATTGTTATAAACCATGAAATATTGTCAGAAACCATGGAAAAATAAGTCAACAATAATTAATTGGCAAACGGCGCCCCATACGAGCATGTGTGAGAAAATAATTCCATCCTTTATACAATTTGCAAACAAAGAAAAGAATACCATCAACGTCGCTAGCTTGTTTTGATTGTTTGCTTTTGCACAAAAAACGATATTGTAAAACAAGTTAAGACGTCATTTTTTTTTAGAAAGAAACATACCGATGTTACTTTCTAAAAATGTTTGAATTTTTAATTTGTTTCGGATACTGATGTATTAAAGCTGAATTTTCTGATTTTAGGCCAAGTTGACAGTAACAAATACAATTTATTTTTAAATAATGTTATGATGTAGAAAAAGTTATAAACTTCCATTTGTTACCTTTAACGAAAAATCCGTCAAGAATTGATGGCAGTTAAGTGAAAATCCTCAGAGTTATGACGTTCATCATTTGCATGTTGCAGCACCCAAGCTATGAATATTCAATCTTTCTACACACTATGTATGTACGTCGGTGTATGCACACAACCCGCCATTTCATTATGAATGAGAGTCAAGTACGACCAGATCCGCAGAAGCCGGAAGATAGTCATGTATAAAGTTATGTTTACTTCTCGAATGTGTATTATCTCCAGAATATACATGTTGGAAATGATGGAAAATTGCAAGTTACTAGCAGAGATTAATGACATTGTGGTAAATTGTTGTTAGTATAAATAGCCTACAACGAATTATCTGCGAAGCTCACCCAGTTTCCGGACGTTAACGTCTTCGACCTCAATCGTTTCGCCGTTCATGTTTTTTTTTTTTTTTTTTGTACGGAGCCCCTAAAGGGATAGGTAAAAAAAAAGTGGGACCGGTAAAACATTTGTTTTCATCTCTCTAAAATAATGATGTATTTCGTTCCCTCATAACACTATTTTGTAAAAGCATATGCTTCGCTCAAAATACTATTTCTTTTCCTCAAAAATATTGTTTCGAAGGAACACAATGATTTAAGAAATCAAAATAATACTTGGAGGGGACGTGATAAAAGTTTGCTAAAAATTCTATTTCGTTTCCCAAGATGTTGTTTCGAACGAATTAAATGATATTGAGGGATGCAAATATTTTGCTCGAAATACTATTTCGTTCCCTCAAAATAATGTTTCGAAGGAACGAATAAGTATTGCTAGGGAAATGAAACGATTTCGAAGAAAGGAAATATTATTTCGAGGGATTACAATTATTTATATATACATTTTTTATTTTGAGCGAATAAAATGTTGTTTTGTTATTATTGCGAGTGAATAAAATGATAGCATTATTGTTGGCCTGTATTTTTCTTTTTTCTGCATGTCCCTTCGGGGGTTCCGTAGTTTTGGACCGATTTTATAATAATTGGATGAATATCTTTCTCATCCGTCTTGATGATTACAAAATGATGATACTTCTTGTGTTTCAAATGATCACGTTCAATAACTGCATTTTACAATGTACACACATTCACATGGACGATACACATGAACGTGAACGACACACAAACGTTCACAATAAGTTTTGGACCGATTTCATAATAATTGGATTACTATATTGTATCCTTCTTATCCGTCTTGATTATTATAAAACTATATATTTACTAGTTTCAGATTCTCACGTCCAAGACTGCATTTTACATTGTGTCTTTTGATCTAAACGTGAAAGCTACACAAACATACGTATTGTAAATATGTATGTACATATGTGGAATCCCAAGTATTGTGCAGGCGATACTGAGTTTGAATACACATTCAAAACGATCATATTACAATCAGCACTATTTTCACAACTATTTCAATTTTATACTACATTTCGCTCCAAGTGAAAATGTTTTATAACATTGGCTAATAATATCATTACTAATCTTTTATTGGCAAACTTGGGGACTCGTAACGCAGGTCGAGTGTGCCCATAATTTCATCTATACTTCCCGTCCATTGCCCAGAGAAGACCTAAAATAATATTTTGGGGAATTATTATGATTCTGTATTGACAATAACACGCAAATAAAGCTGACCAAAATTTGTGAATGCAGGAAAACGCCAATGATTATCAATTTCGACACTGCCATACTTGGATGAGAGATAAAACAATGAATGTTGGACATTCGTGCAAGAGAGAGAATAATTATTTTCATTCCATCTTTCAACTCGTGAAAATATTCGCACCAATGCACTTGTAAACATCCATAATTTGTATAATATACCAAGGTCTGTTGACCGATTAGAAACTAGGATTATAATTTGAAGAAAATTAAATAATAAGCACACCTTTTGGCTGCGATCTGTTGGTTCTTCTTTTCAGAATTGGGCAGCACCTCTCGCATTGAAACAAGTCAGGTACAACCATCCGGAGGCCAAAGCATAAATCTAAGAGATACAATTCGCTTCTGGGTGACAAACATCAACGGCGAGATACTTGTGGGATTGTACGGAAACGAATTGTCATTTATGGAAAACAGCGATTCTAACATAGACGTCAAGTATATAGTATTTGATTCCGACGAGCACGCCGAGTGGTTCATCTATATTCCATGTAATGCTGCATATTGAAATGTTATTCAAGTTACATAATTAATTTGGTATTTTCAAAGCTTTTCTACATCAACAGATTAATACTAGAGACAGACAAAAAGAGAGAAAACAACTTCAAATACAAAAAGTTTTCACAAGTTATAAGTTTGTTTGTTTGTTGTTAAATTTTAGAATTTTTCCTTTTTGTAAATAAAACGCACTAATTGGTCAGATAGGGAATAGCTATGGTTTTTAAATAAAGTTAAATAAATAAAGTGCAGTTGCACTGAAAAAAACCGTTGTACCCCGAAATCCCCCCCCCAAAAAAACAAAAAACAAACAAAAACAAAAACAGACAAACAAACAAACAAACAAACAAACAAAACATAACCTAAAAACACGACCTCAAAACAAAACAAAGATAAAACAAAAACAACCGAGGGGAGGCGGTGGGATATTAGGGGAATAGCAATGCTGAAAATTACTCGTGGTGTATCACTTATGGAAATATAAAGCATTTTCAGTATCCTAAATATTTCCCCTGAAAAAAAATGATGGTAGTCTTGTGGGTTTCAATCTTGCCGGCCAAGTTCAAACAAGGACCATTGTGAAGTAGCTGCTGATATTAACGTGCACTCATGCTCAACCTGGCACGATCGACCTGGCATCTTAATTAGTTAGATTGAAAACCACTCCATCTAGATTGAAAATCAAAATCAATTGAAGCCAAGGACAACTCTTTCGCAGTTTGTCCCTAGTTTCAATCGAAAAAAGTAAATTCCAATCGAAAATGTTAACCAGAGTGAAGACGACTAATGGTTCTTGTGCTAAATTGGCTCTCAATGTCGTTTCAAGGCGTTTGAATATTTCAGTACTGTTGCTCCAACCACGGCATTTTATTATCAAGGATCTGGTGTGGGGTGTAGCCCATAGTATGTTATAGAGCGCCGAAGGCGCACAATTGGGAACCAAAGCTCTATTGTTGGGAAGTGAAATCCACAGGGGTGGCATTTCAGCAAGTGGATGTTTTGTTTCCCAGTGACAGCATAGACTGGTTCCCGTTCACTACATCGTTCTCTTCTGATTGTATACAGGGACCGGTAGCTACTACCGACATGACGCTTTAGATAGGCCCTCGATTGCGCGGGCGCAGTAATAATTTTCTAGTTTTAGAGATGACGTTGGTGACGTGTGCATGTTGTTGTTTGACACTAGCACACGTGTGTATCGTAACCCTTCACCTGGACATATAGTGAACCAACCTTCAACATCAAAATTCAAGTTAACTTTAGAAGAACATCTTAACTAACGTTAGTCTGCATGATGGGAGATACTGAGACTCTGTGCCCATCATGTTTTGTGTAAAGGCCGCATTGCATTATGGGATTACGTAGACATATGCTAGCTTCCTTGCTTGCTTGCGTGCTTTGTTTGTTTGTTTGTTTGTTGTCGGTCGGTCGGTCGGTCGGTTGGTTGGTTTGTTCGTTTGTTTATCTGATTTATTATCTGAATGCATCAGATAGCCCGATCAAGTTGTGAGGGTTTTTTATCGGGTCTCACTGCCTTTTTAATTAGTGTTAAATCGTTTTAAAATCGATTAAACATTGCAAGTGAAGTTAACACCAAGCGAGTCAATGTGCCCCCATTATTTTCCATAATGTCTGAATTTTTAGGTAAATGGTCATTTTCATTTTTTAAAAGATCTCCTCAAATGTTAAGAACCCCCCCCCCCCGAAAAAAATCTGATCATCGCAAACAGAAACATGTAGACACCACTGTCCTCCCAACACGATTCAGAAGGGGGAAAACACGCTTAATGTTGGCCTGGTGGTATAAATAATTCGCTTAGCCAGAAATTCCCTTTTGTTTTTGTGCGTTGCTTTCTGGAGCCATTGCAGAAGCTTGGCCTTTAATTATAACCACATAAAGCAAGAAATGGTGACCGTTAAGCAATGAGTTCCGCGGTAAACATTCAATGTAGCTGTGTGGTCCCGATGAGTAAAACGATTCATCGATACTTTGATTGGAGCTGCAGACTGTGGATCAATAAAACGAAGGGAGCCTTCTTTTCAATTACAATTTTAAACAAAGACTGGTTCTTCCTCCATGGAATCATTGTAAAAGGAACGAGCTACATCTTCAAATTAGCAGCATACATATTTTTTACCATGGTAAATATAATGTCTTAAAAAAAAAGAATTTTACTCAAGGATGATGTAAATAAATACACAAAAAAAAAATGATCTGTCCTCGTTATAGACAAAATCATGCAATTATGACAACTTTAACTGAAATCCAATTGTATTATATGATTTACATCACATCAGCTTATAATAACAATGACAATAATAATAGCAATTAGTAATATATAATAATAATAATATAGTGATAAAATAATACATTTGTAATGAGCACTTTATCTGAAAAACATGCAAAGGTTGTGGGTGAGATCCTTCATAGGAAATTCTCACATGTGTTCACAGGCCAATCTGAAAAGACGTGATTGAAGAGATTGTTTGAAGTGGGAAATGCCTTGTGTGTCTATAAGAAATCCAGATAAGAGTTCCAGAGGTGTGTGTGGGGGGGGGGGGGGGGTCAACGGTAGAAAAGGCCGTCAACATGGCCGTCACTACTAGGCAAGTCCGTGGAACAAACAGCATGCTGGCAGATGACCTCAGACCCGGCTTGACACCCCGGTGATGTTCTGTAAGTAGGGAGGGGCTGAACCATAAGCAGCCTTGAATGTCAGAAGGAGGTTCTGGTATTGACTTCTACAATAGACAGCACAGAAGTACATGGACATTATTGGAGTTACATTATTGTTGATTATTAAACTGAAGTTGGCTTTGCAAAATGAGTACCTGTTTGTAATAGGCTTCCGAAAAAGGTGCTAAACATTCGCATCTTTTGAGTGTATACAATGCTAATGCTCATTTGATTTAGCATTAAAGCGAAAAAAGGTTACTGTCACAATATCTTCTCGAAAAGTGCGTTCATTATCAAAGCAATATTCGGTCAGATAATGTAATTTATCTTGCGATGAATTTAATGATTATACCTTTCAAGGAGTGTTCCAACACTTGAACTGGAATACTATCAAATCAAAGTTTAACCTATTGATCCCTTGCAATGACGTCTAACGAGTCAACTTGGGCGTCTAATTGCATTCGCGTGAACTAAAATGATCAGTCAGTTACACGGCGGGGGATCAAACTTTCAAAATGGTGCGACCCAAAGGCTATTGTGGTGATGGCCTCAGGTAAAATAATCTGGTCAATGTTTCAATGTGATATATCATTTTCATCAAACGTTTATCCTACGAAATACCGTGATGGCCTACGGCTTAGACTTAAATTACTCTAATTTATACTTTGACTATACTGGGTAATAACGTTTTCTTTAGTTAGTAAGTCTTAAACCATTCAATGGGATTAACCTAACTGATTTGTTTCAGACTTGAGGTTGCCAAATATGCACAAACCAATCCTCTAATGAAAAGTGGTTGTTAATTAAAAACAAATAAAATAATTAAAATGATTTATTGATGGCATTACGGCATTGTCTCAGGTCCATCGGCCGTGTACATGCGGTTCCCTTTTTTTCATGTTACATGTATTACGCCCTTGGTCCTTGACATAAATGCAAAATATTCTATATTTTTATTTGTTATTATTTTTGTATTGTTGTTATTTTTCGCTTTAAGCAACGTCATCTGTCAATATTAGTTATCCCTTTTTTTTCTCGAAAATCAGGCCCTGCAACTTAAGTTTAGTACAGAATACATTGCTAAGCGACGAGTTAGTTGTTTGCATACAACAATTTGTTTCATATAAATATTGCGTAGCCAATTTTTTTAATTTTGCCAAATTTCATTTCAGTGAATTTTTATTTTTGACTCCCGACCACATGGGTACATGACATTCCCGCCGAACCCATTAAACATTTTATATGTAACATGTTACAAAATGATTTTTCCATATACCTCAATGTGAAAAACATAAATATAATGTATATAAAACATCATTCAACAAAACCAAAGCGAAATCCTTTAAAATGGCAAAAATTTTGAGCTTTCAGCACAATCCTTCGTAATAAAAAGACATAACTTATTGTCTGTGGTATCATGTTTGTTTTACTTTCGACGATGCAATTTATTGTGCAAAATAACCAATTTAGTTTAAATGTTATTTGCTACCAATATGTTGGGCGCAGTTGTGTAAATTTAGCTCACTTTAACTCGAACCTCGACAATGCGTACCGGTATTCTTTAAATGCCCTATCTGCATTTAATGGTGATGTAAAAAGAGACGAAATCAAACTTCTGTTGACAAGGTTTCAGCGGTACCAATAAACACAACCCCTAGTCGCTGTATGAGGTACCACTGGTGTACAGAACACCAGCGGCGTAACCCCCCCCCCCCCCCCCGCTCAGAACCCTTGCCCCCTCATGCTCCACAATGAAATTGAAAACAATGCACAAAGAATGGTTCGATACACTTAATAGCCCATTCCACCCACATTTTGTCTTTGCCCCCGCTTGCCCCATAAATGAGAATGTTTGGTTACGCCACTGCATACAAAACTTACCATTTTCCATCTGAATGAATAACCATTTCACTGAATTGTTTCGTATGAATTTGATATCCAAACGATAAACAAATCGTGCCTATAATGCATGATAATTTTCATTAGGGTAGAAATTAATCATCGTTTGGCCGTACGCCCTCAGTGGCTATTTCTTGTAAAACGTCACGCCAAGATCTTCATACTGATGTAATATATTATACACATATGGACTGGCAATGAGGGCAACAGTGCACGTCTATGCACCCCGAGGGCATGTGAGTGACCCGAAGAGGGTCTTATTTCCCGAGGCCGAAAGCTAAGGGAAATAGGACCCTCTCCTGGTCACTCACAGGCCCGAGGGGTGCACAGACGTGCACTATTGCCCGAATAATGCAAGTTCTGTGTTTTATAACCACCTCAGTCCAAAATGTCATGTGAAAAAATGTATATACTTTCAGGACGCACGGTTTTACAACTGTAAGCTCTTATGAGACCCTCATGAGGGGGCTGTTTACCAGTCAATAGTTTTGGGGTTTTTGAAACTATTTCCCGCTTTGCGAACTGATTCCCCCGAATGAAGTGCGCGCAGTGGGTTTACGCGCGTCAAGTTCACGGCGGTGCAGATTTCATGCACTATGCTATATTAGTTCACCAACATGACAGTGTTTCAGCCAATCAGAATAAAGAATCAGGGAGAGATGTGTTATAATATTGAATGTGACAGTATTTGGTTTTCTCTAACGATAGGCTAAAGAAACCTTAGCTACAAGATGCCGTTGGTGGCAGCATATGCCATACTCGAAGAAAATCAGGTCAAAAATATCTGTCGTGATGGAAACCAAAACAATGATTAAACATGAGATGATTTATCCTACAAGATATAAATCAAGTTTACCTCAAGTAAATTTAACTGCTTTTATTTATTTAGATATCACTACTGTGTTTTATGGTAAACGTTAATGTAGCTAGCAGCGTAAAGTGTAGAAAGCTGTTTGTAATAACACAGCTACTTTAAATGTAAAAGTCAAATTTATATGTCAACAATAAATCAAAATCAAAACAATACATCAACCGAGATCATTGCGCTCATAGAGAAAAAAAACTAAACAGAAAACTCACAGCAGAGGGCGCTACCTATGCAGACAACCAATGAACAGAACAATATTGATGAACCCATTTCAAGGGTTTTGGATAACAAAATATATGTATAATTTAGTACTATTGCACAGCGGCACATAGGCACATGGCAGAAAAAAGTTGTAATAGTACGTTTGCACAACACATTTGCATTGCCGAATCTAGTCTGAAAGTCAAACACGAAAAACTGTGTATTACATATCCTGTATTGACTATTAGGTGTTATGGATCTGGTACATCAGTGTGAACTTAATCATTATTTATTTAATATCAATATTTCTGTTTTAATTTGAGGCAGGGGTGTAGGTCGACAGGTTCAGCGGTTTCTTTCTAAACTTTTTTGATCGAGAATCAAAAACAAAACAAAACAAACAAAAACAGTATGAAATGGAAATGATACAATTGAAAACAATTGCGACTTTCACTAAATGTTTTATAAGATTCAGCTCATTGCTCACCGAATGTTTGCGTTTTCTTGAATGTCACTATATGTTAGATGCAGTATGTTTCTTGTGTGAAGTTTGGTGTTTGGATGGTTGCATACATTTATGTAAATGTCATTTTTGGACATTCGGGCAAACCTTGATTTTGTTAAAAAGGTGGGGCAGATAGTAGATAGCAGTATGGGTAGGATAACAAACAGACCCGTTACATTGAACACAAACTCAGACGACGGAATTTGATGTAACAACTACAGCTCGCTTCTGGGTGACTATTATTATTATTAAAATGGTCTATTCAAAAAACACTCAAATCTCGCGGCCCTGGAGCCGCATTACATTTGAATTAACAAAATGCTAACACATTTACTATAAACAACATGAGACAATTTTTGACAAAAACAGATTAGCAATATTTACAAAAGAGCAACAATTTAAAAGATACACGCAATTGAAAAGGGGAAAACTGACCATGATAAAAAAAGAAGATGACAAAACCAGGTTAAAAGTTACTATTCAGCATTTTAGTTAAAAAAGGGATGGTGCTGTTTTTATAACGATTGGTGTGGCAGAGAGGGAGAGCAAGATTATTGGAGTTGCGAAGGAGTAGATCTTAAGGGAGGAAGCCATTCTCTGTACTCAGAATCAATACGACGTTTACCAAATTTAGGGGAAAGAAGATCGCGTTTTTTTTTTTAAGGGTGTCAAGTTTCAACCTACTGTACATAGACTGATATGAAGTGTGACTATTCACATCAATAGAAAGAATTGTTCTGAGCGCTCTCTTCTGAAGTTTTTCCAACTCATTTTTTTTGGCGCTAGTTAATCCCGAATTCCAGACAGGGCTGGCATACTCCACAGAGGGCCTAACATATTGCACATACACCCTCACCAAGTCGTCAACTGGAACACCACAGCGTTTGAGTTGTCTAAGAAAATACAGTCTATTGTTAAAAGAAATGCACATTTTGTTAATTTGTAAATTCCATCTCAGGTCATTTTGAATATAAACACCAAGTATTTTAAGGAAACTGCACTGATCAACACTGCAACCGTTTATACGAAGGGCATGCGGATAAATAGGTTTGTTCTTTTTGAAACTCACAGTCATGGCTTTACATTTACTTGGATCCAGTTTCATGTTATTATCTACTCTCCAACATGAAGACGATTAAGCTCACACTGGGTATTGCAAATTTGTGCAACATTCTGAAATGACTGACAAAGAGTAAAATCATCAACATATTTATAATGAGTGACGTCAGAGGAGATAGAGCCATCATCGTTTATCATTGCCAGGAAGGCGACAGGGCCAAGTTTCGTACCTTGAGGAACACCAGCATGAGTAGTACTCCACACAGAAAGATTGTTATGGTACCTAACAGCTTGAGTACAGAAAGCTGCACACCCACGGAATAATAGATAAACGAACACCCAAATTAATGAATTTGGTCTCCAAAATATTATGGTCAACAAGATCAAACACTTTAGAGAAATCTGTGGTGCCAATAATACTGCAGTTTTTAGAGCAATCAGTATCTTTATAAACTTTGTCTAAAAGATTAATCAAACAGTGGTCAGCAGAAGAACCTTTAAGGGAACCAAATTGTTGTTTGTCAAGATTAGCTCGCATATCTCTCATAATCCAGCTTGTAACGAAATCTTCAAATACTTTAGCAAAAACACAGGTAAGTGAAATCGGACGAAGATTGTTAATTGAAGGAGGTTGTCCCTTCGGAATGGGCACAACATGGGCAGACTTCCAAATGTCGGGTACAACACTAGACGACAAAGAGCATTTAAAAATATCACACAGTGGAAAGCATAGTTCATAAGCAAATTCTTTGATTAGCCATGTTGGAATCGAATCAGGCCCAATACTCTTGTGAGGTTGCACTTTCTTCAGTTTATTGTAGAAATCTTGTGGGGTAAGGGTTGGCACTGGGGTGCTGGCAGGTAAGTATGCAGGGAGATTAGAAATATCTAGGGCTGCTATATCACTGGCAGTGGTAATGAAGGTATCATTAATTTGTGTAGCAATCTCAATTGGGGAGAGGTCAGATTCAGGGAAGTTAAAGGCAAAGTATACCTTTGGTTTTTTGAACCGCACGTTTGCCTTAATGCTATATAATTGTAGATATATACCATAAAACTAACCTGTGTAAACTTCATTTTAAAAGGTGGCAGCGTTTTTGAGATATCACCAAAAATCTGGAGCGGTTGTGTTCACGCAGAAGAAGTATCCGTCATTGGAATACACATTCTGAGAAGCGTTACGGCCATAACGCTTCTCAGATTCAAATTTTTGGGTGATAAAAAGTGATATATTTCACCATAACTGCAGTACTTTGAAGTGAAACGTTTCTCAAAATGCATTATACTATCCAAAGCTGCTGTACTTCTTACCAAGTAAGTTTTTATTGCCAAAAATTTTCAGAGTCATTACCAAACGTATGCAATGCCTTTAAATATAGTTTTTTTTGTTGCAACCTGTTAATTTCTTTATTTTTTGTGCCAGTCCCAAGGGTTTCTGTGTTTCAAGTGGCTGACTCTTTTGTTGTAGTATCTTTTTTTAGCCTGTTTAATAACTCTGGATATCTTGTTCCGAAGAAATCTCCACATGACAAATCTGCCGTCGGAAAAAGCATGTTGACGTTTTTTGATCAGCATCTTTATTTCAGGGGTTATCCACGGTTTGTCCTCTTCATGGATTGAAACTTTCTTAGTATGTTCAGGAGATCGTAGAGAGCAGTGGTCTTTTGAGTCGGAGATGTGACTGATAAAACATTGCTCCAATCAACACTGGTAATCCACCTGCCAAAAGCAAGCTTGTCGGACTGCTTAAATGGACGCACGACTTTGCGATGCTTTGTGTTGCAGTGATTATCATGTGAGTCCGGGAACCACAAGACAGTATTATGGTCACTGAGACCAATGGGGCTTGAGATCTCTGGTTCACAATAGTGATGATTAATGTTGGTTATTATTTTGTCCAAGATGGATTGCCCTCTTGTAGGTTTATCAACAACTTGAGTGAGACCACATAGGCGGGAGATGAGATCAGTGTCAAGTCTGTTAAAATCACCCAACAATACAATACCAACACCAGGGTATTTAGCTTGAAGAGTATCAAGCGAGGTCGAAATGTGCTCAACCAACTCTTGATCATGGTGAGGATGGAGGGTGGTAAAAGGAACAACAGCAACAACAAGATAAACTTAGGGAGGTATGAAGACGAGACACCGTTTATGGAAGCTGACATCCCTAACATGGGTATCAACATATTTAACTCTGGCATGCAAATCTACATGACACGTGCAAGCGTCCAACCAATAAAATATCCAACGAAGATGAATTTGTCTATGTTTTGTGTTAACAATGGCGAGTGTTAAGAATATCAAAATAACCATTTACATCGATATAAAAGTACAAATTTGAAGCTTGAAAATTATGGTGGAAGAATAGACTTCCACCATATAACTTATAGCAGAAGTCTTAATGAATTAAAAAATATATAATACGAATCCCTAGCCTCACTATGAAATAGTGGGGAAAAAACATGTTTCTCCAAAACACTCGCAGCACAAAATCAGAAAAACGCAAGGTCACGCAAATCAAGTGACAAACGACTCATGACGTCACTGTATCCCCATTTGGTTTTGGTTCATTGCTTGTGTATGGAGGTTACCCCAATATGCCCACGAAACTCAAGATTTAAAAACAAAACGGCTGTGAATTTGACTCTTGAACTTACAAGTCAACACACACATAATCAGGGAGCGATTAACATTGTTTATTACAAGGAATTTGGGGGTTTTGTTAAGCCTAATTTTGTGGGGAAGTTGGCTTGTATTTGGTTCAGTGCACGATCGATTAGACGAGTACTGTATTGTACATGTCAAGCAACATGTCTGTGTACAGAACATTCTAATTGTACGGGTACAACATACAAAATAACACAGTAACACTGGCGACTCTTCTGAGTCAGTCGTCCAGCGATTTGGGAGAAGTTGGTGGGGCTGAACAACACGACATGGGTGGCTTTGAAGTGCCCCGAGGTGCAGCTGGTCCAGTGGTGGTTGTTTGCGGTGTTGAACCTTATCGCTTCTAGCCGATGACCCCGGCTGGCGAAGCGGAGCCCTGGGATACCAAGGAAGCCGCAGACGCTCCTCATCACCGCGAAGATACAAATCGTCTCATGAACACCGACTGGTAAGCGCCGTGAATGAAATCGTACATCAGAATTAGTCAAGTCGTCGATCTCATCTGTAACCACACATGTTTAATACAAGGTTGGCGGGGATGAAAAAAAAACGCGAAAACCAGAGGGAAAATGTTTCATGTGTAACGAACACGGACGTACAGTGCATGCAGTCCAGAAAGTGTGTGTGGGGATACAATGACGTCAGGGGGTCATATGCATATCATTAGCATACAAAGCGCTGTGAGCTGTTTTGACTTTCTTTTGCAAAGGCCGCTCGAAACAGTACATTTTCGGCCGGTATTTTCCAGTGCTAAATATTTTATGATGTCAACTTAGCCACAATAATGTAATAACTTGTTTATTAAAAGCTCGTTAGAACCCCTCTTTAAAGAAGAAAAATAAAATAAATAGCAATTCAAAGGAGTCCAACTTCCCATCTTTCGCTTTGTCATTATTAAATTATTTCGACTGGTGGTTTATTCATGTAGGTCATAAAAATCTTAATCTCTTGGTATTTCTTTCATTATGTTTCCACCTAAACCGTATCAACTTGCACAAAATACCATTATTCAATTGTGTTTATAGCTAATACTTAAGATTCAAAGATTAAAATCTACTTTTTTTTTTTTTTGCATAATTCTAAAAACAAATACCATAATCTCATGATCTCATAAAATGAACACGCGCCTTGAATGCATAATATACGTTATATTGTGGTATCATGTTTGTTTTACTTTCGACGATGCAATTTATTGTGCAAAATAACCAATTTAGTTTAAATGTTACTTGCTACCAATATGTTGGGTGCGGTTGTGTCAATTTAGCTCACTTTATCTCGAACCTCGACAATGCGTACCGGTATTCTTTAAATGCCCTATCTGCATTTTATGATGATGTACAAAGCGAAATCAAACTTCTGTTGACAAGGTTTAAGCGGTATCAATAAACACAACCCCTGGTCGCTGTATGAGGTATCAGAAAAACCAGTGGCTTAACACCCTCCCCCGCTCAGAACCCTTTCCCCCTCATGATCCGCAATGAAATTGAAAAAAAAAATGCACAAAGAACGGTTCGGTACTTTAAATATCCCCTAATTCCACCCACATTTTGTCTTTGCCCCCGCTTGGCCCTAAATGAGAATGTTTGGTTACGCCACTGCATACAAAACTTACCATTTGCCACAATGCATAAATGTTTCATTGAACTGTTCGTGTGAATCTGATATCAAAACGATCAACAACTCGTGCCTGATGCCTGATAATTTGCATTACGGTAGAAATTAATCATCGTTTGGCCGTACGCCCTCTGTGGATTTTTCTTGCACAACGTCCCAAGATCTTCAAACTGATCTATTATATTGAATGGGAGAGTAAATAGTTTTCTCCATCGACAGCCTAGTAGGTTTAAGAAACCTTAGTTTCAAAATACCCTTGGTGGCAGCAATTTGTTTTATTTCATACTTAAAAAAAATATATATATTAAAAAAAAAAAAAAACTTAAAAGAGAACTCACAGCAGAGGGCGCTCCCTATGCAAACAGCCAGTGAACAGACTTTGTGATGAACCGGTGATACCTGTATGAAAACGCTTTGCGAGGGTTTGTATGAAAAAAAAATAGATTCTAGTATTAATAAATAACTCGGAGAGTTTAGGCACTATGATCGGTCGAAGACTGGTAACGTAGGGTGTATTAACATGTGATATAAAGACCAGCTCTGTAAACTAGCGAATAAATGGCCCCTAAACAAGCATTGTGTACAAGTTATGTTAAACTATACACTCCTGTGGATTTTATTACTATTGATACAGGCGTTGGTGAGACACGACTAATAACAAAGGAGTGCTTATAACTTTATTATATCTACCCTATCGTTCAAAATTCACGGACAGCAAGCTTGATGCTGCTACACGGTTATATCAGCAACAGGAATGAATAATAACAAGGAGGACCCTGTGAAGTAGCTCTCCGTCTCAAGCGTTGTTTATCATTATTGATACAGGTGTTGGTGAGACACGATTGGCGACAAAGGAGTGCTTATAACTTTATATAATAGAATATTAATAAATAGTGCATCCAATTAATATTATGGGTAGGCAACCGTGCACGTACGGTGTCATATGTAAGAGAGACACACTGGTCCAGCGGCAAGACAGATGTTGCTCAATATAGAAGGTCGCCTTGGTGTAAAACTAACAAAAAATGATAAATGAATGAAAGAAATTACTAATAAATAAAAAGAAATATTGAACCTGATCAAAACTTTTTAACATTCAGATTGTTCTCTCATCCACAACAAAATAATATGTCGTTATTTTTTTCCTATATCCATGTAGGTCCCATCTGATCAAAGACATTGATTGAAATGATATCTGGATTTTGACAACAGATGTTCTGTCTTTTGTATTAACACAACAATTCAAATTTAATTTGTAACAAAAAACAACTAAACACAAATTTTTTGTGTTAATAAACTGCCTCCTCGAGTTGGAGAGCATGATTCTCAAAGAAATTGCTGGAAAGAATTCAGGCTGTTCACTGTAGCCTGTATAAGAAGATAATGACATGTTAGATAATTCACACATAATCTGGTGTCTAGTATCTTATTTCACTCGGAAGTTATTGTAAAAAGAAGGTGCCGTTTTTTGCAGGCTCTGAAAAGCAAATGTTACAGTGTCCCGGAAAGACCAGCTGTATTATGCTCGCACTGTTGTTTTCAATCACACTTTTCGCCACAGTATAACTCAATTACGGAAAAGACCGATTGCGCGACCCACCTCACGTGACCTGCAGTGGGTATTTAAAGTGTAAACAAACACGACGTCCTCCATAGGAAAGTGCTGTACCGTACCTTGATGATTGTTGCATTTGTTTATTCAACCGAGGTTTTTTTCTTGAAATCTTTGAAAAATATTCCAGTTTGTACCAGTGACCTTCGAGATGTTGAATAAAGTCGGTAGGACAGTTCCAGAAGTCTTGGAAATTCTACAAGGAAGGTTTATGTTCACGATGTGGTACCGGTAGTACTAGTTGCATGACGGAACGGTTGGGCCAGAATACCGCGATCACATAAAAACTAACTGTCTCAGCACAGAATTTTCACACGGTGTTGAAACTGAAATCATAAAAACAGCCTTTCCAAAATAGAGTGATCCTAAGTCTCTTCAATTTGTTTCCTTTTTCTTTTTTTTTCTTTTTTTTTTTTTTATAGAGGACTCTATCAAAGTAGCTCTCCATCTCAAGCGTTGTTTACTTTTATTGATACAGGCGTTGGTGAGACACGATTGATGACAAAGAATTATTTATAACTGTATTATAATTGAGTTATTACGAAATATTGCAACCAATTAATATTATGGTTAGGCAACCGTGCATGTACGGTGTCTTATGCAAGAGAAACACACACACACTGGTCCAGCGGCAAGGCAGATGTAAACAAACGGAAGTCTTTCTCAATATAAAAGCTCGCCTTTGTATCAAAGATCAATAGATAAAAATCAGAAATAAATGATAAATTACAACTAAAGTCAAGCTTATTTTAAGCCTGACTAAAACGTTTCCAAATCAAAATGATCAAATGGTCAAATTCAAACTAACGTGCTACCATCTTCCTCAATGGGGCTACCAATTAAAACCGGTTTGTTATCCTTTTTTCGTTTAAAGAAAGGGAGACCCCCCCCCCTCGTCGAAAAAAAAAAATATGGCGACTTGTGAGAGAATTCAGAAACTTCAAAACAAAATTGTCTCTCCCTCAGCGCATAATATCAGAATTCTATTTTAGATTTAAGAACATAGCTGTAAACGCAAATATTTAGACCTGAGATTTTGGGGGTATGGATGTATTGGAGAATTTGAAACACGAACGTACAATTTCAATGAAAGGACCCTCGTGTGATTTTGGTTGCTGTGGTTACTGGTTTACGTCAGTTATCTGGACCAACGCCAGTTTGACCTCTACTTTATTATTAACTACAGATATTCAACAATTACATGTATATATTTCTTGTCGGAGAAACACACAATAAGAAGTATTGCCCATTTAAACTCCAACAGTAGGGGATTTGCCCTGAGTCCAAAGTATTCAAAGTTTGAACTCCAAAATAAAACGTCTGTTTTCGGCAACTTGAAAGTCCCACTTAGCCCTGAAAACCTTTAAAACCGTAAAGCACCCGGGGGCCCCCTGGACCCCAACTGGAAATTATGTCTATTCACTTCAACAAGGGATTCGCAAAAAATGATAAGCTTGCCTTTCAAACATGAGTCGTCTAATGCTAGGTATCTGAGGGCCATTTTAAACCTTCGAACCACTGAAAAACCTCATGAGCGCTCGAGGGCTATGGCCCCCGAACCCCACATGTTGATTAGTTCCATGTCATTGTGCTTTTACTTTCATTTGATAATGTCAGTCGGCAAATTTAGTCTTCCAAACCCCCGAAAGAAAGTGCTGTCGCTACGCTGCAGTGTTCGTCCCCCGCCCACCCCCACCCCCACTTTTCGGTATAGTAATCGACGCCCTTGACCGCAAATGTTGAGGCTAAATAGGAACCGATTTTTTATAATAAATCAAAACCTAAATATTTATAATAAAATCAATTAATTGATTAATTAATGCAATTAACCAACATTGTACGGGAGAACTCCGATAATTACTATACATAACGATGGAAGAATATGTTAGTTATCCATTATTATTACTGCTACCTTTTAGTAATTAAGTTTGTAATTATAAAAAAGGATTCCGCTCTCCATCAATTTTCCTGTTGCCTGATTGTCCAATAATCATCTAAACAGTTTTAGTAAAATTAATAGCGAAAACAACCAAGGCATTTTGATTGAACAAGTTACAATTCAATGTCTGCAAACATCGCTTTAAATTTGTTTCAAGCAATCGTAGACTGACTTCCTTGGTGTCCGTTGCAGTACACGAAACGCGGCAGAAGACGCATACCAGTTATTTCTAAAGTCCCCTTATCATGATTTGATTTTTACTTCGTGACGCAGTAAAAATCTCTTAGCTGTTTCAGTTTGAGGGAGTATGGACGAGGTAAGGGAGTGACTGATATGAACCTGCAGGTTACGAAGCCAAATACAGTTCTTTGTAATTAACTTAACATAAGTTGTTTACTTTGTCACTGATAAAGTATGCTTGGTTTAGGGAAGATCATTTTTTGGTATCCTTACTTTCTGACCGTTACTTTGACAATGGTTTTCTACGTCGTGCCTCTGAAGGGAGAAATGTGTTCTACAATGGTCTCTGTTAATGACGGAGAAGACTTGACAGCTCTAAAAGAAAAGGCATTCACGAAGTTCAAATCGACATGCCGGAAATCAAGTAAGTGGTTCCGATTGTTATTGTTTTCAATTCTTTATTGATAAATTTGACCGCAAGAACAAGTAAGAATTGTAACTTTAAATTACCACTCGAGTGAAGGAGGGAAAATGTTTGACCTTTTTCAAGTGCATATCAAATCGCCGTGGTCACTTTGACAAAAATCTACGAAACAGAAAGAAGACGTAAAGTAGTGAGTAGGCCTATTTTAAATCGAAAATAATTCAGCAGGCAATGATATAATTCAGTGACGAAATATCATTTAATGTCACGAGATCAGAAAAAAAATGCGTTTTCCCATAACATCCTTTTTAGTACGGCTGGGAATTTTAAGTAATTTTATGTATATTAATTACTAATGATCTACCACTCAAAAAAGGGCGACATCTTACTTTGATTCATCCCGTAGTGTCACATGCAAACAGGAAGCAACCTCTTTTGTGATGATTGTGATATTAAAGAGATTTGCAGAGAGGAAAACTCGTAACTGTCATCAGCATGGCACTTGAATGAACTTTTATCTCGGCGGTCACGGCAATGTCGAGCAAAATGCCCGTTTCTACCACACACATAACATCGCCTGACCTCCCTTTCATAACTTCTTACACTTTGGTTGGGGTTTTGCCCCGGTCTACTTTTCTCTTCACTTGTGGGTGTTTTCGTCCTGTTACATTCTTTCTTTTGTTTACTCATTGGAATGTCACTATTATGAGCTTCAACGTAGAGATCTGCCATGTTTGCCATTTCCTCGACTGACTTGGGTTTTCTTTCTTTCAAGAACATTCCTAGGTCTTTGTCACACACACTTAGTATTTGTTCACGAGTCATCAAGTCTTTTAAAGACTCGAAAGTTTTCGCTGTTTTACTTAGATCCATCCAACGAACTAAATAGGAATTTAACCTATCTGCAAACTGCAAATATCTTTCACTCGCTTCTGGTTTGGCACTTCTGAATTTTAACCTAAAACCTTCTTCGGTAAGTTGAAATCTGTGTAACAATGAGGCTTTTACATGTTCATAATCTTTAGCCTGTTCTACTGACAACCGTGAATAAACCTCAAGAGCCTTTCCGGTTAGCAAAGCACTAAGTGACATTGTCCAATCTGAATTAGGCCAACCCATAGCAGTTGCAAAGCGTTCAAAACGCCTCAAGTACGCATCCATGTCATCTTTTTGTTCATTGAAATATGGTAACTTTGGCATTTTTGCTTTGGGCCCACTACTCATAGTTGAGTGTTCAATTCCTGTTGATTCCATAATTGATTCTTTTGCCTTCTGTTCTAGAACAAGTTTTAGTTCAACTTCTTTCATTTCTTTCAAGTGTTCTCTTTCTCTTTGGCGTTCATCCCTTTCATAAAGTATTTGAGCCTTTTGTTCTTCCTTTTGCTCCCTTTCATGGGCAAAATCTAACAAATTCGGACCTTCTAGGCCCATTTCTCTACCCAGGGCTACAATGCTTTTGTAGTCCATTTTGGTTCTTTAAACTCAAATCAAGAGTTGCCTAAAATTGAAAAATCATAAACACCTTCAACCGTACAGCCTTGATATCACGCGACCCGATTTAAGTACAAGCAATGAGCCGACAGTAGTCTGTAAAGGTGGAAACCGATAAATCGGTTCCCGGACAAGCCCCCAATGTCGCAGAGCGAACCCTGGCGCCACTCTACTAAGACTAATATCAACACACGTCTTGCACAAAGAAAGGAACGATGACACCAGTTTAGGATTTGCAACAACAAAACATTAAGTGAAACAAAAACAGTTTTATTACTAAAGTCTAATCATTCCCTTTCAACAATCTTTGAGTTTGTAAAAGTCGCTAGTATGTATCGGAACGGTCACATGCACAATAGATTTAATATAAATAAGTATACAGAACGAGTTTAATACAAGTAAGTATACACGGTTCAGTTTAACGCAATAAAAGTTTGATACAATCTTGTTTTAATAACTCCCAGCTCGGTGAATATGAGTCCCCTTGTAAAGAATAAAAACAACCCGAGAAAAGTAGTTCCGGCCCCAGTCACAGTCGGCAGCTAGCCCTGCGTGGAGTCCCCGTTGTGCCTGACCTCACCCAGGACGGTTTGACCCAGTAGGGTTAACGTCACGAGAATCCCTGAAAGTATTATATTGAACACTTCACTGACCAATATAATCCCAGTTTGCAAAAGCACAGACACTACAAAAATATCTCCAAAATACAGTCATAAACACTAATTTTAACATCAAAAAACTTTGGAGGAAACCAACCAATAATTCATACTCTCAGAATGAAGGCTAATATTAAAATACATAAATGAAAGTTGGTGAACGACCCGACCTAGTTAATGAATTAGAAAGTAATTATCAGTTACTCACGATGCCTTTGGCTTCGTCAATGCCTATCCTCCGGCCCGAAATTCCCGGGAGATTTTGCGTTGCTGCTAGGGCGGGTCCAAAACATTCGCCGGGCCACTAGCCGTAAACTACGGGCCAACTTCAGCCTGCACGCTGGTCTCCTGCCCGCCGGTACACCCCACCCACAAACGGTCCTCTGCTCAGCACCCGCAACGCAAATCTCAATCCTAGAATAGCATTCCTTTGGTTTTATACGGTTGGCTACCAAACCCATTAAGGTTAAAGTATTCATGAGCCCAAAAGGAGTGCACGTAACATAACAACTATGTGCTTACTGGGTCCCGCGTTTACCCCATGTTTAACAATACTCACATTCCTTCTATCCCATGAGTTAACCTAGTAATTTACCATCAACTTTGTTACAGTAACAAACCATCGTAAAAAAAAAAAAAAATAAAAAATAAAATCAAGTAGTGTTATGCAAACATTAACACATTCCCATAATATGCTGTTGTACTACGCTTAAGTTCTGTGTTTCCGTGTCTTCCAATAGTTTCCCAATAGTTTCCCGTGATAACAATAGCAGAAGACTGTGAAGAAATAATAATAAAATTGATAAAAGCTGTCTGTTTTGCAGAGTCATCATCTGTCCGTAATGACGCGCCACCTTGCTATGGTCCGTTCACAACTTCGCCGTCTACTTCCGGGAAAAGGTATCCTCAGGCCGGGGACTTCAACCCACCCTTAGAGCAATTAGAGTTCAGTGTTCAGTCTACAGATGACGTCTATCTGCACTTTGACTACGAAAGTAACAATCAGATTAAAGTTGGTGAGTCAACATGTCCCTTAGGCAAATCTCCCCTTGCATTGAACGATACAATTTTTTTATTGTAATTATTTTTAGTGGATGTGACTCTGAAAACTGCTGCGATTTCAGATAAACTGAAAACGATGCATGAACGTTTATTTCATATTTTCAGAATTGGGCAAAGTCTTTTATATTTACGCAAGTCAACAGGGTGTAGCCAGACTGCATGACACCGATCTAAAAACTACAGTTCGCTTCTGGGTGACGTTCACCAACAAGAAGATAAAGGTAGGGAGGTATGAAGACGAGGCACCGTTTATTGAAGCTGACATCACTGACGTGAACATCAAGTACATGTTATTTACCTCTCGCGCGTCTGCTGAGTGGCAAATCTACATGCCATGTGTAAGCGTCCAATAACATATTAATCAAATGGTTCACATATCTAATAAACATAGGTATACTCGTCGTGTGTAAACGTTCGTCACTGTTAAGAATAATAAAATGACATCATATTTATCGATATAAAAGTACAAATTAATTGGAAGTGGAAAAATTAAAGGGGAATAATTCAAAACAACATGTACTGGTATTCGAAGGAGTTCAATGTCTCAGCTTTCGCTTTGTTACTAGTAAATGATTTCGATTGGTGGTTTATTTATGTAGGTCGAACAATATTTTACCTCGTTATATTCCCTTCATTATGTTTTCCACTTAATTCGTATATCAAGCTTGTTCCATAAATTGTCATTATCTTCAAACGCTGTGTTTAAAAACTACTTACTCAAAATTCAGAGATTAAATCCACCACATATTTTCCTAAAAATTCTGAAATAGCCATATCACGGATGACCTCACTGACTAAATGACGCGTGCCTTAAATGCTTAATATGCATTTAATGATGATGTACAAAGAGACGAAATCAAACTTCCGTTAACAAGGCTTCAGCGGTACCAATTAACACAACCCCTGGTCTCTGTATGAGGTATCACTGGGTGTACTGAACACCAGTGACATAACCTTCCCCCGCTCAGCCCCCTTTCCCCTTCATGCTCCACAATGAAATTGACACAAAAAAATCACAAAGAATAGCCCCTTCCATCCAAATTATTGTCCTTGCCCCCGCTTGTCCCCCCCCCAAAAAAAAAAAAATATAAAAATATATATATATATATATATATATATATATATATATATATATATATATATATATATATAATATATATATAAGGGCTGGTTAGCTCAGTTGGTAGAGCGCTCGTACGGTATTCGAGAGGTCGCGGGTTCGAGTCCAGCATCAGCCAAATTTTCTTTGCTCACGCTATTTATTTATATATATAGTAAATTTAACTGCTTTTATTTATTTCATTTAGACATCACTATACTGTTTTGTGGTATACGTTAAATGTAGCTAGCAGCACAAAGTGTAAAAAGTTGTTTGTAATAACACAGCTACGATACTTATGTAAAAGTCAAATTTATATGTCAACACTAAATCAAAATCAAAACAATAGACCTTTCTTTTGCAACGTCACAGCCCGAATTTGTGCCAACCAAGATGGAAAAACTATGGGAAGCCATGAATGCAAAGCAAAGACAGATAATCACAGTTTGCAAAAATGTTACACAAATATTAAAAAATTGTTCAAAATTTGTTGGAAACAAACCAACCAATAATGGGATGTATTTTCTTTAATTAGAAAGTTGCAAGAACGTTGAATTTGGTCACAACGTCTGTCAACTAGACTTGAATGCTTTGCTACATTTGGCCGTCCATGCCAACCAGCGTGGTTTGTTTATCAACAATGGAAAGGTCTATACATCAACCGAGATCATTGTGCTCATAGAGAAAAACTAAACAGAGAACTCACAGCAGAGGGCGCTACCTATGTAAACAGCAAAAAAAAACCAAAAAAAAACCAGAATATCTGATGAACCGATGATACTTTACTTGTATGAAAACGCATTTCAAGGGTTTGGATAAAAAATATGTCTAATTTTAGTTATATTGCACAGCAGCACAAAGGCACATGGTACATAAAACAGTTGTATTAGTTGGTTTGCACAATAAATTTGCATTGTTAATTTAGTCTGAGATTCAAACACGAATAATGTGTATTACATATCTTGTTTTGGCTATTAAGTATTATGGATCTTGTACAGCAGTGTGAACTTAATTATTATTTATTTAATATAAATATTTCTGTTTTAATTTGAGGCAGGGGTTTAGGTTGACAGGTTCAGCGGTTACTTTTCCAAAACTTTTTTGATCGAGAATCAGAAAACAAAAACACTCTGGAATGGAAATGATACCATTAAGAACAATTGCGACTTTCATTAAATGTTTTATAAGATTCAGCCCATTGCTTACCGAATGTGTGTTTTCTTTGATGTCACTATGGTAGATGCATGATGTTTCTTGTGTGAAGTTTGGTGTTTGGATGGTTGCACACATTTATGTAAATGACATTTTTGGACATTCAGGCAAACCTTGTTTTGCTAAAAAGGTGGGGCAGATAGTGGATAGTTAGGTAGAATAACAAACAAACCTCTTAGGCCCATGCCACACAGGGCAACTTTTACTGGCAACTTGGAGGCAACCAACTGCACCGCAAGCAAAACTAACACTTTGATATCACATGACTTACATTTTAAACAATTTTACAATCCTCAAGAAAATCATGGGAAAATTAAAACGGAGATTGCCTAGAACTTGTTGCCTGTAAATTGCCTCGTGTGACATGGCCCTTACATTGAATACAAACTCAGACGACCTTCTTCGATATAACAACGACAGCTCGCTTCTGGGTGACGTCGGCAACAACAAGATAAAGGTAGGGAGGTATGAAGACTAGGCACCGTTTATGGAAGCTGACATCCTTAACAGGGATTAAAACAACCTATTTCATCGATATAAAGTACAAATTCGAAGCTTGAAAATTAAAGAAGAAGAAAATTTAAATAGATAGCAATTCAAAGGAGTCCAATTTCCCATCTTTCGCTTCGTCATTATTAGATTATTTCGCCTGGTAGTTTATTCATGTAGGTCAGATAAATCTTAATCTCTTGGTATTTCTTTCATTATGTTTTCTACCTAAACCGTGTCAACTTGCACAAATTACCATTAAATGAGTGGCGACCAGTTCTTAAACGGCCGTTTAAAGTCGGCAGGGTTGTGGCCGTGCGATAAAGGCCCAAGCCGAAGGCGAGGGTCTCTATCGCACGGCCACGACCCTGCAAGGTTTTAAACGGCCGTTTAAGAACGAGTCACCACTCTGTTATTCCCATTCATAAATGCCCTAACAAGTATTGAAAGATATATTAAAAAACTGGTTTTAAAAAAGGTTTTGGATGGTTTCGTTCATTTGTCAGTTTGCAACTCATGTTCAGGGGCCCTGCTTTGCTTGTGCGTCTGGTTGTCGCCTCCCTATGTGTGATGTGTGTCCAAATGTAGTTCGTTACAGCGGCAAGGATGTGGTGAAACTCGGAAAGAATCGTATACATTGTTTTCACAGTAAAATAAGAGGAACTTTATTAAAACTGACAACTGCTGAAGAATGGAGACACATTTTAAGAAACGGTAACGTTGATCTGATTGGTGAGTGTGATTATTTACAACAGTTTGGATTTGTTTTACCGTTGGAAGCTTGTTTCGTGTACAGTGTGTGATGGTCCATTTTTCGTTTGTTTGTGAAAGTAGCCATCTATAAGAAATGTTTATTTATTATTTTGAAGAAAAAAATAAAGTTTTGCAAAATAATCAGTTAAAGGATAACGAAATCTCAAGTTTTGTTATTCATGATTAGGGGTCATTCACACTCCAAGTGGTTTTAAACAGCACTGCTGTATCTTTATCAGCCGTTTAAAGTCACTTAGAAATGGTCATGTGACCACTTCTTAGCCAATAGGATTGTCTAAACTGTCTGGGGGTAATTATGAATATGCATTTTAATGACGGTGAACAAAGAAACTTCCGTCGACAAGGTTTAAATAATATTAAATAATACTAAATAAAATTAAATAATAGTAAACAATACTAAATAATACTAAAAATAGTAAATAATACTAAATAAAACTAAATAATATAAAATAATACTAAATAAAACTAATTAACATTAAATAATACTAAGAGATATTTATACTAAATAATACAAAATAATATTAATTAATACTGAATAATACTAAATAAGATTAAAAATACCAAGTAATACTAAATATTACTAAATAATACTAAATAGATTTAAATAATACTAAATAATATTAAATAATATTCAATACAACTGAATAATACTAAATAATAGTAAGTAATACTAAATAATACTACATAGTACTAATTAATATTAATGAATACTAAATAATACTAAATTATACTCAATAATATTAAATAATACTAAGTAATGTTAAATGATACTAAATAATACTAAATAGAAATAAATAATACTAAATAATGCTAAATAATACTAATAATACTAAATAATATTAAATAATACTAAATAATACTAAATAATATTAGATAATACTAAGCAATACTAAATGATAGTAAATAATACTAAATAATACTCATTTTTATTAAATAATATTAAGTAATACTAAAGGCGAGGGCAATTATCGGCCACTAGGACCCTCAGAGGTTTTAAACAATAGTTAAACACCGATTCAGCACACCTTTATTCCCATTCATAAATGCCTTTCTGTCAAAAACATGCAAAAACCTTTAAAAGTTGGGAACAAATCTGACAGTTTAGACTCAGCTCACCTCGATTCTGCGTTAAATTTCTATCCATATTTACGGGCCAATTCCTTGAACGGAATGTCGATATTATTTCTGCCTCTGATAATCATTGGGAATCACACGTCCCTATATGGAAACCAGACTAAATGACTATGCTGTTCGTTTCCCACACCAGTTAGAAACAGAAAACATAATGTTGATTTTAAAATCATTTCAGCAACTTCATTATTACGTTATAAATTAAAGACAAACATAGATAAATGGAAAAATAAAAATAGATAATTTTTCTGCAATAAATATGGATTTTCCCTTAACATATTTTGACTTTTAAATAATTAAACTTCTCTGGAAATAGAACAGCTGAAAACCGTAGCGTCGCGGCGCAGCATGCAGCCATGCCATCGCGAGTACTCGAACTCTCGCAGTACTTGTTTACGAAATAAACTTACAAAAAATGACCACTTTCGGTCTCAAAAAACTTATCAAAGTTCTTGAGAGATTCAAGAGTCCGCCAAAGATGCTGCTAAAGCTGGAAGAATATTGACAACAACACTGCTGTTGAAAGTGTATCCTGCGAAGAGGGACTGTGCGGACATGTTGTATGTGTTCAGATGTACTGCACCACCCGGATCGCGATGCGCCACACCGGCGGTACGAACCGTGTGTGGTACGGCAGGGGTCTTCGTCATGTCCGACGTCGGCACCGGTACTATTGCTGCTGTTGTAGGTCAAAATACGCATTTGGTATGTAGTTTGTCATTGTCGCTGGCGATATTTTTCTTATGAATATGTGTTTGTACGTGTGTGAATGCAGGAAAATGTGATTAAAAATTATTGCATTCTTTACTATGTAAACAGTGACCAAAAAGAGCAGACGACATTTACACAATTTTTTAGGCTCTTTCATGATGATTGATTTCATTGTTTTGTTTAAAACTAGTCTTTAACAGAAAGTTGTTTAAAACTGGTCTTAAATATATTATTTTATATTACCCCAAATTTCCCTAAGCATCAGAACCCACCCACTTTCGGGGATACATCAGCTTCTTTGATACAAAAAAAAAAAAACAATTGAGAGACCAGGTTATGACGACATAAACCCAAAAGCTGGAAACTCGTATACTTCTTATCCTGATTCAGGGGCCATATTTTACGTCTGCAAAGGCTAGCCGGTTTTAAACACTTTTTACCGTGTTTATATCGCCCGTTTAAACATGGTCACGTGATGCCCTCTCGGCCAATCAGAATGGATAAACTGACTAGGGTATTTATGAATAAATAATATTAATGCATACTAAATAATACTAAATAATACTAAGTAATACTAAATAGAACTAAATTATATTTTATAATATTAAATAATATTCAATAACATTAAATAATACTAAATAATACTAAATAAAACTAAATAATATTAACTAATACCAAATAAATTTAAATATCACTAAATAATACTAAACATAATAAATAATATTAAACAATACTAAGATATATTAAATGCAACTAAATACTTCTAAATAAAACTAAGTAATACTAAATAGCACTAAATAATACTAAGTAATACTAAATAATACAAAGTATTGCTAAGTAATACTGAATAATACTATATAGTATTAAATAATACTAGATAATATCAAATAATAACAAATAATATTAAATACAACTAAATAATACTAAATAATACTAAGTAATGCTAAATAATCCTAAATAATACAAAATATTACTTTTTAACTAAATAATACTAAATAATACCAACTATTACTTAATAATACTACATAATACTTCATATTACTAAGTAATACGAATTAATACTAAGTAATACTAAATAATACTAAGTAATACAAAATAATATTAAATAATACTAAACAATACTAAACAACACTTAATAATATTAAATAATACCAAGTAATACTAAATATTACTAAATAATATTAAATGATACTAACAATTGTAATAATATTAAATAATATTCAATACAACTGAGAAAAACTACATAAAACTAAATAGTAGTAATACTAATAATATTAAATAATATTAATGAATACTAAATAATACTAAATAATATTAGATAATACTAAGCAATACTAGATGATAGTAAATAATACTAAATAATACTAAATTTCATTAAATAATATTAAGTAATACTAAATTATACTAAATAGAAATAAAAAGTACTAAATGATAGTAAATAATACTAAATAATACTAAATTTCATTAAATAATATTAAATAATGCTAAATAATATTACATAATTCTAAATACAACTAAATAATACTAAATAATATTAAACAATACTAAATGATGCTAAAAAATTGAATAATATTAAATAATATTTAATAATACCAAGTAATATTAAATAATACGAAATAACACTAAATTTCACTAAATAACAATAAGTAATACCAAATAATAATAAGTAATACTAAATAATATTAAATACAACTAAATAATACTAAATAGAAATAAATAATACTAAATAATATTAAATAATAGTAAACAATACTAAATAGTACTAAAAATAGTAAATAATACTAAATAAAACTAAATATTATTAACTTATACCAAATAAAATTAAATACAACTAAATAATACTAAATAAAACTAAGTAATACTAAACAGCACTAAATAATACTAAGTAATACTGAATAAACCTAAGTAATACCTAATACTAAATAGAAATAAATAATACTAAAATTCATTAAATAATGTTAAGTAATACTAAATAATACTATCTAATACTAAATAATATTACAAAATATTAAATAAAACTAAATAAAACTTAATAATACTAAATAATACTAAGTAATAGTAAACATAACTAAATAATACTAAATAATACTGAATAATACTAAATAATACTAAATGATACTAAATAATATTAAATAATATTGGATAATATCAAATAATACTTAATAATACTAAATAATATTTAACAATACTAAATAAGACTAAGTATTGCTAAACACAACTACATAATACTAAATAATATTAAATAGTACTAAATAATAGTAAATATTATAAATTAAACTAAATAATATTAAATAATACCAAACAATATTAAGTATTACTAAATAATACTTAATATTACTAAATAACATTAATTAATACTAAACAATATTAAATAATATTAAATAATACTAAATAATTATAAACGGTACGAAATAATACTAAATAATACTAAGTAATACTAAATATTATTACGTAATACTAAATAATTCTAAATAATAAACAATACTAAATAATACTAGGTAATACTAAATAATACTTATTAATATTAAATAACACTAAATAAGTTTAAATACAACTAAATTGTACTAAATAATACTAAGTAACACTATATAATATTAAGTATTACTAAATAAAACTAAGTAATACTAAACAGCACTAAGTAAGACTAAATAATTTTAAATAATATTAAGAAATACTAAATAAGAATAAATAATACGAAATAATACTAAATAATACTAAAGAATATTAAACAATATAGAAGGAATGAAGGACGAGAAAAGAAGCATATCATCCATCGGTGAAAGACGTCAGTGATGCATAGGTATGTATGAATGTTGAGACAGAAAGGCCTACAGTATTTAAGTGTTGGCCTAGAGATAAGACTAACTCTCTACTCTTTCAGCAGGTTTACTGGAAATAGGTAAAGTATAAGGTGTGACTGGTGTAGTACTTAGTTTTGAATCTAAGACGCTTATACCAATTTTCATTGCGGTAACACAATACATGTATGTCCACATTGATTAACGACAGTAACAAGTTCCTAAACGAGTAACAAATAATAACGTCTTGATCCAAGACTAAGTACTTCACCAGTAAACGCAGAACTTGAGAAGACGATGAAAACTCTCTCCGTTCGATGTTTCTGATGCGTGACCCGAGGTCAGTGAGACTAGGTGTTTGCAGCAAAGGTTAAGTAACTGGTGAGGTAACAGGTAAAGTATAAGGGTGAGTGAAAAAAAAAACTAACCCATTTCCCTCCCTATAGGTTTTAAAATTCTCTCCACAGGCTACAACCTTGTTTTTGTTTTCCGCAGTTTTTTCCCAAAGTAGAGCGGATGTTGTGACAAGCAGCCGATCTGCACCAATGGCAGCTCTGGGACACGGACACCATAGATGGTTTGTTTAAGTATTGGGGTTGTCACGGATAATGTGTATGGTGAACCTGACTTTGGCTGATTGATGTGACCCCAAAAGGCTAACCCTTCTAGATGATTTATTTTTTTCAAAAAGCAGATCATGTTTTCTTCTTGAAGATGACGTAGTTTGAGAGCTGACATGTTCATCAAACTGAGGTGATGTCAACCAGCAGGGACTGGGTCATGCAAGAGATTTGGTAATGAATCGGTTTATTAAATTTACAAGTTACTGGTTAAAAAAACTACCTGCTGATTGGGACAACAACTAAATAAAGAAATTTTGATGATCATGAACTAATCTAAACATCAGTTTATTAATAACTTTGGAAGAAAATAAAAAACGGGCATCAACAAATCATATTTTAAATATCTAAAAAAAAAAAAACTCTGAAGTTATAAAAACAGTGGTAACCAGCAGTCCAAATACTACATTTTGAAATTCTACAACAGCAAGCATGAACGACCAGCCAACTACCGAGGTAAAACAACTTAAGAACCAGTTAACTTGCTTACAACTGTACGATACAAAAACCTGCAATCCTTCCCCAAACAATAGCCTTCGGCTCTTTGTGCATTTTGTCACAAAGATGTGTACAATTGTTTGTCTTGGTCTTCTAATTTTTCTCCTCAGTTCGGCCGTCACTTGTGCAGTGGTGACTACAGTCGGACTTGTTGTGATGAGCATCGGTGGAGGATACAGGTGCCTACAAGTTTAACTGTTCATGTGACTTAAGGATGTTGGAGCAAACTAACACTTCTTGGACTGTGTGCCATCAGCTGAAGGACTGCATCGAGTCTGATACACTTGTAACAATTGCATTGTTGTACTCTCACCAACTGAAGTAAGACTGTGTTAAGTCTAGCCAGATGTTTTGCCTTTCATATAGCTCCATGGTTTAACTGGTTTTAACATGGTTTAACAAGCTGGACAGTGACTGTGCATTACTGTATAAAGACACTCAAAGACTCGGTCTGAATTTGCTGCTGCGGCTATGGCTTTGGCTGCTGCTTAAAGGGTGTTAGCATGGGCCTCATATTATGCTTAAATGCATGTTCACGTGATCATGAAGCCGGCACAGCCACAAGTTCTCTCTTAATGTAAAAGAGTGAAAACACTCTTTTTGTCCGCCATACCACTCTTGCAAAGAGCCATATGGCGGACAACTCTTTTTAGAGTAAAAAACATGTATTTTCACTAGATTCAGAGTGAATTTCACTCCACTTTCACTCAAAAAGGAGTGGTGAAGAGTGAGTTTCACTCTCAAAAGAGCCAAACTGACACCACTCTGGCAAGCGAGTGAAATTTTCACTCTTTTACATTTAGAGAGTTCAGACACAGCCTTTACAGCCACAAGTGCAGACACGGCCTTAGTTTCACTGTTTACTCAACAGGCTTTGAAAGTTTTTGAATCCATCAAACTCCAATACCACTGTACTACATAGCTCGGTACTCATGTCAGTTGATTTCATCAAATCGGCACGCCTGGCCTCATGTCAAACCGTGATGGTATATAATATCAAGGAAAATCAAACGTATTAAATGCAAGCATAATACCCTTTGGATTTTGATGGATTCAGAGTAGTTTGGAAAACGACTTTAAAGATGGTATCAGTTTTTGCAAAAAGAAACAGTCAGTCAAAAATAATACGTGGTCACCCAAATTATCTGTAGTGAAATGTAAGCGTAATTTACTGTTTGAAGCTTTTTTGGTTGAAGAAATTTTTGACAAAAAATGTATTTGAAAAAAATGAGTGAAAATATAAAAACTATTATAAAGTGAAATACAATTAATCCCGTTCTTTCCAATGGGAGACTTTTGAGACGATAGCGGGCGTCCCACAGACCGGTTCTTTTCCATTGTTCTCAGTGATGAAAACAATGGAAAAGGACCGGTCAAAAGTCTCCCATTGGAGAATTAATTTGTATGCAAGTAGGACTTCAGAAAAACTAAAGCTATCAACTGAGGAGCCCATTGTACCCTGCGGCGCCATTGACGCTAGAATTACGGTGCTTCCCTGCCGAACTATTTTGTATAGTACCCTACATACACGCGTGTCATGTTACCAATATTTATTCAAATGCTTTTCTTGACATATAACCATCTTCTAGAGGTTTCTCCCTAACTATATATTCATTTTAGGCCATTCCAAAAGGTGGTTGACAGCTCCTTATCAGAAAACAACCCTGACGCTAAGCCCCGCCTTTAACCCCCCCCCCCCCGCCCCCCAACTTCACCCCCAAACAGACACACCACAACCATGCCACAACTAACAGTCGACTGATGTTTGATCACAACTCATTCCTAGAAAATATTATTTATAACCTCCAGGCCTCAAGCATTGAGGAAGGAAAGTACCGTAAGTCTACCCACTCAGACATCAGAGGCTGATGAACTTATTCAGTATCAAACGAACAACACTAAAGCCCCGCCTTCCCAATGCAGGACTCGGTTTCACAAAGAGCTAAGAATGATCATCAGTCTTAAATGTTAGCAAAGTGTGATGTCACAATGCAAATCACTATGGTAATAATGACAACTCATCATAAGATGCTAAGATGAATCTAAGTGTTTTGTGAAATCGAGCCCAGTACTCCACAACCCTCACGCTTTAACTTAACCCCCACTTAAACGATAAAAGCATTACTCATAATGTTTCATTAACACCTCACCCTCAGCACCAACCATTTAACCAGCGCGGCTTATAACAAAACAATAGCGTACAGTTATAAAACATGCATTTTGTCTACACTGGCGCTCAAAAAAAATTTATTATATAGATAGTTATAATTTATTGTCATTTTTGTAGTGTTTATTTACTGCAGTTTATCTGAAGTAATGATACCGGTACTGTAGCAAAGCCAAAGTAAGCATTAGGCCTGTTTATGTATTTTAATAATTGTCAGACGCTCACAAATTTACTACGCTACTGTTATGAACAGTCATAATCTATACACTACATGTGAACGCCTTGCTTTTCATAATAACATAGTACTTATCGTTACGAGAAGAGAGCTCGCCCAAATGTTTTCTGACATAATGTGTGCTGGCTGCAGATTAATAGGTGTCATTATTCATGGCTATCACCTGTTGTTAGCAAGCGCTTTGAGGTGACCGTTGATAAAGCATTAAGTAAAATAATTTGTATTACTACTATCGTGTATCTAAAATACACAATTGTTAAATCCAATACTTAATGACTGCAGATGTACGTGTTAGCCACAAGCAGTATGCAAATAATAAAAAAATGTATATATAATATTGATGTATTTAACTGTTTGCTGAAAGTTGTTGAAAACAATTTCCCTTTTTTACGAATTTATTTCCATGTAGATCTAATTTTAAAATGTAATGAAGTTTTTCTTTGCTAGACTCTAGAGTTAAATAAAATAATAAGAGTCACCGTGTTGTCATGTACCCTGCGTGCATTAGCAGTCACTGATACTGTTACTCATTATATGAAAAGAAACCAGACTATTTTGCCTTCACGTCACGGCTAAGGCTGTGTCTGAATTGACGGCTCTGGCAGTGGCTTTGGCTGGATTGATGAAAACGCCCATTCACAGAACAAAATCAAGAGGTGTTCTGGGCTGAATGCCCGAACACCTAAAGAAAAAAACAAAAAAAACAAGAGGTCTTCGGAACCGAGTCCAAACACCTACAAAAAACGAACAAAATCAAGAGGTCTTTGTGCCCTAGTCCGAACACCTAATTAAAACTCACAGCAAGTCTTGGTGCGGTGCAGCAAGGTGTCTTGGCCACCACCACCCTATTTTTCCTCTCTCTGTATTGGGCCTTGCATTTCTTACTAGACAAGTGTTAGAGTAAAAATAAAATTCACTTCTTCCATTACGTTGTCGTCAACCTGGATTCGAGCCTGGAACTACCAATACGTATTGAATCAACTATCCAGTTCTGCTACCTGTCCTCCGCATAAGAAGTGTTACTTCATCTAGATACAAATAATACATTACCTTTTAAAGTTAGAAAACTAAAACACCAACAGACCAGGAATCGAACCCTGGTCCTGGGATATGCACTACGGCGATCTTCCTTGTTGCGCTAATTGTACTCCGCATAGGAAATGCTGTTTTAATGGTATACAAATAATACATTACCTTCTACAGTAGGAAAAAAAAAGTTATTTGACTCCCCTCAACAAAAGTTGAACACACTAAAATCAAGATGGCCGCAGAATATGGCGGCCATTTTGAAATCTTACATTTCATTAACAACTTCCACGTGAAACATAATTACTATTTGGGAAAACATCAAAACAAGTGGAAAGTTAATGATTAACAAGAAATAATTCTCAATAAAACGTTAACAATGTGTGACCCAAAGTCAAACGAGTGGTTGCCATGGAAACAGCTTACCTTGAATACATTTCATTTTAAACGATATTACACAAGAAATTATTGGGGAAAGTCAGAAACTGTGGTATTGATCAGATGCAGTGTTAAAGAGTTACGCGCTAAAACATGGTTGGGGGCACATTGTTCATCCCGGTCCTGACAGGCTTTATTAAACGTTTATGCTATTAAAACGTTTATGCTAACATACTGGTATGTGCGTTTCATCCCAAATAGTCATCCCAACTATAGCTAGGCCTGTCCAACTGCAATTGGGGTAATCCAAACTGTAGTTGGGATACCCTATAAGGGGGTATCTCAAGCATGACTAAAGTCAAGTAAACCCAATTAATTCCACAGTAGCTTTTAGACTATTTATTTTTTGTAACCCTCTATTTTTAATTTAATTTATTCAAAGATTGTCATTGAGGGTTAAATTTTTTTAAGCCACAAACTAAAGTTTCTGCAGCTCTTTTTAACAAATCGGTCGAAATTTGTTTTTTAAACTACGGGTTTTACAATGCACAATGCATTTGATGTTGAGAACAATAAAACCAACATGAAACCGACAACGCCCAGTGTATCTGTCTTTTATTGTTCAAAGTAGTTTTAAATCGCTGCACTTAGACGGTGTCAGTCTCTGATTGAAATGATTCTGAGGCGAATGCCCAGACATTGTATTCTCCAATCTTCTCTCTTTGTTTACCGGTATCCGACACCCGGACGTTACAAGAGACCCGGGTTTCAGAATTTCAGGGGCCGCGATGACGCACAAGACCCGGCGTGCGCTACGATTCGAGGGGAAACTTGGCAAGAAGTCTCAGTGTAAAAACAGGAAGGCCTCTCTGTTTCCAAACGGACAGCCCTGATTTAGTCGTCTGAAGTAACGGTAAGAATCCATCGCAAATGAAAAGCTTCATATTATTTTGTTGCTGGTTTTGATAATAGGACTGTGTTGAGATCATTAGTTTTTCAGTGATAAATGTACATGTATATTGGCCTAACTAATGGCTTGAGAATAGTCAGATGGTGTGTACATGATTATCACTTAATAAGCTAGGTAAGATGTGGTCGTAATAATTATTCGCTGGAATAGTTGTATATAAACGGCGGGTAATATTTAGACAGTTTAACAATAAGCCTTGATGTAATCTATATTATCTTATCAACATCTAAGATGAGAATTGAAGCTTGATGCTTCTTGACGCCGAGTAATAATTAGCTAGTTTTGCAATAGACCTTGTAGCAATCTGTATAATCTTATCAACATCTACAATGAGAACTGAAGCTTGATGCTTCATCACTTTAAGTGATTTTTTTGCAGTTTAGTTAAAGGCCCAGTTCAGGACCGTATTCTCCAATCAAGATCAAGGACGAGAATCGAAGCTTGATGCTTCTTGACGCCGAGTAAATGTTAGCTAGTTGAAGTAGGCCTTGATGTCATCCGCATTATCTTATCAACATATACGACGAGAACTGAACTTTTTTTGCAGTTTAGTTAAAGGTCTATAGTTCTTAGCCGTATTCTCCTATCAACATAGGTTAGATGTGGTCATCATAGCTATTTGCAGGAAATGCCATCGATCGAAGGTTGCTGCTCCCGTTTTCCATAGTTGTTTTCGTAGGTTAGCCGAGTGTTCGAAAGGTTAGGTTGAAAGAGTTTAAACTGGTGAGGGTTGCGATCGGACGCCGGCAACGAACGTCAGCATTACGTGCACATAAGGCAACGAACAGTCAAATGATTGGGAGTGAAGATCCGAAACAGTCAGTCGGGAGCTTGGAACCAATCTGCCTTGACCCAACTTCAACAGCAAAATCGATTACAAAATAATAGTTACCGTATTTCGTCTGTAGCAAGTAGTCAAGTAGGAAGTTCCGGGCCGGACATCAGGGTGGAGGACCCCCCGCGGCCCCAAATCATTTCTGTTATACGGGCCTTCTGCATGTGCTGACGCAACGAGCTGACGTTACGAGTACCTGACTGGATTAGCTCTTGACTACGAGAACTGAAGCTTGATGCTTTATCACTTTAAGTGATTTATAAATGTACAGATAATTATGTTTTTAGCAGTTTAGTTAAAGGCCCAGTTCTTAGTCGTATTCTCCTCTCAAGATCAAAAACGAGAATTAAAGCTTGATGCTTCTTGACGCCGACTAATATTTAGCTAGTTTAGCAATAGTCCTTGATGTAACGTGTATTATCTTATCAACATCTACGACGAAAACTGAAGCTTGATGCTTCATCACCTTAAGTGATATTTGTTTGCAGTTTAGTTAAAGGCCCAGTTCTTAGCTATATTCTCCTATCAAGATCAAGGACAAGAATTGAAGCTTGATGCTTCTTGATGCCGAGTAAATGTTAGCTAGTTGAGCAATAGGCCTTGATGTGATCCGTATTATCTCATCAATATCTACATTGAGAACTGAAGCTTGATGCTTCATCACTTTAAGTGATGTATATTTTTTCTTTTGCAGTTTAGTTTAAGGCCCAGTTCTCAGCCGTATTCGCCTATCAAGATCAAAAGATCAAGGACGAGAATTGAAGCTTGATGCTTCTTGACGCCAAGTGATATTTAGCTAGTTTTCCAATAGACCTTGTTGTCACGCTTTCACCGTATAAAGAAATCAAACGACAACATAATTATGATCACGTTGGGGCCTTTCAATTAACCGGGAAAAAAATGGTCACAGCTTGATGAGGATTGTTACTTTATACAATTCGTGGACAAAAGGAGAACAGTTTGTGTGAGCAGTTTTATATAGGAATATTATCCTACAATATTACAAACTAAGAAGTGTATTGTTTTTTTCACACCATAACTAAACGATCGAAATTACAGCAAATCATTTTTAACATTATCCATATAAATATTAAATATTCTCAGACATATAGAACATAACAAAAGTTGCTTTGAGAAACACTGGCTTTCTTAGGTAAAATTATTTACACTCGGAAGTTTCTTCCTGTCATCGAAGAATTCCGACAAATTAATGATTATCGTTGAAACTTTGAAATGTAGTATACTGAGTTCTTTATTACTGGATGATGAGCAAGTTTGAAATAATCGTTTTATTTCACGGTGTCTGGTCTTACAAAGTGGTCTGATAAGACTCTGTACGATTATCTTTCCCGCCCCAAAAGTATATATTGATCTTCCTGCAGATGTATCAAGAAGTTACTCTCTGCTGCTTGAACATGACATCTTGACTTCATATGTGACATTGGACGCCACGTTTTAGTGGCTCAGCCACAGGGCTGGGCAGGGTTGGCTGGGCGGTGTGATGTGCCCCTCTCCCTGGTGTGGGCTGCGCAGGCTTCCGGGTGCCCTCCTCCCTCACACATTTAGAATCCAGATATTATGATTCTGTCGTGTGTCAGTGAGATCGCAGAAACACACATTTGCTATGAGTTTGTGTTTTTTTCAAATAGACGTGCTTATTAACGTTAGAAATGGCAATTGACCTCATGTCTCATGATGACCTAACAATACACAAAATGATCAAGCCACGTATAAAATACACTCTCCCACCTGCCGAGACTAAGATTATAATCGAACAAGGTATAAGAAAATGGCCCCGGCTGATTTCACTAACAGCTAAATCTTAACTGTGCATCGATCTTAATTGCTAAGCAAACTAGCCTTTTCGACGGAGTTTTCCCTAATGTAACTACGATGTAAGAGGGCGCTAATCTTTAACCTCGAACCATCACTGCCAATAGACCGATTCCGCGACCCACGTCACGTGACCACCTTTGGGTATAAAATGTAAACACACACGACATCCTCCATAGGAAAGGGTGGTACGGTACACGATGATTAATGCATTTATTTAGTCGATCGAGGCTTTTCTTGCTCGAAATCTGTGAAAGATATTCCATAGTTTGTACCAGAGACCTTCAAGTGGCTGAATAAAGCCAGTAAGGACAGTTCCAGCAAGTCTTGAAAATTGTAAAAGTACCGTATAAATGTGCACGATGTGTACAGCGCACGGCGGAACGTTAGGCCACACGGCCGCGACCACCACACACTTTTCAACACAAAAATTTCAAAGTTTTGAAGCTGAAATCCTCCAAAGAAATTGCTTTCCAAAACTGTGTGAATCCTTTGCCTATTTGAAATTCTGCTAGGCTAGATATTAATGCTCACTTTTCCCAACGTTGTTTATTCTTTTTTTACAGTGATTTAGGCCTACATTACAAACAAAATAACAGACGGGCGGCTACATAATAGTCGTCTGACGCCGGTAGTGCATGGCATAAAAAACCTCTTTTTAGTAGAATTCTGTGTCGGCCACAACATGATTAAATTCAGCAGGTACTACCAAATATGGCCATATCCTTTTTTTTTTCAATGGGCCAAAAAAGCCAAGATTCCATGTAAGCCTCAGCCCTGGTATATCCAACAAGCCTGTAGACTTTCATTGGCCAGATCCTAACCACTGCAGAGTAAAGAGTGTTGAAAGACAGCAGCCACCTGTCTCCGTGCAGTAATTGATTGACCCTTGTGACAAGGGTCATCGGCACAAGGCACGCACTTTGTGAAAACAACTTGCGGCCGCACAGTGATCATAAATAACACAAGTCTAAGTCTTGGATGGCACTCCAATTCACCCCCATAGTCATTTACTATAGCTTTGGGCCTGCGGTTACACAGCGTAAAGTTTGCATTGCGGATTACCCAAGGGTTAACCCTATCAGGACCGGGGGGCACAATGTGCCCCCACCGATTTTTTCCCGTCAATTTTTAACGTTTAATCCAATCAGCGTGAAACCTTCTGACTTTCCCCAAAATATATCTAGGATCATATTGGCAAAAAATAATTGATACCGGCGGTTAGCTGTTGCCATGGCAACCGTTTGTTTGACTTGGGCCAGACGATTTTACTGTTTTTGTGATTTTTAAAACTTTTTGAACATAATTTCCACTTATTTTTTATTTCTTTGCCAGAAAAGTGATAGTGATGAGTCACGTGCTGGTCTAAAGTGGTTTTGGGAATTCAAAATGGCCGCCATTTTTGGCGGCCATCTTTGGTTTTGTATTTTCAGCCTGTAATTTGGGGGTCAAATTATATAAAGTTTTGTAACAAAATAATTTTTTCCAACATGCTTATTTCTTACTTTTCAGACCCAGAAAATATTTGGATTTTTCAACCAAGCTTTATTATTTTTCCCTGGGCCCTTGGCGGCGGCCATTTTTATTTTTAAGTGAAAAACGCAAAAAAATGTTTTTCCCCAAAATGGGATAAATTAATGGATTATAACGCACCCAAAGGTGACTCCAGTAACAAAATTAGGTTGAAATTATATTGATTGTACAAGTTTGCCAAGTTTCAAAACATTCGGACGGAAAATACAGGAGTTATGGGGAAAACACGACTTTTGACCAAAAAATTGGCAACAAACAGTCAAAAACGCCCTCTAGTGACGATTTTTGGATTTTGTTTTTACGTCATCATATAGAACTCGGTGAAATGAACATTTGTGGCAAGTTGCACCAAAATCGGTCTAACACTTTGGAAAATATGGAGGGGTACATAAAAAAGCCCGGTCCTGATAGGGTTAAGGGCCACCTGTAACTGTTTATTAGTTTAGTAAAATATTGCAGATAATTATGTCGCGGCAACAGGCAAAATTGTATTTGAATTGTATTGTTAAACATAGATTAAATGCTATGAAACAGGCCCAAGGCTATAAATTAAGAAGCTACACTTTTACTATTTGGTTGGGGAAGACTCGATAATTTATTTGTCATTTACCCCTTGTTTTTTTTTAAACTTAGTAACCAAAGTTGATAAGTTATTGTTTGTCAACATTTTATAACCTTATGTTACTATTTGTTTACTTTTTTTATTTATTTATTTATTTTAATTTTATATATATATATATATATATATATTTTTTTAATTTATTATTATTATTATTTTGTTTTATTTATTTTTATTATTATTATTATTTTTTTTTTTTTGGGGGGGGTCATTGGAGCCTGGTAGACTGGTTCCTTGACCAAAGATTTCCAGACAACTCTTATTAAAAATATTGGGTCGGGTGTCGCCCACGTTTAGAAATATACTGATGCCACATATATAATTTTATAAATATCCATTACTTGTCACCAACGGTGGACAATGTCATTGAATAAAAAACGAAGCGCCGATGACACCCATTGTTTTCTTCTAAAAAGCCTGGGATAATCACAGTTTGCAAATTTGTTACACCAATATTCAAAATTAGTGTTGGATCTGTTGGAATTAAACCAACCAATAATGAGATGTGTTTTCTGTAATAGAAAGTTTGCAAATTGTTGAACTTGGTCACAACGGATCTGTCAACAATATTGGTATGTTTTGCTACATTTGGACATCCTTGCCAACCAGCGCGGTTTGTTTATCAACAAAAGAAAGGTCTCACACTCACGGAAATGTCCGTCCAATAACGATACTATCCGAATGTTGACGACAAGTTCGGATTAGTTTTATTTGATATTTAGTCACATGACACTGGATGATACCGGACCCTAAATTGGACAGAGAACAGTGAGAGATTTTTTGGTCTGGGAACCGAACTATATGGTTTTTGTTTTAGAACCAGCCTAACCGAACCTGGATTGCCGCATCATCATGCGTTGAAATATAGAACATCCTTAGCAACAGTCGTGGCCGTAGCCGTAGCTGTAGCAGCCAATCAGGATAAGGCCTAAATCCACGCCCGTCTTTAGGGGACTAGTCAGTCTATCAAATTCCAGGTTAATTTGGACCATTCGTGATCGCATAAGGATGCTTTCAACAGCTAATTTCCTTGCATCACAAATTACAGTTATATTATGTTGACTGTCTGTATATATATATTGTTTTCAATTGTATCAGTGGCCAAATAAATAATAAAAGCAATAACAATGGAAACACCAGTTCGTTTTATTTGTTTTGCCTCAAGTAAGCTTGGTTCACACACGCCCTCACACGGTCAAAATAATGCAAATTTAAATTCAAGCTTATGGCTCATGTTCAAAGAGCTGCTACGGCAACACACACACAAGAGTATATGTACATGTCTTTGGCATTCGATTTTCTGTAGTGGAGTGGGACTTGAGGTGTTACGGGCAAATGCCCGAACACAATAAACAAAAAAATAAATAAAAAAGGACTGTATCGTCAGCGAACTGGGATACACAGTGATACCATGCACATTCCGATCATTACATAACATCAGGCACTGGGAGCTCAGTCCGTCACCGCGTCTAACGCGGCCTCGCTGATATTGGAAGATTCGGAAAGAAAACCATTAACCATAACACAGGGATTCATTTCATTCATTCATTCATTTAAGACATTTATTTCCATTCCAACAAAGAGAAAACGTCATAACATTCACAGAGAAAAGTAAATGGATAAGTGGAAATGGGGGCATAGCCAAAAAAGCCAAGGCTTGTAGTAGGTATGCCCGTACAGACAAGGACTAACAATAACAAATACAGTGGAGAGCTTTTAAAAATATAGCTAAGAGTAGACTCTATGTAAACTTTAATGAGGCAGAAACGACTTGGATTAGTTACAATATATAAAGGAGGGTACATAAAAAGATGGCAAAGCGTAAAGTAAACAGGTGAAATGGAACAATCTGTATAAGGCAGAAAGCTACAAGGATTAGATCGGATTTAGAACAATGTGAGCTTTGAGTTTGCGTTGGAACGCAACTGTATTCCTACTAGAGGTTATGTAAGAGGGAAGGTTGTTCCAGTTGCAGAGGCCTGACCATAAAATACTATCTTGAAATGCGGCTGTTCTATGTCGGGGGAGAAATGTGCTAACAAGGTGTTGAGGAAGTTGATTAGTTGAATACTTGTACATAAATATACACTGCTGATATAAATTAATATTATGAATGCGTAATAAATTGTATTTTTTAAACAAGGGTACACTGTGAGCTCTAAAATGACACTTGGCAATAATGCGAATAATTTTTTTCTGCAGCAACTCCATTTTGTACAAGTTACTTTGAGAAGTATTTCCCCAGACCATATTATTACAGTATGATATATAAGGAAGAATAAGAGATCAATAAAGTTTACGCAAAATGTTGTCAGGAAACACAGATTTGAGCCTGGAAATAATGCCAATTAATTTAGAGATTTGTTTACAAGTTTCGGTACTGTGAGGTTTCCAAGTGAGGCGGCTGTCAATGTAAACTCCAAGAAACTTTGTAAAATCAACCTTTGGAATCTCGTGATTAGAAATGCTGATTTTGAGATGATGAACATCACATTTTTTGTTTTTGTTACAGAAGATCATGTAGTTACACTTTTGGAGATTCAGAGACAGCCGGTTTGCTTGAAACCATTCACTGACACTAGACATTATATGTATTGGCAACATTAAATAAAGAAGATGGTCCATTATTTTTCACACCAAGACCAAAATTAAACTTGTCAAGCACTTTGTTAATAAAATCGTGAGAAACAGAATCGAAGACTTCAAAATAAACGGTACGCCGGGGATATTGTTAGTTTTTAGCAATACACTGTAAATCATACACGGTGCGGATATTTTCACCAATAAAACAACCCTCCATGCATCCCTTCTTGGGATCGGTAATAATGTGAGTTAGACAAACTTTTAGCCTTTCGGCAATGTATGTGGAGGCCAATGAGTAAGAGGTATTAAGAAGCGTAATTGGGCGCCAATTTGTTTTGAAAGACCGAGGATTCTCCCTTAGGCAGGAGAGTACAAATCTCATTTTTTTGTGTGATGACTGGAAGTTGGCCCACCTCGAAAGCATAACTCAATGATCGCAAAAGCAACCAAGATAAATCAGAACAAAATAAGATATACAATTCAAAACTGAAACCGTCTAAACCAGGAGACTTATCATTTTTGCAATTTTTCAAGGCTTTTCAGAGCTCTTCGTGCGGTCAATGGACCTTCAATAGTTTCCTGCTTAGTGTCAGAAATAATAGGTGCATCTGTTTGATCGAAAATGGTTCTCAATTCTACATCATCTACTTTTCTTGACGAAAACAGGTTCATGATAATAACAAAAACTCTAGATTCTGTTTCAGTTTATGTCCCTTAAATTTTGGTTGACTTTAGGCCTATATTCATCAAATGAATTTCAAATTCACAGACATTATAAACACCCCACAGAACTAGAGATGTGGATGTATTTTGTTTTAACTACACAAAGTCATAAACAAAATCAAGCAATAAAACAAAAATGAAACTGACTGGGTAAGGGTTCGCCCCAAAATTGAATTAAAAAAAATAAATAAATAAACAAATACAATGATTGCAAAAAGTCTTATTTTTATTAGAATGCAGATTTTCACAAAAACTATAAAACTATAAATTTAAAACTAGGTTAAGTCAAGCGTGAAAGATTCACAAGGAAGGAATCAGTTGTTTGAGCTTTATCGCTACTTAGCCAATTAAGAACAACATGTAAGTTTCAGAAAAACGTAATTTATACTTTATCATAGTAAAATATGTTGACAAAAGTATTAAACGTAGTTAAGTTCAAAATTAAAGAAAGGACTCCTTAAACCCAAAAGAAGAGTGCAAACTATGGTGTTTTTGTTTTGTGTGAGAGACCAGTAGGCCGTAAATATATATTGAAAACCAATTAAAATGGACAGCAGCTGGCAGTCCGGTGGGCCGTCGCAGGCGTCTTTACACAACTGCTTGACTAGGCACAGCTGAAGGGTTGAAAGATAGTGAATATGATTTCATTTTGTCTTTTCCCTTTTTGTTTCATGTTAACATGCATTTCCTAAAATTTCACAATTTACTGCGAATTGTATACGTGATAACCCTTACAAGATTATACAGCATAATTATCATGTACGTAAGCTACTGAATGCTGATTATTGAAACTGAAATTGCTGATTAACGTTTATGGTGGTGCTATTGAAATTTATAACAGACAATCCGAACTTAGTAGAGAGGAAGAGCAAGAAGAGAGACAAAACGTGTCATATTGTGCTATTATTATGTAGCCTGATTCTTGTCATTTCTTTATTTCTTTAAGTTACTAGCTACAGCAGTAAGCCTTTTGCTGAGCATTAGGGCGGGGGGTGTTCGGGATAATGTTAACAGGAATAATAATGACAGTTGTGGTGGTATAACACTCGCCCGATGATTTGGTGTATGTGCCACAGGAAGAAACGCGAGCGTCACGACCCTTTACGTTATACATGCCCCAGCGTCCGTCATAGTACTTGTGCCTCCAAGCGTTAGCCATCTGGCCCAGGGAACAAAGCGACGAGCCAATACTCTTACAGTAGGTCTGGGCTGACGCCAAATCATTGGCCTCGTACTTGTCTGGTGATAGACAAATACTATACCCTACGGATGAAAAAAAAAAAAACATTAAGACTATCATTGTAAAAATAACAATATTGGCAGAGAAACATGTTGGAGATGTTGTTTAGAAGATGATGCGTGTCGATAATATCGGTTTAAAACTGTTTGACGTACAATGGGTCCAAATTCTGTATTATAAAGGTATTGCTGTTATAATGTGTTTTGAGGTAATGAGCGCCACTCTCTATCTGTGGCAATGGGTTGACTAACCTGTATTGCAGTTACAAGAGTTTGCACAATATGACAAGTCTTTGCAATTTCATGGGAGAGTGGTGTCTTACATTTGGTAAATTGTTGATTTTTCTCTCAAAATTTCGAGTTTCACTTCAACTTTTATGTAAAGTTATCTGTATTGGTTTTGCACTGACGTCAAACAGTACTTACGTGAAAACGAATAAGTATACTTTTTCGGACAATCGATGGGGTCGGTGAAAATAAATGCAGACGTGGTGGCCACCACGCTCAAAATTAGCACCAACTTGTGAATCATCTGAAACAAAACCATACATTAATTTAATTGACACGTTTCCTATAAAAAAATAATAATAAACAAATAACAAGAATAAAATTGTTATTGCAAATGGGGCCGATGGTACTAATCAACCGTCTGATCAAATACAACACAACAGCAGAGAACGGTGGTTGATTTCCAAATTTATTTTTTGTTTGTTTACAGTATCAAGCACTGTTTCCGCCATCTTCAATCTACGCCAGTTTTTAAGTTCTGACGAGGTATGTAACTTCTTACTTGTAACGATTTCATAATTTTGTGTCTCCGAAAGTTTGCCAGGGAAACGGGGAAAATACCAATAAATCTGAAGGGAAAACAATTGTTTGATTTGTTTTGTCTCATTATATTTACCATTGCAAAATAATAAAATTAGCTGTTGCACATTGCTTACCAACCAAAAGGACATGATGTATAAATGGCCCCAAAATCTTAAATGGCCTCACTTTTTGACCCTAGCAGAGTCTTTGTCAACAGAAAAACAAACTTTTTTACCATTCTCACTTTTCTTTTGAGTAAACAAAGGACAAACTCCCTGGATGCTGTGTCGCATTGAATCAGAAAGGATAAGGTTATTATAATCGTTATTGTGGATGTACCTCCACTCCACAATGAACTTTGTTACAAATCAGTGATTTAAGTCTTGCTCCATTTACCTAGTACGATTTAATTTTGTTTAGTTGACAATACAGTGAGACATTATTTGATCACAAAATTGGAAAAGAATGTAAAATGTATTTCACTAAACTGTAGTCAATTTCTGTGTTTTACCAAGAACACTGACAGTTCTTTTTGTTGAACATTATAAATTTTCATGTTATTCATCAAAGAGCCAAGGGATAGGCATGCGCTGAGAAATTTTCGTATAGTGCTTCTACCTGTAAAGCATACAGGGCGAAGACAATACTTCCCATGCAAGGCAGCAAGAATGTAACTTAAATGGAGGTTGTGTTGCATGGCTCTTGAGACAAAGTCTTGTTAACTTGCAATAGAAGATGTGCCGTGAATGCAAATTGAATCGGGGGAAAGGAGGAAAAGGACGACAATTTTGGACTAAAGAACCCGCATATAAACTCATTGCAAAAACAATCATTACTTCACCACAAAATTAACGCGAGAACTGCAGCATATTTGTTTGTTTGTTTGTTATTATTATTTTTTTGGGGGGTGGGGGCGGGTGAAGCATAAGGATTTTGGTGTCAGGTTGGCCGAATAACTTAAAGCTATATAGGACTGGTAAAGCCTATAGTGCAGGTTTCTTACTTTGTTTAATTCCATTAAAACATCGAGGGAAAAAATGAAATTTTTGATTCAATCAGTTGTCTAAAAGAGCAGGGAATCGTGAGAGTCATACAATTTTAAGTACGTAAAAACGTCAATATAAAATTGAAATTGGGTCTTAAAAAACATTGGTTGGGAGCTGGTACTGACATGAATTTCATAAACAGTGAGCTTTCATACTGCGGGAAAATAGGCCTACATATAAAATACCGGATTTGTACCCATCAACAAACATAGATTTCATTGAATCAGTCTGCTGAAACCTCACTGGTTATGAAGTTCACGACAGTATCCCACATAATTATTTCTGTCGAGAATTTGTTTTTTAAAGACCCAGATTTTAATTTCATTTATTACAACAAAAATTTAAAATAAAGTTTTACATGGTGTCAACAGATGTGCTCGGCTTTTCACTATTTTCTCTTCACTTAGACAACGGATTTAGTGAGAAATTTTCCAAGCAATCACACAAAAACAGATCAGTAAATAAATCTTAATATTATCAGCCTCTCATATGAATGTGAACAGCAGGCCTGAATATCATCCTGAACGAACCAAATCTGATTTGAACGTGAACAGCAGGCCTGAATATCATCCTGAACGAACCAAATCTGATTTGAACGTAAACAGCAGGCCTTAATATCATCATGGATGAACCAAATCTTATTTGAATGTGAACAGCAGGCCTGAATATCATCATGGATGAACCGAATCTGATTTGAATGTGAACAGCAGGCCTGAATATCATCATGGACGAACCGAATCTTATTTGAATGTGAACTGATGAAATAATCATAATTTAAAACATACCGTGACACTGATTGAAGTTTAATCTAGCTTTGGTGGAAAAAATGCCGTCTTTCGCTATCGCAGATCTGACGTGCTACTACACCGTGCTTGCTCTGACCATGCTCTGACTTGCTCAGTTTTGGGCTTTTTATTTTATGGAAAGAAAAGAAGAAAAAAAAACAGGTCCCAAGACCATTCATTGTGGTCAATGGTTAAGAGAGCGTTGTCCAGTCTGGTTACGTAACAAAACAAGAAGAAAAGATTGAGGCAAACCAAAATACACTGTACTTCAAATGGAGACTACTGGCTGTATAATGAGCAGAACTCATTGTCCACCAACCAAACAAAATAAAGAAAAGATTACGGCGAACCAAAATGCTTCAGTTTAATGGAGACTATGGGGTGTATAATGAGCAGAACTCATTGTCCACCAACCTCTCAAGGAGGGTAATCTGATGGGAGACAATCAACTGCTAAACACAATGTCCTTCTTTCTGGGTGAACTCGGGCAGAAATGTGAAATCCCACTGCGTGCCACTCTTTTGATACAATACAATAGATCAGTGAAGATCCGCACAGGCAAGGACCATTACTGTGAATGATCAAAACATTTGCTTGCTGAAATGGCACCCACGCGTATTTCACATTCCAACAACAGAAATAGCTCCAGTAACCATCTTGCTCATAGTTATCTGCTTTTGACCAACCTTAACCAATATTCAACTGACTTCGTGTTTCTTCGGCTCGATCTGGAGCGCCATTCCAAAACAAAAATAATAATGACAATAATATAATCAATAATGATAACATTTCTAGAATTGGAGCGTTTTGTTGAAATTGTATGAAGAGATCTGGACCGGGTTGAAATGTGAAATCCCACTGCAGCCCATTCCAGCTAGTAAATCTTTTGATACAATACAATAGATCAGTTTCGTAAATTTGTTGTGAAAGCGGGGTTGGGGTGGGGTTAGGGGTGGTAATAAAAAGAATAATGCTGAGATCACCAGCAAAAGGCACGGGGAATGTTACATGTAAGTTTACAGCAGATGTTCGATTGCATTATGGATGCCCTCTGTGTTGTTAATGTTCTCCGCAGTTTGTATTAAAAAAAATAGTATAGCATAGTATACTGTACATTTATTAGGCCTTGTCAAGTAACTGGTTCGAAAGATACTACAAAACTAGGACACTGTATTCAGAAACATGAAAAGCAAAACGGGGCGCCCGCTTTCGTTTAATAGGTAAAAACCAACGATCTTTTAGCGCCATAAGGGCCTACTAAACGGGGAAAAACAACGCCAAACGATCCCACCAGCCCTGCAGCGTCCTACGCCATTAAAAAAACGGATCCACACTGTCGCTCAGTCAGCAACTGTAGCGGTAAAATTGCGTGTAAAACTGTCTTTGTCTGCTCACAAACTCTTCTAACATGGTATCAATAGACTCAGAAAGGTTCAATGAATCCCCAGAAACCCCCAAAAAGGCAAAAAAAATAAAAAAAAAAAAATAATGTTTCCACTGCATACCATTCTACTGAGTAGTATGCCGTAAAAACACGATGTTACATGGTCGTGCAGTTAGCGACTGTAGCGGTAAAATTGCGTGTAGAACTGCCTTTGTCTGCTCACAAACTCTTCTAACATGGTATCAATAGACTCAGAAAGGTTCAATGAATCCCCAGAAACCCCCAAAAAGGCAAACAAAATAATTAAAAAAAAATAATGTTTCCACTGCATACCATTCTACTGAGTAGTATGCCGTAAAAAAACACGATGTTACATGGTCGTGCAGTTAGCGACTGTAGCGGTAAAATTGCGTGTAGAACTGCCTTTGTCTGCTCACAAACTCTTCTAACATGGTATCAATAGACTCAGAAAGGTTCAATGAATCCCCAGAAACCCCCAAAAAGGAAAACAAAATAATAATAATGTTTCCACTGCTTACCAGTCTACTGAGAAACAAAATAATGTTTGCACTGCTTACCAATACCAGTCTACTGAGAAACAAAATAATGTTTGCACTGCTTACCAGTGTACTGAGAAACAAGGTATCTGATTGTCTTGGCCTACCCTAAAACCACAGCTTGACTTCCTACAATAAACAGCTGGCAATCTTATCTCAACTCTGACAGGATGATTAATGAAGGTTTATTGCTCGTAAAAGCGGCTAAAGATCTTAGCACTTGGGGTGTATCAATGACAATGGTTTCCTGAGGGCCTTCGAAGTTAACGGGGAATGTAGGTCCAAAACTCACCCCCAGCTAATTTTGCTGGTTATAGCATTATCCGGCTATGTTCCATTGAGTAACTTGTGAAATTTCAAGTTTTTAGACTGTACCGTTAATGAGTAACCGCAATTAGTACACATTTGCGCAGTAAGCCACTGCGCCACGGGAGCGTGCAGGAAAAAAAAAGGTGATGGCAGATTAAACATTTTGGTGTTCGGCGATAAATTATGTCAATGATCTTAGCACATATTGACACATATTATGGGGAAGGGAGCCATCACGTGGTTGGTACGAAGGCGTTACATCTGCTACTGTGCAAAACGGCACAAGTATCGTATCTTGTGTCTTTATTTTTAGTACCTTTGATGGTACCAACCTCAATGTGGCACTACGGTGCTGTTTGGTGGGTATAGTTAGGTACCGAACGTTCCTGTAAATACCTGTCTTCTCACTGTTTGCACGTACAGGTGGGCGTGTAATGGCGTGTACAGCCATGGGTGTTGTCTTGATAGGGATTTGTAGCTATCGGGTGTTTTTTTTTTCAGTGAAAACCACAATTATTTTAAGGACCGAAAATCTGGTTGGGGAGGATCCCTGGACAAAAAGTGTAGGAGGATTTATCCCCACCCCCTGATATTTACGCCCATTGTAGATCAGTGGAAATCAGAGATTATAGAGCGCCGAATGCGCAAGATGGGGAGCTGAAGCTTTATCTATTGTTGGACTCTGAAATATGCATGCGCGCCATTTTGGCAAGTGGATGCTTTGTTTCCCATTGATAGCAATGGTCATTGTCTGCACTGATCTGATCTGATATGTTGTTGTATCAACAGAGTTACTTGCTGAAATGGCATCTAGTGGGATTTCACATTTCAGCCAGATTTCCCCATCTTGCCCCTTCGGCGCTGTATTATCTTTGGTGCAGACCCAGACAGACGAGGACTATTGTTTTGAATGATAAAGACATATTTGCGCAACTCACAACATATTTCATTGCTACCCTGTAGGACTGATCGATTCAGAAAGAGCTCGATTCCTCACTATATTAAGTTGCTGAATTCATGATTGTTACTTCCGGGTCTTCCCCTCCCCTTTTCTTGTGCAATTTTTATCGTTTTGTTATGGCTGGTCCTTTTTTTGTATTTTTAATTTTTTTTAACTATTTGTTTTATTTTAAACTGCTTTGTGTTTTTGATGTTTTATATTGTAACATTCTTGTAATTTGGCCCACGGGCCACGAGATGAATGTAAATAAACCAATACCAACCAATACCAATGTGGAGTGTCGTGGCCGAGCGGTCTAGTCCGCCGAACTTAAGTTCTGTAGTTTACAGAATTTGGGTTTGAATCCCAGCCTGGCCAGTCGCGACACTTGAGCCTTGAGCAAGACACTTTACAATAATTGCGTTGTCCTTCGGATGGGACGTTAAGCCACATGTCCCATGTACTAGCATGGGTAGTACACGTAAAAGAAACCAGAACACTTCTTGTGAAAGAGTAGGGGTTTACACAGGTGTTTCTGGTTCAGATAGCAAGCATCCTTATCTAAAGGTTTACTCAGGCTTCCGAGCTATAGTGATTAAGTGTGCTTTTGAGGCACCTTCGGTTTCATTACCAGAAACGTGCGGTGCGTGTGGTGCAGATTTCATGCACTAGGCTATAGTTCACCCCACGCGACCGTGTTTCAGCCAATCAGGATAAAGAACCAGGGAGAGGTGTGTTATAATATACACATAATTATGGACTGGCAATGAGGGAAATAGTGCACTATTGCCCGAATAATGCCAGTCCATAAGTGTTTTACAACACACCTCAGTCCAAAATGTTGGTTAGAAGAGTAAATCGTGGTTTCTTGGTCGGAGATTCTTCACGTTCCGCAGACGCCGCCATTTTCGTTCTCTTGAGGGCGCTGTTTACCAGTCAATAGTTTTTGGATTTTTGAAACTATTTCCCGCTTTGCGAACTATACCCCCCCCCCAAATGAAGCGCGTGCGGTGCGTGTGGTGCAAATTTCATGCACTAGTCTGTAATATATGTTTAAAAATATAATTCAAATACAATTTTGCCTCTTGCCGCGACATATGCAATGTCTTACTAAACTAATAAACAGTATATTACAGGTGGCCCTTAAGGGTGCACCCCAATATTTCTTCAAAGTCCTATTCAACCAACAACAATTAGAACAAACAGAAGTGTTCGTTTGTCAACAGAAAAGTGGCCATCTTTGGTGAGGCTGGAATGTTGCGCTTGTAAGTAAAATATGACACATTTTTCAGGGCCTAGCTTACCAAAACCATCCAAAGTTGAGAGTCCACAACCCCGAGATAACATATTGGACCATATTTCAACAATCCCTAAAAGTAGTGACTCAGTTATTTACTTACATTTTTTTGGGCTTCCAAAATAATGATTAATGATGCTGGGCGCACTGGTTCAGCAACTGTTACTACTGGGGTGCAGCCCACCTTTAATTCTCTTTTAATCATTTTAAAAATCACTCCCGTTCCACACCACTCATAACCTGACCCCAACATGACCTTGTCTTCCAGTCGAAAGCGAAAGTTGAAGTGAAAAACAAAAGTTTGCACTGACCTCATTGTCAGATCTGCAGACAATGAACTGGATCAGTTTGAACATGGTCTCTGTGTATGAAACAACGATTGACCACAGACTTTCAAATTATAAGGAAATTGACGTTATCGTCTTAAACAGAGCTCTCTCGTGACATGTTTACACGTACTATTTTGTTAAAATCTCTTGCAAATATTTTAATAACAGTTTAAACCAGCTCATAATCTTATGCCAGAAATAACATAATCAATGACGTCATTATTACATCATCGGTTCTTAAATTGCACTTAATTTAATCTAAGTTTATTATAAAAAATATATATATATAACTATATAACTATAATTTGTTGTTTTGTAGTTGTTTACTTACATGTACGTTTGTTTTTCTTACCAAGCCAGCCAGCCAGCCAGCCAGCCAGCCAGAAAGCCAGCCAGCCAGCCAACCAACCAGCCAGCCAGCCAACCAGCCAGCCAGCCAACCAGCCAACCAACGAACGAACGAACGAATGAATAAATAAATAAATAAATAAATAAATAGAAAAAGTGGTGAACTTAAAATCTTGTTATATTAATCTTCGCCATGACAGTAGGAAGATCTGCAAGTAACAGGAATTTAATACGAAGAATATACTGGTGACTGGGACTTCTCACAGCTGGATTACAACTGAATCTGCAGTGAGCTTGTTTGACTATCAACTGGTGTGTTTGATCATCGTGGATGTCAGTGTGACGTGGTTGCACAGAAGAAAATGTCTCTCACTTTCGTCATAGACAAAAACACGCAGTAGGGCCTATATTTAGGACAAATTGAATTAATTATTAAGTATATTTGTCACTTCACATATCACGACTATAAAACATACATTCTTCATTTCAATTCTAGAAGTCTGCTGAAAAATTGGGACAATATTTGTGATTTTATTGAACTTCTCAAATATCAATTTGGTGTCATTGGTTTTAGTGAAACATGGCTGAACGATGACAGTCCCACAAACCTACTTAACATTCCAGGCTACAGCAATGTCTTTAAGAACAGACAGGGCAAGAAAGGTGGGGGTGTGGCAATGAACATTCACAACTCATCTACTTTTATCAACCGCCCTGACTTGGAAATTGATACAGCCTACTGTGACTCAATCTTCATTGAAATACCCCGGGTTAATGGTAAGAGTATTCTGGCCGGTGTTGTCTATAACCCCCCTGATGTCAGTGTGAACAATTTTGTGGATCTGCTTGACAATCTGCTCGCAAAACTTAACATGGAAAATAAACAAATTTTCATCATGGGTGATTTCAACATTGATCTTTTAAAACACAACATTCACAATCCAACTTCCCATTTTGTAGATTGTCTTTTCAGTAACTCTCTCTTACCTAGTATTTACAAACCCACCCGCATTACTGACTCTACAGCAACGTTGATAGACAACATCATACAAATTGTTGTGATTTTCCATCAAAATCAGGCATCCTGTTCTGTGATGCCTCAGATCATCTACCCATTTTTCTCATGACTCAATTAAATGGTTCCTGTACCAAAGAGAGAGTCACCCAAACCTTCAGGTGTATCAACCAAGAAAATATTACTCGTTTTCAACGTGATTTAATGACAGTAGACTGGAGAGCAATGTACTCATGTGACAACCCTGATTCTGCTTATGACACCTTCATGACAACGTTTACTCGTCTGTATGATCATAATTTTTCAGTTAAAACAACCAAGGACAATAAAAGGTTAAAACCATGGATGACCAAAGGCATTATTCAATCCATTAAATACAAGAACAAATTGTACAAGGTTTTTCTTACCAAGCCGAATAATGCCAATAAAATCAAATACAGGCGATTCCGTAATGACCTTAATCGTCTAATCAAAGGTGTCAAAGCAAAATATTATGCAGATAAGTTCTCTAGTGCTAAATCTAACATTAAACAAACTTGGAGCATTATTAATTCTCTTCTGAAGAAAAAGTCCAAGGGCAACATCCAACGTGATTATAAACACAATGGTCAAATGCTGAAGAATCCTGCTGAAATAGCAAATGCCTTCAACAACTATTTCACTCAGATTGGACCAACCTTGGACTCAAACATAAGACCTGCGCACCGTGAATTTAAAGACTTTCTTGGTAATCCTAACACCAACTCCCTGTTCTTGAATCCAACCTCTCCTTACGAAATCTGCCAAATTGTGAAATCCTTTAAAGACAGTGCCGCAGGTCTTGACAACGTGAGTCCACGTGTGGTCAAATCTGTCATCTTGCATCTGTGTGAGCCATTGTCTCATCTTTTTAACTTGTCTTTATCTAAAGGTCTTTTTCCCAGCAAACTTAAGTTGGCCAGAGTCACACCGATTTATAAAAAAGGCGATCCATCTGAAATTGACAATTACAGGCCCATTTCGGTTCTGCCGGTGTTCTCTAAACTAATCGAAAAGATTGTTTATGACAGAACAGTCAAGTTTTTGGACAAATTTAAATTAATTTTCCATGGTCAGTACGGTTTCCGAAATAAACACTCCACTTCTATGGCGTTGGTTGACCTCACCAACAAAATCATCAACGGATTCGAAAACATTATTACACCATGGGAATTTTCATAGACTTGTCCAAAGCTTTTGACTCGATTAACCACAATATTTTGTTACGCAAACTAGATCACTACGGTATTCGAGGTATCGCGCATGATTGCTTTTGTAGCTATTTATCCAGTCGTTTTCAATGTACTAAATATATGAATGTTACTTCTGACCTCTCAAAAATTACTTATGGTGTACCACAGGGATCACTGCTTGGTCCCCTTTTATTTATCTTGTACATTAATGACATTTATCGTTCGACCAAAAAATTGTCTTTCATTCTTTATGCAGATGACACTAATGTTTTGTGCAGTAACAAGGACCTTCCTTCTTTATTTAATGATGCCAATACATATATGTCTAGTGTCAGTGAATGGTTTCAAGCAAACCGGCTGTCTCTGAATCTCCAAAAGTGTAACTACATGATCTTCTGTAAAAAAAAAAAAAAATGTGATGTTCATCATCTAAAAATCAGCATTTCTAATCATGAGATTCCAAAGGTTGATTTTACAAAGTTTCTTGGAGTTTACATTGACAGCCGCCTCACTTGGAAACCTCACAGTACCGAAACTTGTAAAAAAAAATCTCTAAATTAATTGGCATTATTTCCAGGCTCAAATCTGTGTTTCCTGACAATATTTTGCGTGAACTTTATTGTTCTCTTATTCTTCCTTATAATATCATACTGTAATATGGTCTGGGGAAATACTTCTCAAAGTAACTTGTACAAAATGGAGTTGCTGCAGAAAAAAATTATTTGCATTATTGCCAAGTGTCATTTTAGAGCTCACAGTGTACCCTTGTTTAAAAAATACAATTTATTACGCATTCATGATATTAATTTATATCAGCAGTGTATATTTATGTACAAGTATTCAACTAATCAACTTCCTCAACACCTTGTTAGCACATTTCAGGTTAATAGTAATTTTCACAATTATTAAACCAGATCATCATCTTTATTACATCTCCCCCGACATAGAACAGCCGCATTTCAACATAGTATTTTATGGTCAGGCCTCTGCAACTGGAACAACATTCCCTCTTACATAACCTCTAGTAGGAATACAGTTGCGTTCCAACGCAAACTCAAAGCTCACATTGTTCTAAATCCGATCTAATCCTTGTAGCTTTCTGCCTTATACAGATTGCTCCATTTCACCTGTTTACTTTACGCTTAGCCATCTTATTATGTACCCTCCTTTATATATTGTAACTAATCCAAGTCGTTTCTGCCTCATTAAAGTTTACATAGAGTCTACTCTTAGCTATATTTTTAAAAGCTCTCCACTGTATTTGTTATTGTTAGTCCTTGTCTGTACGGGCATACCTACTACAAGCCTTGGCTTTTTTGGCTATGCCCCCATTTCCACTTATCCATCTACTTTTCTCTGTGAATGTTATGACGTTTTCTCTTTGTTGGAATGGAAATAAATGTCTTAAATGAATGAATGAATGAAATGAATCCCTGTGTTATGGTTAATGGTTTTCTTTCCGAATCTTCCAATATCAGCGAGGCCGCGTTAGACGTGGTGACGGACTGAGCTCCCAGTGCCTGATGTTATGTAATGATCGGAATGTGCATGGTATCACTGTGTATCCCAGTTCGCTGACGATACAGTCCTTTTTTATTAATTTTTTGTTTATTGTGTTCGGGCATTTGCCCGTAACACCTCAAGTCCCACTCCACTACAGAAAATCGAATGCCAAAGACATGTACATATTCTCTTGTGTGTGTGTGTGTTGCCTTAGCAGCT